>JAQMYK010000008.1:24185778-24219933 GCA_030014345.1 Clarias buthupogon
ATATTTTTTTATTTATAAGATATATATATATATATATATATATATATATATATATATATATATATATATATATATATATTTAAGTGACTGAGGGAAAACTAAACAAAAAATCTACACTGCAAAAAAAATAAATCAAACTTACCACTTTAGCATCTTAGCAAGTGAAATGTTCAGGAATCTAGTTAAACATATCTACAATCTCCTAAAGAAGTTTACAACTAATGTTTTAATGATCTAATGTTACTAAAATTACTAGTTTTCAGGCCTTTGTTTTTTGAAAGAAACAAAATTCTCTTCCAATAGAACAAGACTTGCAATTTTGTAACGTTAGACCAGAAATAAGCTTAATTATTCTGCATTTTTCTTTGCTGTAATGTTATTTTAAGAATGTTTATTTTTTTGCAGGGAAAGCAAAATTGCAAAATAACTAGAAAATTTAGTGAATGGACACTGGTGAAATAACGTAAACAAACTAGCAATGAAATGAAAACTAGTGAGTGAAAGGGAGAACAGCAATTGTATATATATATTTTTTAAAAAGCCAGTAAGTTAAAGTAAAACTAGCAAAAGTAGGATATGCTAGTATGCTAGAAACCTGCAGTAGCATACAATATCAAACTAGCGAGTACAAGGAAAACTAGTGAATGTATAGGAACTAGCATGTAAAAGGAGAAAACAAACTAGCGAGAAAAAGCAGACGTCCTCTTTGTACTGTATATCCTACAATAATAATCCTATTGTGCTACTGTAGGTGTGTTACACGTACACTTCCTGCTTCTCCCTGGTTGTGCAGACACATTACAGTTAAACACATTGTGTTTAAAAAAAAAAAAAAAAGCCAGATTAAAAATAATATCTTTCCTAATATCAGTCCTGGCTAATGACTCTACCGCAGGTGCAGTGCAGTGTGTTAGATGGTCAAAAAAAAAGGGACACTAATCTTTGTTTCCAGGCAACCAAAACACCGGACCGGGAAGAGCACTGGAGCACACGGCGGAGTCAAATATTTATGATTTAGCATAGTATGTATTCGATATCAATCAATTTCATCGATCAGGTCCAAATGATTTAACAAGCGGTGCGTGTTTGATGGAATCGTAATGGAGTTTGGTCGTGTGGTCTCTGCTTCTGGAAAAACCAAAAAAACATACAAACTGTGGTTTAATGTGGTTCAATAAATCTAGTTCCCATCTGTTGTGTTGTGAGTCCTGGATTTCAGGCTGTCTGCCAGGCAACCAGCAAGCACCGATAGATATACTAGTTATAGCCGAGGTCTAGCCTTTACGTTGGTGCAAACTGACATTAATAAGACAAGGATCTTCCTAAACCCGAGAAGATTAACCAATTAGGTCCTGATGGGAACTCTCTCCAGCGTGGTGGTAAAACACAGCAAATCAGGCTTCACCGTCAGTGGTAATGAATCACCGAGTCACAGGCGCAGGCCTCGTCCACCCACGGACAGGTAGAGCTTAACAAATGATCCCACTTCTGCCAGAGTCATACAAGTCTTCCTGATTAAACCTCTCGGGAGTTAAAAAAAAAAAAAAAAATCTTCTGCTTTTGGAGGAAAAAAAAAAAACCCAGCAGCTAAAACCGTGTCATATTTCTTTAAAAACAATGCAGTCTTTTCTAACCCTGATAATGCAACACGGCTTCTTTTTATTTTTTTGTGGATAGGGGAAATTGGATAGATCCGACTTATTATTTCTGCCTTTCTTACGAGGATAAAGCCACTGTCAACGCTAAGCCCGTAATGCCACGGCACGTTCAAACAGTCCTAACTGCGAACAAAACCAGAGCTAAGTCTTACGCACAATAAAGGTTGCAGCCACGGCGTAAATTGGTTTGGAAGTGTGCCTAAGCTTCCCACTGCTTCTGTCTGGTGGAAGAATGTGTTTTGGGAGATCGTCCTCCTTTTGTGCGCCCGCTCCATCTTTTGTATATCGAGTTTCCCGGATGCGCCGAGCCGGATCCGCATTTCTAAACCTCGGACGCGTTTCTCGGTCGTTTTACCGAGCGCTTCTTCTATGGGAGGTTTTTTTTCCCGATGGCTGGTCGAGGCGCCAATCACATTATTCTCTAAGCGGCGCTGAATGTTCTTCATCCTGACCCAAGAATTGGCTGTTTAAACTATCTGAGTTTAAACAGAGCTCTTGGCCAGACATCAATTTTCTCGTAATTGGGCCTTTGAAATTGACGCACTCGTTTTTTCAAAACTTCCCACTTTAAAACTCTGTCAGGACACAAACCTGACATTATGATGCATCTCAAAGTAGCCAAAAGTCTGTCTGTGCTATAAGAATTACTTTTTTAATGTCACAAGTGATGGATAAATAATGCAATTTCACATTATAATCCCATCATTCTTCACTAATGTACGCGCGAAAAATGTGGTTGAAAGCACAAAGTAGAGCCGATAATGTCAGATTCTTTTTCCACGACAGCAGGAGATGATTTCTCGAGCAGCGAAATGAAATCATAAGCGGTTTAATTTGTTTATTGGCCTTTTTTTTTTAAAGCATTTGAGAAGAAAATGAAGCAGAAACGAAGAGAAAGAACGCAGAATGTGAAAGATATATACTGTTTTAAATCCCGAGTTGTCTGGTCCGTACCTGTCGCTGGGTCGACGGTGCGCTCGATCAGATGGTCGTCCTGGTGAACCCACTCTCCGTTACACTTGAAGTAGATCTGAGTGGCGGGCGTCGAGCGGCAGGTCAGCGTCACCGGCTTGTTCTTCACGATGTAGACGTCGTCTGGCTCGACCAGGAAGTGCGGCAGCAGGTCCGAGAAGGCGGCGGGGAGCGGGTGCGTCACCGTCGCCGAGTGCTCCGCTCCTGCGATTGAACAAAAAGAGACAATGAGAACGTGATTAAATTCCGAAAGACTCGTGATGAGGGGCTAACGAGCAAAGCGCCGAATCTGATTCTCGGGAACCCTGAGATTCGGCTGATTCAAACACGGATTTGCGTCCAATCACGGCTTGCGAGTAAGGTGTCAGTACTAACAGATACGGATGATGAAATACGGCGGGAATTATAGCCTGTGTTACTAGGGTCTGCGCGTTCAGCATTTGTAAAACGATTCGATCCCCGCGTGGAGATACACGCTGTGTACGTGTCTACATACAGTATACGCATAGACACACACACACACTCACACACACACCACACACACACAGAGACTTGTTAACAGGCAGACTAAAAGGCCTGTGAGTAGTTTGGCCTTGTCAGGCTTCAGCACAAGCCATTCTGAAGCCGTGCGTCCTTTCTGTTGTTAATCACAGGCTTTTAAGATCAGAGCTGATGGATTGCAGGCCATAAATCCCTCTCTCTCGCTCAATGACCATGGCACTTCAATGCACGCTTGCCAGGCTAATATTCCACCGCTCAAACCCTGAACGCACGAACACAACAGACAGCTGAAAAAATTTTTTTTTCTTTTGTCTTTATTAAAATTTTGATTGCACAATCGCACAAACAAACGAAAGTACGCTTTCTACATACGATTTGCGCCGGGCCCGTTTCAGGAGCGCGCCACGATGAGGGATGATGATTTAGCAGTGCTCCGACCCAGCGATGTGCACGCGAGCGGTTCTCCTGACAAATGGCGCCCTATCAGGAAATCTGTTGCTTCATTTGTTAGGCGCAATGTTTGCCTGCTCCTCGTAATTAAGGATGAATTGCTAATTTATCCTTTTCCACCCACGTTCCGGAACGATCGGGCATCTGCTGCACGGCGAGCGTGTTTATTTTCCGCTCCAGAGGTGACTCCAGCCTGAGAAAACAAGTAACCTTAAAAAAAAGAGAAAAAAAAAACATTCGGTGGGGAGAAACGAATTTAGAACGAGTTTAAGGGTTTTAGGTTTAGAAATATATATATTTTTTAAGAATTACAGCGACGCATTTCGCTGCTTCATATCGAGTTGGTGGAAATTTTGTTCGAAGGGAATGCGGCTTTCGACAAACTTTCTTTTCACAATATATGAAGCTAACCATGTTGGGGTAATGCTGCAGGTTGAAAAACGGATTGAATTCTCTCGCCGTGATCTAATACAGCTGAAGTGTCAGTCTTGGAGTTAGAAAAACATTAAGAATTACGAAGCCAAAGGCCGATACTAGTGCTGATATATAAATCTTTTTTTTTTTTTTTTTGGGCCTGTTGTAGGAAAACTCACTCATCGTCTATATACGCTTTATCCTGTATTCAGGGTCGCGGGATTGTATTCTGGAGCCTATCCAAGGAGGTTAAGGGCACGAGGCGAGGTACAACCTGGACAGGGTGCCAATCCATCACAGGGCACACAGACATACACACACTCACACTACGGGCAATTTGGGAACGCCAATTAGCCTAACCTGCATGTCTTTGGACTGTGGGAAGAAACCGGAGTACCCGGAGGAAACCCACCAAGCACGGGGAGAACATGCAAACTCTATGCACACACAGACAGGAATCGAGCCTTGCTGGGAATCGAACCTGGACCCTGGAGGTGCAAGGCGACAGTGCTAACCACTACACCGCCTGTTGTAGGAAAACGATCAAGAAAATCGTTCCTGCTGTTATAAAACTCCTTCCTCTCCTCCTCCCGCCCCAAAAAATGCTAACTACAGTATAACACTTGTCACGTCTTTAAATACGCCTCCTTGATAGGAAGTTGCAGTAAAGCACTGAAGTCCTCGCTCTTGTTATGAATGAAACAACACCTTCACGACCAATCGGGATCGCGCACCGAACCGCGCTTTATGCGATATAAGTCATATTAATGCCCGACTTCCTATTTCCTTTTGTCATCCTGCGCCTAGCTCTGCGCCGCTAATTCATCAGCCTGAAATGCGACGAGGAGCCGAGCTGCGGCTATTGAACCCCTGCTAATGCATCGTGTACGTGTTTAACTCTTAATGAAAACTAAATGTTCTGTGTCCAATGAAGGGCATACATCACTTACTTCTTTCTGTCTCATTTTGCCACCTCCTCCTCCTCCTCCTCCTCCTCTCACGCTTCTCAGTCGCATAAAGAGAGAAGAAAATATGTCTGTAAATGGCGTTCGTGTTTTTGGCGAAGAAGAGATCGGGATTTTAACATTAACAGGTTAAAGCATTAACCTGCTGTACCTGCTGTACGAGCATTAACCTGACGCTGCTCTCTCATCAGCGAGACGTTTCCATTACAGGAGGCTCGCCGCAGGACGAGCGCAATCAAAACGTCCACCTCGGCTCAAAGCGGCTTTCATTAACCTGAAGGCGAGCTCTCGCCGGACGCGGTCTACTTAATGAGTCTTAATTTAGTGCCGCGATGATTAGCCATTAGCTCTCCAGGGTGACCCCTTCTTTTTCGCCACTAGATTTGACACGACAGGCCCGTCAACCGGTCCGCTTTCCACGATATGGCGTTGCATCCTTAACTTGAGCTCCATGTGTCGCGTGAAAGATATTTCGGAATGTCTCCGAGCTTTAACGCGACTAGATGAACGTGATGTCCATTTTTTTTTTTGTCTCATGGCATGGCTGCTAGTGCCAGCTGAGGTGAGGATTTCAGAAACGGCTGTGCTGATCTTCTGAGATTGACAACCAAGATGAAACAAAAAAACATTGGAACATGCTGCTGAAAATAAATCAAATAACTACCATTCACAACCGTGGTGAGCAGAAAAGCACATCCTGAAATGCACAACATGCTAAATAGAGGAGGAACAAAGTAGAAGGAACAAACATGTAGTTTGGCGTCATGCTTTTATGTAGAAAATTACATTCAATAGCTTAGCTTAAACTGTTAGAAGATATTTTTAGTAAAGTGTCATATGTGTACGTGTAGCTAACGCTTCATGGTTTGCTAACAACTTAATTAGAAGTAAAATATCACTGCTATTTATCATTAGCTTAAATTTTTTTCCCTGACTAGCTGCCTACAAAGGGAACCCTAGGCTTGGAAAAACTAATCGAATAACGTTACGCTGTTTGCTAAGAATTAATCAGAAATAAAAAAAATTACATTTATCATTAGAATTTTATCCTCCGAGTTGATGCCTAAGCAGTTACTTCATCTACAAGAATCAAATGCGAGTTTAACCTGCTGTTAGCATGCAAACATTTTCTACGTTCATGGTAGGAAATTAGCAAAACATACTGTATCTCAACAAGATTTTAAAAAATTTCGTACAATTTTCTCCTTGATTTAGTCGTATCCAATTCCCACCCGTCACTACTCATGTGTCTCATGTGAGAGAGCTCGGCCAATCAGCTCTCTCTAGGCCCTCTGCTGCGGGAGGCCACGGCATCGCCCGGGAAACGAACTAGCGATCTCCAGGGAAACGAACCAGCAATCTCCAGGGAAAACGAACTAGCGATCTCCAGGGAAACAAACTAGCGATCTCCAGGGAATCGAACTAGCGATCTCCAGGGAAATGAACTAGCAATCTCCAGGGAAACGAACTAGCGATCTCCAGGGAAATGAACCAGCGATCTCCAGGGAAACAAACTAGCGATCTCCAGGGAATCGAACTAGCGATCTCCAGGGAAACGACCTAGCGATCTCCAGGGAAATGAACCAGCGATCTCCAGGGAAACAAACTAGCGATCTCCAGGGAATCGAACTAGCGATCTCCAGGGAAACGACCTAGCGATCTCCAGATGTCCATGGCGCCACTCGGGGGCCTAACAAAGTTTTTTAAAGCAAAATAAAGTTTTTTTTACAAACATCGACAAAATTAACCGAAATGATTGGATGCGAAAGCGAGCATGCAGTATTTTGATTGCAGATCTGTGTGACTGAAATGAACATGAAGTCTAATTAATTTTTGTTACTGGTCAGTTTTCAATATAGAATCGATTCACATTTTTTTTTCAATTATTTAGTTACATTTATAAACATTGAATCATCGGAAATTGAATTCCTTAAAAATATACCACATCCTTAAAAATAAAACACAAACCTGCTTACATCTTCTGCAAATACCCGTGACCATGCCCATGGTAATGTCTAAAGTTCCACAGTGACACTATGGTATATTATGGTATGTACGATAGATGACTCTATTAAACTATAGGAAACACCATAGTTAATTTTTTTTTACGGCCACTCCAGTCCAGTAGGTGGCGCTATTGAACCAACAGCTCCTTAAACTCAACAGAAGAAGACGGAAGGATACTCTTGCAAAACCTGCTACAGAAGTCTTCTGTGAATGCCAAACGGTTTTATGTCTGAATTCACCAGAAAGCTCATCTCAAGTCCCGGTTTGACTCGAACGCCCCTTGTACTTGCGGATATTAATGAAGTACAAGATCGTGTTCCGCTTGTACCCGGTCGTTAGGAGTGAAGACGTGAACAGGAAGTGATAAAAGAGCGTTTAATTTTGTTCCTCCAAAAGAAACCGAGACTAAACAATAGTCTTCATATCAGCACCGGTCTAAAAAGGGCCAAACATTTTCCTGGATTTTCTCTGCGGCCTGTGAGACCGATGACGTGACAAACAGGCGTCCCCTCGGCTACATCCCAGGTGACAAAACTGCTGTATTAAAGCGCAGCGCTTTCACACCTGCCTTCCACGCCTCCCACGTCAGAGCTCTTCAGCAGATCAGACACCAGGAGCTGCCAGAGTGCCTGGAGATGATCTGGGAGTCTATACATCCTAAAAGAGGCGAAAAAATTTTTTTTTCCCTCCGAAGACTCGAATTATTTATGCATGAGACAAAGAGGCATATATTAGGAGTGCGGAGTTTCAAAATTAATGCCACTATGTAAGGCTGATAGATGATCCTTACAGACGCACGGTGTTATAATGTATGCTGTACATTCATCACCATCCTTCCCACACACACACACACACACACACACATATACACAGAGTGCGAAGTAACTGAGTTCTCATGGATCGTTGCACAAATGAAATAAACACCATCTTATGAACTTAACCTTCGAAGTGAAATGTGCTATCGCTCACTCGGGCTGAACACACTCTCTCATGTAAAATCTCTCCGTCTCTCATCTTCGCACCTTTAATTGTCGAGGAAAAAAAAGTTTTTTATATTTTAACACACATAAAGGATCTTCTGTCAGTCTTATTTTTTTCCCAACGAGCTGAAGTCGATAATAGAAGCTCAAAAATTGTCAAAAAAAAAAGCCTAATGTCACGTCAACAAACGTCGCCGCCGCCAGCTGTGGCGTGAGACGCTAACGCTGTTTAGCAGCTGCCGACCACCGGGCTCGGATGCCAGGCCGCCAGGCGCTGTCGCTTCCCATCAGGCCTCAGACGCGAGACCCAGCTGCTACAGAGATCTGGCACCGCAGCTAAAGTGTGTCACGGGGAATGAACAGTACAGTAAGAGCACTGCTGATACAATTAATTCCTACACAAAGGAGCCTGAGCAACAAACCCAACGCCAAGCGCTCTGAAGAATCGCAAACGCAACCCCATGCTTCCTCATGCTGCGGCTCAGGATCTGGTTCTGGTGTTAAATTTACGCAAAGAGAACATCATTACCATGTGAACATTTCTAAAACATGTCTCCAGGCAACAACAACAACAACAAAAAACTGAACTGAAACAATCTGTCCTTTAAATCACACCAGAAACAAACCTGTAGGTAAAAAAGAAAACCAACAGTAGGGAAAAAGAACAACGATTAGGCAAAATTCAGTCAAAAAGTCATTTTAGACATTCAAATGCATCTCCTTTTATGTACAAAAAGAAAAAACATCCTGTTTTTTTTTGTCTTTTTTCGGCTGGTTAGACTTCCCCCCTATTGTGACCTCATACAAGAGGAACACCTTCTCCAGGTGGCTGCTCAGCTCTGCTGGAGGGGGGTGTGGCTCAGGAGTAGCTCATTTACATAAACACTGAAACAGTTCATTTGGAGGAGGAGTGAAGTTGAAAATTTGTGGTATGGAAAATGCATTATCTAAAAGGGAATTACAGTAACACACAGTTCTGAGACCTGTGTTAACTTCTTAAAGTGTTAAAGAAATAGTCAAATATGGGACCTTTAACAACAGGACCAGACCCTCAGACCAGCAAAGTGAACTCATGACCCAGTCCATGTGTCTGAAACCCAACAAAATATCAGCTTTAGTCTTAAAAACAGAACCTCACCACCAGCACTAGAGACTAGAGAACCCAACACCACATGAACATCTCATCGGACGTCTTCAGTCTCACAGAATGATAAAATGATGACAGCCTCTGGTCTCGATTTCCAAAAACAGAACTTACACCAAAACCAAGGACTTTGACGCCATAATTGGAACCTAAAACCATTCAGACCTGTCTGGCCTTGGCACCAACCCCACAAAACATACCATCTCTGGTGTCAAAAATAGACCTTTAATCCCAATATCAAAGCCTTAGATGAACAAAAAGAACCCATAACCCAATGAAGACGTCTTCATCCCAACCAAATCTCACCTCAAAGGCAGTCCGAGGATAACTAACACTGTAACACATGTACATTTGGCAGGACGGTCCATCGTGGAGGAACTGCAATGCAAAATCGGATCTAAAATCCAGGTGCGGATTCATTCATGATCTGTTCATTTAGAATGTTTTTAATGTAATCATAAAAACAGCAACCAAAAAAAAACTCACGCACACACACACAGTGATGTAACTGACACCAAAAGGTGCAATAGTTTTTTTTTTTCCCCTTTCTGTCTTTCTGTCCTTTAAATCAAGCTGCATATAAGAACATTATCAAGGTTTATAAGTAAGTTATACGTCTCTGCACAAAGACTGTGAAGTTGGCAGTACAGTGTAAGTATCTGGAGCCAAATCCAACAATGAAAAGAGTTAAATTTGTCCTAAACACAGCGTAACTTTAAAAGACACCAACTCGGTTGGACTGCAGAAGCTTCGTCTGACAACCAAGGTTGTGGAATTTGGCTCTGATCGTACATTATATTTACGTTCTGGGTGACAAACTTCACAGTCAGTGTGCAGAGCAGGAACATTTATATAATCATTCCCAAGACCTAGTATTTAATGTAATTTAATGGATCTTTATTTTGATTTAAGACTTGAAAGGCTTCACCTCCAACTACCGTGATCACAAAACATAACCGTAACTTTGGTTAAAAAACGTGAAAGCGTCAGAAAGGCACCACCTTCGTCTCCAAACCTTCTAAACTTCGTAACAATTTAATTTAGTTTATAATCAACCATGTGGCATCGCACAGCCCGTTAGCACGAGTCAGCTTCACTATTCGCTATCTGTTATTGTCCTTTTCCATCCAGGACGTTAGCAGCGATCTGTCTCTCGGTACAATGCCTGACATTTAACCTCACGTGCACGTCCAGATAACACGCAGGAAGAATCCCGCCTAGCGTCAGGGGTCACCGTCGTTTTTTTGTGTATCTAAACAAAAGAGGAGTGCAATTTATTTATTAATTTATTTAATTATTTATTTCCCTGAATAGTGAATAGGCGCCCCCTTTTTTTTTTTTTGCCGTAACCTTTCAGAGCCAATTAAAGTCTTTTATCGGCGAAGCGAGACGTCACGAGACCGCCGTGATGGACGACGGCTATAAAACGGCCGCTTTATGACACCATCAGCTCTTTACAGCGGCTTCTGAAATTAATTTCATTAAAGCTACTGCTCCGGAATATTAAACCATTTCATGTGCCAGTGACTCGACAACGCAGCGCCGCTATGGCCGTAATATGTGTGTGTGGGTTTTTTTTTCTTCTTTTCTTTCCCCTTTTGTGACAGAGTGCTGTGGCTGGCTGAACTTCACACCAGACCTTTTATCTCATCTTTTTTTTTATTTATTTTTTTTTTTTTATAGACGAAAGCGTGTTTTGCTGTAACGGTCACTGATATAACACGGTGTATGTTATTAGGCCTGTCTGAGCCTCCGAAAGCTTCTGGCTGATGGATGTGTGTTTATCACCAGACGGCAAATATTTACGCAGACATCAGTCTGGGTTGGAAATCTCTTCGATCCTTGCGTCCACTCCCTCCCCTCGCTCTTTCCTCCTTTCTCTATCTCAATGCGTGAGTGTGTGTATGTGTGTGTGTGTGTGTGTGTGTGTGTGTGTGTGTGTGAGCGTCTGTCCAATAACACAGACAGCGACTCATAATGCATTCAGAACCGATGCCAGTATTTTTGATGGCTCTATCGCCGCCACGGCATCATGCCAACTGTCATTTACTTTCCAACGCTCGGCTTCGTTCTGAGAGATTCTTTTCCCTGAATCTTTTTTCTTTTCATTAGATTAAAAAAAAAAATCCTCTTTCTGATTGGTCTTACTAGTTTCTACAGGAACGGCGTACATAATCGACCTGCGTTACTACAATAGACGAGGAGTCTCCAGTGTCTGTGATTTGTAACATGCCGAGCTAGTGTTGGAGGTTCCACAGCACTAAATGTAACCAAAAAGAGTCCTGGGTTCGATTCCCACCCGTTGCTCGAATCGCCGGCCACTGGATGCATTGCTGGTCCCAAGCTCGGGAGGTTGCGTCAGGAAAGGGCATCCGGTGTAAAAACCTGTGCTAAGTTGTTGTGGCGACCCCTCGACAGCACACAAGAAGGGGTTTTATTCCTCTTACGCCATTTCTAAATCAGTGTTTCACAAAATCTAAACTGCGGCCCCCTGTTGGACCGTGAAGGTACTGCAGAAGAGTCACCTGAGGTCATTTAATATAAATAACTACGGCAATTAACACTTTTGTGTAACAATTTTGTAATTAAAAATCAAACTCAGGCTTTTGACTGTTTTTGGTTACATTTAGTGCTGTGGAACCTCCATCAAACCATTTACGACCATAAAACATAGTTTGACGAAAAACTAGCTCGGCGTGTCACAAATCACAGACACTGGAGACTCCTCGTCTATTGCAGTAACGCAGGTCGATTATGTACGTCGTTCCTGTAGAAACTTGTAAGACCAATCAGAAAGAGGATTTTTAAAAATCTAATAAAAGAAAAAAGATTAAGGGAAAAGAATCTCTCAGAACGAAGCCGAGCGTTGACAGTTAGCATGATGCCGTGGCGGCGATAGAGCCATCAAAAATACTGGCATCGGTTCTGAATGCATTGTGAGTCGCTGTCTGTGAATAAAGTTATCACGAAACATTTAAGATTCTGAATCTACATAAAACATAGTTAAAAGTAATAAAACAAAGTATTATTTGTTTAAAACAGGAAAAATACTTTAACATCGTTAACTTCCTGATTTTTGATGAAATAATATTCTTAACAGAAAAAAAAAAACCCTGGACATCACTTTAATTACTTATTAAAACCAAAACAATTTGG
The DNA here is from genome assembly GCA_030014345.1 of Clarias buthupogon. NCBI lineage: Eukaryota > Metazoa > Chordata > Actinopteri > Siluriformes > Clariidae > Clarias > Clarias buthupogon. The sequence goes on from JAQMYK010000008.1 coordinate 24,198,026, forward strand.
GATTTCTTGCGCTTCAAGCAAGTTCAATCAACAGCAAGAAGGACGGTTAACGTGCGGAGCTTGCACGGGTCACCGGTTTGAGATTCCAGACAGTTCCGACTGGATGCCTCTGATGATTAACGACGAGCCGCTAAACGAGCGCCGCCTCTAAACAGCCGAGGCATTGGGATGACGTGGGGTGGAGGGGGTGGTGGTGAAGTGGGGGTGGGGGTGATGCAGGAGTGAGTAGCAGCGGGGGGTGATTGCACTCCTCTGGGGCATTATTCCGTAACTGTTTTAATTACACTCCTGTAAAGGCTTTCAGGTAGAGCTGCGAAGAAATAAAAAATCAATGAACTTCCAGCGCAGCCGCTCTGAACAGGAAGCGCGCGGAGAACCAAATTAAAGATATGAGTTCTGCTTAAGTGTATGGATTTGTCCTGGGAGACGGTGTGTATCTGTAATCATCATCACTCTCTCCCTCAGACACACACACACACACACACACACACACACACTCACACATACTCACACGCTCATACAGGCATACTCCTGTGTTCTGGCACACAGTTTCCAATTAGCACACAGTTACTGTAGTTTACACTTTAGTCTTTAGTGTAATGCATATTTTAAATAATTATACAATATAGATCATCAAGTTACTCATCAACAACATGGCTTAGCAAATAACTGAACAAAAAAATGTATTTACTGTTATCTAGCTGTGCCCGCAACTTCGTTCTTGTGCACAATCATAACGCGTAATAAACAATGTACAGCGCCATCTGTTGAATTTTGGGATGAATAATTTTTTTTTTTTTCCAAGATAGATTTTTTTTAATGATAAAGGCTGTTTTCCATTTAAATTTTAAAGTAGAATATCTTCTCTTCCCCTGGGCCGATCGCAATGAAACAAAGCCTATATGTTACCTCAAGCTCGGCCAAATACACCTGTGAAAACCCCATTAAAATTCATTCAGTAGTTTTTCCGTGATGTGTGCACAAACAGACAGACAGACAGACAGAAATTCCCAAAACCATCTCGATGTGCTCTATTACTCATCTTACGTCCCCAAAAATGATTTTTCCCCCAAATATCTTCAATGTACGGTCTGATTACACGTATAGAAGAATATTAGCCTTAATGCCTGAATGTTCAGATACTGTAAGCTGTTCGGCTAAGGGCTTAAGCGCGTTTGTTTTCGATTCTTTACTTCGACATAAAGATACACAGATCACTGAAGAACAAGCCGTTTAGCCATGGCCGTAGAAAGTGGCTGAGAAAACTTGGGGGGAGGGGGCGGGGCTTTTTGAAGATAGGCGGGGCTAATTTAAAATAGTTTACAAACCCACTTAAGAGTTAGTGACTTCATTTTGAGAAAGAAAAAAAAATGACCTAATGCACCTTTAATGTCTTTTCATAATATTATAAAGAAAGAAAGAAAAAGAAAGCACTAAAACTAGAACTCAAATGATATTAAAGGCTCCTCTATGGGACGTCACGTCATTGTATCTGACTGAAGAGTTTAAACTAAATAAAAGAGACAGAGACAGAGACGGAAAGAGGCAGAGAGAGACATACTTTATTTCATGGCCATAAAGCTTATTAAATTTAGAGAGAGAGAGAGCGGGGGAGAAAAAAAATGAATCGGAAAGGATACCGGTAACAGAAGCGAGAAGGTGGAACCTGGGCCTGAATATAAATGGAGGTTTATTCGTTCCGCTGGAACAAGCCATGTGTGTGTGTGTGTGTGTGTGTGTTTTAAGGTGTTTTAAGTCCTAATGAGACGCTCCGTGTTGCTCGACACGTGTCTGAAAATTTCACATATTATTTGCCGTTTCGTTTTCCGGGTGTGTTTGTATCGCTTTATAGACCGAGCGACACTCTGAGGCTGACACGTGTTATTTGTCTCGCCGCACGCTCGCCGTGAAACAAGGGGAGGATTAAAGCTAAAAACCAGAAAAAAAGGAAAAGGAAAGAAAACAAGGCTTTATTAAAAAAGAAGACGGGTTTACTTTGCTTCGCTCCGCTTCACGTCACCGGACGGAACGATGAGCTTAATCTACTCTCCTTACACGGTGAGCCGGAAAGCAATCCGCTTTATCCGCCTCGCCGTCCACTGCTACGTCTGATCGATCCGCACACTCGGCCGTGAATTTGCCTTGAAAAGGAACACACGATCGATTCGGGGAAAGAAAAAAATAAATCCAAGAATGTTAACTCGAGAGAAAGTGTAATCTTGTCGATTTTGAAAAATCTGAAACAAACAAAAAAAAAAAAACACAAAGCCACGCCCCCAAGCACCCTCTCGTACCGAAGCTTATGTATTATGCAAACACGCCAGTCGTATCAGGAGTCCGAGAGCGCCGGAGGATAATTACTCCAAATCATCATATTGGTAACAGCGATGTTTAGAGCGGGGCATGATGATGCATTGCTTGGCTTGGATCGCGTCCCGGGCATTAATCCTGCAGCTGTGTGTGCCAAAGCGGCGTCTCTGGAGCTCTGGAGTTACTGTAAACCAACAGCGGTGCTTCGAGGGCGGGTCATCGCGCAAACGCAAAGAGCATGAAACATTCCAGCTGATAACAGGGGATTTAAAAACATGAAGAAAAAAAAGATACGCAAAGATGCTTCAGAGTTTTGCTTTTTAGATGCTTTTTTTAAAATAATAAAGGCACAACGATACACAGGAAATAAATTCAATATGATATGTTACAGCAATATATGTGAATTTGTACCTGATTACATTTGTGTTTATATTTATTCCGTTTTAAAAAACATAAATGCTACATGAACATTACAAATAATTCTACAATGCTGTGAAAAAGTATTTGCCCCCTTCTGATTCTTTGCATGTTTGTCAAACTTAAATGTTTTCGACAGTTTTTAAACTATGATTTCATCTCTTAAGGGAGGAAAAAAATATATCTGTCCAAACCTACCTGGCCCTATGTGAAAAAATAATTGCCCCCTCAAATCTAATAACTGGTCATGCCACCCCAGGTGGCAACAACTGCTTGAAATCAAGCATTATCAATAACTGCCAACGAGTCTTTCACATCACTGTGGAGAATATTTTTTTTCACGCTTTTCTTTGCAGAATTGTTTTAATTCACCCACATTGGAGAGTTTTCGACCTGTTTACGATCCTGCCACAGCATCACTAACAGATTAAATGAAAAAAAAATAAAAAATCAGGAAGGGGGCAAATACTTTTTCACATCACTGTATGCTGGATATTACTTTGTCATGTCATGCACACCCGTCACGTACAGTAACATTGTGCACGCATTTCGTTTTAAACCCATGCTCTGAAACCTAATAATAATCCTCACGCGCGGGCACGACGCGGCGAACTTGAAACGAGCAATGCGTCATCCGCGCACTCTGTGAGGTGGGTGTGAGGTTTAACCGGAAGCTAATCGATCACAGCGTATGGCAGGTTATGCAAATGAATCAAAGTCTAAACGCCTGCTGAATAGACCTAAGAGCCAGGATTGAGGAAAGGGAGAAGATGGGGGGGAGGGGGGTACTGGTGTGTGGGGGTGGGGGAGGGGGGGGGGGTTTGATTTAAGAAACAATTTAGATTAACATTTTAATCCCTCGTCTAATTACCAGGCTCCCCTAGAGCTAGAGGGGAGTTTGCGGCGCACATTCCCCTGCTTTGTTCTCCGTGCCCGGAAATGTCACAGAAATGGCACGTTAATCCCCGGCTACATCACGCGAAATCGCAACAGGAAACCGTACGACAACCTGCGCTCGAGTATGAGCGCGTATATTAAAGTGCCTGCGTGCTTCAGAGCTCAAAAATCCAAATCAAGAGTGATTTGTTCATGGTTCCAAAAAGAGAGAGAGAGAGAGAGAGAAAGAGAGAGGAAATGTCTTGAGATTAGCTTTAACACCGCGGCCTCGGCGGAGCCGCACCCGACACCCAGCCGAGAGAAAAAGGAAAACTGTCAAGCCTGTCACCTGAAAATCTCAGAAAGCTCGGCGCTCAGGGCCTTAAACGCCAACTTCTGCGGTTTAATTAGCGTGACAGGAGCAACAGTAAGAACATCAGACAAGCCTTCTTTAATATAAAAAAAAAGAAAGGAAAAAAAAAAAAACATAAAATATATAAATAAATAAATAAAAATAGAGCACATGCTTTAATGAGTGCGAGACAGCAGAGCACCTGTTTGGGCCTAATTATTATCACGAAGCAACGAAGCGAGACAAAACACTGGCCTGTTTTTCTACAAGAGATAATTGAACAAATGAGAGACAAAAGCAAACGGACAATAAATTAATAAATGAATAAATAAATGAATGCAAATTTGGAAGGACCGTTGACGAGAGCAGTGCAGAGCAACTCTCCGACCAGCACACGTCAGGCGTCTCCATATCCGGCTCCGGAGTATTAAATAGCCATCCGTCCCTCTACTCCATGCAATCGAACTAAAACCCTCTAAAAGCTATATTAAGGCAGAGATAATACTCTCTTAAGCCTGACTTTTCCCACAAATGATGTAAAAAAATAAATAACAGTCTGGTTTCCTGTTTCTAGCAGAAAAGCCTCGGAGATGGTGGAAAATTTCTGAGCCATTGATATGAAGTCAGTTGGAGAAAGGTTTGGTGGGCCTCTCAGATTCTTGTTCTTAGCTGACGGGAGAGGAACCCGATGCACAAGAGTATAAAATCTTAGCACCTGAACTGAGCACAAGTGAAATATTCTTGAATCGACCCAAACCTATCTATAATTTATTATGATTAATATGAATATTACTCATTATTTCTAGTTACTAAATTGTTACTAAATTGCAAGCAGAATAATATAAAAATTTAAGCTTATCTCTAATAAAATATTACCACTGTAGCAATGCAAGTAAAAAAATAACTTAATAACTTAAAAATTGAACATAATTTCGCTAGTTTTAGGAATGCATTTCTTGAAAGAAGCAAAATTATCTGCCAATAGAACAAGTTAGTTTTTTTACTTGCATTGCTACAGTGCTAATATTTGACTAAAAATAAGCTTAATAATTTGGTATTAGGTTTCTTGTAAACTTATAGATTCTTAGAACTTCAGAAATAAAAATAAATAATTAATTAAACTTAGAAATTATAGATTTATACGATTGGTTTGGCTAGATTCAAGAATGTTTCGCTTGCAAAGATGTTTTTTTTTTAGTGTTTATCAAGTGAAATATTCTTGAATCTAGTCAAATCGATGTACACTTTATTATAAAATAATATTACAACAAACATTTCTAGTAAATTTTAGTAAACTTTTAAAGAGAAAATATAAGTCCTGTTCTTTTGGTTGACAATTTTGCTTCTTTCTTCAAAATAAATTCTTAAAACTTAAAAGCAAATTTATCTGCCAACAGAAGAAAAACGTTTTGCTTACAATTTAGTACAATATGCTTATATTTGGTTTGTTGTAAACCTATGTAAAATTATAGATTGGTCTGATTATATTCAAGAAGATTTCACCTGATGTCATTTCTTGTGCTTACACTGCTAAATAAATAAATATATGAATAAATAAATAAATGACAACATATCAAGTGAAATATTCTTGAATCTAGTCAAATTCAACGCTTTCTTAAAATAATACTACAACATACCTATTTCTAATCAATTTTAATTATATTTTAGGCAACATTTTAAGTCTTGTTCTATTTTCAGATCATTTTTCTTCTTTCAAGAAATATATTCCTAAAACTAGCAAAAGTATCTGCCAGTAGAACAAGAAAGTTTTGCATAAAAATTTGTACAATTTGTCTGGCAATAAGCTTAATAATCTTATATTTGTTTTGTTGTAAACTTATTAAAAAATTATATCTAGTTTTGACTAGATTGAAGAATATTTCACTTCCTAAGATATAATTTTTTTCCAGTGTACCGAAATGCTTTTCTGCTCATTACTGTTGTAAAAAGTGCTTAAACTGCAGAAAATTACATCTTATAAAGCAAAATTGGTCAAATTTATATACATTTTCTTTAAAAGTACAACAAACCTATTTATAATAAATTTTACTAAAACTTTAAGCAAAATTATAAGTTTTGTTCTACTGACAATTAAAAAAAATATATATAGCAAAATTATCTGCTGTTAAGTAATTAATTACATTTTTGGGGAGTAAAATTTCATTATAAATAAGCTTTATAATCTTATATTTGGTCTGTTGTAATTGTATTTTAAGAAATTATAGCTAAATTTAACTAGATTCAAGACATTTTCACTAGCTAAGATCACTCTACTTTTCCTCTTTTTCAACATAGACATTGCATTTATCAACTGTTCAATCAGAAATATTGAACAGAAACGTTTTGCACAGACATACAGTAACCAAACCTCCACCAGATGTGCTTCTGTTTTTGTAAATAATCCTCAAAATATTACATAAATGGTATTTACATTTGGCAACGCCCACCAAACACCATAAAAGGTAAAGCCCACAGAGTGCTGAAAAGTTAATGGCAGTTAAACAGTAAAAGTGAGCTTCCTATGCTTCGTAGCCAAATCGTCCAATGATGGAGCTCAGTCACTGCAGCGACACGAACATTCACAGTCTAACTTTTCCACTTTTTATTCTGACTGAACGGCTAAATTTATTCGCTTTCTCTTAAATATATTCATACAACATGTTTAATTTAAAGAAGAAAGTGTGTAAAATCGCAGGATGCTTTTTTTTTTTCCTGGAAAATTTAATTTTCACAAACATCAAATTTCTTGTGTAAAATTCCCCGACCAAGTATTCAGAGCTAAATAATAAAGCTGTTCTTAGCTACTGTAGCTTTGGCTAATCTTTCTTCCTTGGTACTAATTTAGCATCAGGAACTAACTGTACGATTCCTGAGAAATGGAAATCATTTTCTTCTGTGAATCTTTGATATTTATCTTCCGTATTTAAAGTAAATCTAAGTGAATGTTCTTTTCCTGCTTAAACTCGAGTGAAGAATTTGAAGCTGTACTTGAACCATATGGAGAACTTTTCCCTGAGTAAATCTCGGTACTTTCCAGGTTTTACAACGTGTTGTGATTTGTAAGTCTAAATCTGAAACTCATTGTGGTTTCGCGTTCAAGAGCAGTCTAAGGGATTAGACAAAGCACAAGCTCACACCTACAACTTTCTGAAGAAGCCTTTTGACCTTTTGTTGAAGAAGCGGCGAGCTGCGGGGTCGTTCGGTCTCTCGGGGAACCGCGTCGGACCACTGAGGAAACTAAAACAGCAGGATCTCGGAGGACCTCGGCTTGTGTGTGGGTTGATGCATATACTGTACACATCGTACATTACGTATTATATTATATTATATTATATTATATTATATTATATTATATTATATTATATTATATTATATTATATATTATAATGCTTTTGGATTGGATTCGTACAGTATAAACGTATTATCCAACTTTCTCTGTAATTTGAGATCTATCCATTATTACTGTTAAGCACTTTTCTTTTTCTTTGCACAATTTTTAAACAACTAAACAGTCATTAAAAGGAGAATAAGTCGAGGGATTCGAATAAATATATTGGCACCTATATGCACGGTTGCCATGTCCAAAAGTAGCATGCGTAGAAAGACACACAACACGCGTCTGGACAGGATTGAGAGACGTTCATATGGTATAATCCGAATTTCCGGTGCTGAGACACATCTGTGTCAGAACATCTGTGACTCGTTATCAACTCGTTCACATGGGATCTTCTGTTCCCTCCTAAGCAACAAGTTGCTCTTTTGTCATTTATATTTGATTTATACAACCAGTCAAAAGTTTGGACACAACTTTGGGATGATTTCCAAAATTCTAGCTGTTATGCAAAAGTCTCCTTTTTTATATTTTTTTAATCATTATTAGACATTCACATGGGCGTCCAGAGTGTTTGTACAAACAACAACAACAAAAAAACTCCGCAGTCCATGCTTGTTGTCTTCTTTTCATTTTAAATGATCCTACAGTATTAGTATATCTTTAGTTTATATTTTTATTTTAGATTTTAAATGTATTTTTATACACATTACCTATTGGACAATGATAAATATAGAGTATAAAATTGTATCATAATTAAGAATTATCTCATGAGCCGGAGCGCGCTTATAGTGAAGATCGCACGCTGAGTTGCGGTAGCTAATCGATTTTTTTCCCTCGCTGAGAATATCACGTTCATTAACGGACGATAACGGCCTCGGCGATGTCAACATAACGGGTTGGCTTATAATAGCTCATGAACAAACAATTTTGACCATTTTTCACCATCTGTTTTTGCACTAATAAAGTCACAGTGCGGTGCTCCTGCATAATCCCCCCTCCTGATGGAAACATCTGGCTCTAGCGAAGCATTACCTTCTCAGACTGCCACAGCTGGTTCGTGGCCATCTTTCAGACTTGTGTAAGTGGTGCGATGGTGCGATCACAGCTGATACTAGTGAACTAGAGTGGTGGAGTCTGTACACCTGTATACTGGGAACACTGGGTGTGAGGCAGGGACAAAGCCGGTATCCATACTGTAGGACACCATGTGCTTTTACTTACTTAGAAAAAGCTTCAGGTTCAAACATTGTGAGCGTCTTTCAAACTGTGTTGCTTTTCTTACAATCGCCGCATCCACACATTTTTGATTGTGTAGATGTTGGTATAAAAATACACACGGATTAATATAAACCTTGTAGGTGAAACTGAACCGTCTGACCTGTTGATAAGGTATAATAAAGCATATTAATCAACACCTCCTGACCAATCACAATAGAGAATTAAACTCGAGCAGGCTGGTATAAAATCAAATCAAACCCGCTCTGATTTCTATTTTTGAGTAAGTGCTAATCCGTTGCCATTTTTCAAGCATCAGAGCAACCAGGCCTTTACAAAGTGAACTGAAAATGTCAAGTGATTTAGCCATTTCCCGAAAAAAAAAAAGAGGAAAAAAAAAGAAGAAAAAAAAGCTTTCTCCATCAGGCTGATTTTTTATTTTTTTATTTTTTTAAAAGAACACAGCTCCCACTAAAACCCGAGGGCAGCATTTAGCTTTTCTTTTCTTTATTCAGGGAGCCAATACTATTTATTGCACCTCTTCCACAAACTCTCAGCATTAATACATATTCATTATTATCAGTACTTTTTAACGAAGGTTTTATTTTTTTTTTCCCCATCCATTCACATTCCCAAATTTTTTTTTGTCTCCATGGTGAAAGTGAAAAACACCATGACCGACCGACCGGTGCTGAAAACGGACAGGAAGGGGGGGAAAAAACGCTCTTTGCAACGCAATTTGGCTTTCAAATACGTCTTTTAGAAGTGGAAAGGCAATAAGAGGAATGATTTATTGTTAAGGCAATGCTTCTTGCACCAGCAGAAAATGACAGAGAGAAAAAAAAAAAAGGAAATTCATTACACACTTAAACTAGAGTGCAAGCGGGGACGTGGAAGTCGGACAGCTTGCCGAGGCGAAGGTAAGAGCTTCACTGCACTGAGCTTCTCAGACCTGATCCGAAACAAGGCATCTACACCAGAAGCTCACTTAAAAACAACAAGAATTCTAGGTTGAGGATCTGTCTTGCAGAGGTAGCGGTGTCGCCTCGCACCTCCAGGGTTGAGGGTTCGATTCCTGCCACTGTACAGTATGTTTGGAGTTTGCATGTTCTCCCCAACAGCAACCTACTGATGCTCAACTGGTCTCGGTGTTGGTGAGTGCAACTATGGTTTTAACCAGGAACTGGATAAAAAAAAATAAAAATCTACATGAGACAAGGTACAGTATGTTTTTGATAACGTTTGCGCCACAAGCATTTCTTTAGCTGCTCAGAAAATCTGTCTTAGCAACTGGATTTGAGTATGTACAAATAATTGAATAGGTTTGACCATTGATAAACAAGTCTTTTAATGCCTCGGACATTCCGGATACTGTCCCTCTTTTCCCCACCCTGTTTTTTTTTCCGTGTCTCATGTCCTCTGGGTTGAGTTTATCTCTCCTTGGTGCAGGCAGGCCGAGACGTTTTTGATGCCGAAATTCAATTTATAATTTTTTTTTTTCTTCACACAGCTGTCACATCAGTGACGGGTAATTTGTGGCAACAGTGTGGCCTAACTTCAGCTAAAGCAAGAGTTTCTTCAGAAGAAAAAAAAAAAGATTCACCTTTCGGGCAAACGGGTACCTGGTCGGTGGGAAATAAGAGGCGGTTTGACTGTAGACTTTAAGCTCTCGTCTTTTCAACTAAAGCCGAGCAGATCTGCGACTTCAAACGTACGTGTTCGAGCGAGCACTTGAACTTTTGAGTTGGCCTCTGAAAACCGTTCCGTGTGTGAAAAGCTTTTGATAAAGAGACAATTTTCACCTCGTGAATTAATATTTAAAAAAAAAAAAAAAATGTAACATTGAATAAATTACCATTCGTGCCCATGCTGGCGTGGTGGAGATGGAATATAAAAGAGAAATTTCAAGTGCATCATTCTTCCTCAAAGCTGTTAAGGATGGGCATTTGAAAGAAAGAAAAATCTCAGCAATCTTTTTCACTCATGGTGCTTAGATTAGAAAAAAAAAGAAAAAAAAAAAAGCTCTTGAAGGTCTTGATGGTCTGGAGAATTTAGAGCATTAGAAACGCTGAAGCCCGGCCCAATGCCTGCTTTCACCCCAACTCATCCATCTCAACTCACCAGGAAGGAGGCTGCCTCTCGCTCCGAACACAATTTATTATCTTACATAAAGCCGCGCTTAAAATAACATGCGATCGAACACTACCCACAACGTGTGCTGAAAAGGAAATGTAAGGGTTGGGAGAAGGAAGAGGAGCAGGAGGAAGGGGAACAACACAACAACACCACACTATACACACACACACACACATACTGTACACACACACACACACACAAAAAAAACCAACAGTGGTATATTTGAAGCGTCACAGATGCTTGTTTGTGAATACCGGATGGGAACAATTTGGGTTGCTCAAAACAAGAGGATGAGGAAGCGAATGAAGAGGCAAAAAAAGAAGAAGAAAATGCATTCACAGTGATGGAAAAGTGGAGCAGCGGATACAGAAAAGTCTGAAAAGGGAAGTGTCTGGGTCGTAAACCATGCACAGTCAATATAAGAACCGCCTGAATAGAAGTTCCACGACTCTGAACAAACTGTAGACTGTCGAGTGTTTTATTTCTCACATCTGAGACTCGGTTTCCGTCAGAAGACAGATAGCTGCAGAAACAGCATTTTAAGGCAGCTTTTAAAAGGTGCCTCTGAGGTTCCGTTTGACCTTAGAGATCATCCTCATCCTGTTCGACAGAGCCAGGTTCTGCTTTCGAATGCAGACCGCATCATGTATTAGACGTACAAGAAGTATGGAGAGATCGGGGACCTTGAGCTGGAGTTAAAGGTGGCCAGCTAGATGAAAAGTCTTGGCTGTGGAAAAGTAGGAGAGAAATGTGAATTTACAGGAAGTTGGCCAGAAGAAGGTGGATATTCAAATGCGGTCAAACAGGAAGAACCAAGGGTCATGCTTACAGCTCAATGGAGTCTCTTGTAGAAGGCTGTTGTTCTTCATGCTTCGGTACTTTTTGTAGCAAATTTGTTGCCTAATATGTCTGGACACATGAGGACTATTTTCAAGATCACCAATAATCTCACAGCAAAAGGCATTATGGCCAGTATTGTGTAGGTTCCACTTGTGCCACCTCTGACTGTGCAAGACCTCTCAGGGTGTGCCGTGATGTCTGGCTGTGGATCCTTTGGGTGCTATGAGTTGCTGGGTTTGGCCTACGTAGATCAGACTTGTTTGTCTGGCGTATCCCATGGGTGCTCGATCAGATTGGGGTCTCGGGAGTTTGGAGGACGGGTCAGCAGCAGCAGCAGCCTTGGGCTCTTTGCCTATTGGTACCTGTTTGTGTTCTGGTGATTTGGGCACAGACGTGGGTGAGTTCATTACGTTTCAACAAATATGAAAGACCAACCTGGCGATCTGAGAATTGTGCTTACATTTGAGTTCAGAAAGCAGCTGGTTACTAAGGTTCCTTATTTTGACCATATTTGACATGAAGGTTTAGGGAACCACTCTGCTCACCAGACAAAAGTCCCACTTTCATCCTGCAGGCCACATCTGAGACTATATAAAAAGTGGAACTAAGAAAAAGTGAGGAGAACTCAATATCACTCAGATATTGTGCTGGAGTTCTTGGTGGCCAGGAGTTGCTGAAGTTATATGAACTTATGGTAAGTTAACTTGGAAGAAGTTAGACCTTCAATATCTGACTCCCAACTTTCAGTTATTGCAAAATGTCATTACGCTTCAATCAAGGAACAAAAATTAAACTGTTGATCTGCCCAAAGGGTGTGCTCACAGGTCCCATTTGGTGGGGAGGTTGCTTCAGAGGTGCAGTGCAATATTTCAGCCAAATCTAAGATCCCATTTATCCTTCTTGTTGTAGGCAATGGCATAATTTCTACCACCCAATGTTTTTTTTGCCGCTGCAGCCCATATCCTCAACCAAACACCAACAAGATGTACAGAAAGTACGTCTACAAGATGTACGTCTGAAAACGTGGATAGGTGAATCCTGTTTTATGCTGAACATCCAAGAGTCTACAGGCTGTAGACTCTTGGGTAGGAGTTGTTCAGTTGTAGGGAGGAAATGGTGAATGTGGATACATCTTCACTAGAGGACGTTAACTACTGTACGTAGGAAGAATTTTGAGTTTCAGACAGCTTTTCCCTTCAAACTCTAATTATTACAGAAGTCCAAACTGTTCATCCAACCAACCAAGTGGTACAATTACAGATTTAAACAAGTCGCCTTATCAGTCTCTTAAGAAGGTTTTCATTTAGTACCCTAAAGGTTCTTATCCCTTTAGGAAAGCCCTTAAAGCTTTGATGTAAAACTCTACAGAGGGCCAAGTTTAACCCTTTTAGGAATATTTCAAAGGTCTGGTTTTTGGTGTTTTGGTGTCTTTGGTGAATTCTTGAACTGTTGCCTAGTGAAGACCTGATTCCATTACAGTAATTCTAACAAATGCACAAAACACCAGCGGGCACCTCCCTTAGACAGTGTTTAATTTTTGGTTTAATTAATTAAACATGAAACCAAACTCAAACAAACGGCAATCAAAAAGAATGCAAATTGTATTGATTTCACTCTAAGAATGTGTAAAAACACTTTAAGAGTGTAACTAACAACTGCATTCATATTTATTTTTCCTAGATTTCTTAGGTTCCTAGAAGTTGTCTGGGTGACCTCACCACTTAGTACGTAGCTTGCTAACTATCTGAGGAACCTAAATCTGGGTTCAAACGCTGCCCAGTTAGATGTACTGTACCTTTAAAGGACACGGCTACTAAGGGAGCATATACCAAGGACACACAACAGCATCCAAACAAAGAGCTTTAATGATAGCACAACATCAGACAATTCCATATAAATATTTTATACGCACTTAGGAGTAAAAGACGTGCTCGAACCAAGATTCCCTAGCGTCCCAAAAAAAGAAAAGAAAGAAAGAATAAAGTGGGTGCTGGAAGATAAGTCCGGGGAAGAAGTGAAAAAGCACACAACGGTATCAATAATGAAGTGTGTTTAAAAATTGAAATGTGAGTTTTGCTATTAGTGTGTAGGAAAAGAGAGCATATGGAGCAAATGTAACATTCTGAAAATCTGAATCAGGGTTCAGGCATCGGGGTCAGAGCGACTCAGCACTGGGTCAAACTCGACAGAAGGGCGTTCGGACACTGAGACGGGTGTATGTTCATTGTGTCAAGACTCTGTTGCAAAAGTGAAATAAACTTGTTCCCATATATATATCTGCATTTTAAAACATATTAATTTATAAATCAATAAATTCCTGACCCTTATCTCATGTTTATCTCATCTTTATCTCATGTTTATAAATGTCATGTGAATCTGAATCACATCTCAACTGTAAAAACATCTTCTCTACAATAGAATCATTAAAAGGAAACTTTTAATTGTTGATATAGTGGCAGTTTTTCTAAAGCGAGACAGATATTTTTTATTTCTTATTTGGAATTAGTCTCCAGTGTCAGCTTTACAGTTAGAGTTAAAGCCAACTTCCGTCGGATTTGTAACTGGAAGTTATTGATTTCTAGTTGTTGGAATAGGAATAAATGGAACGAGAGAATGACAAAAAAGAAAACAAATAAACAATTGAAGTTATTTTACACATGGGTCTTGGTTCAAAGGGTGTATTTAGTGCTTAAACTCTTTATTACTGTATGTGGTCCTGAGCTGAAAAAAGACCCGAATAGGATAAAATAAAATGAAAAACACATAATAAATAAATAAATAATAATAAATAAATAAAATAAAGTTTTGTGGATATTACAGATAATTACTTTCCATCAGGAGGGTCCTGAACCTATTTTCTCCGCCACCAAACCCATCCTGCGGCGTCCTGTCGAGGGCAGATTTTTCCCTCTGATAGAGATCCTGAGAGCTTTCGCCTTCTCTTATCCGTCTGCCGTTTCCGTTTTTTGCACTGGCTCGAGTTTATCTGCCTTTCCGAGTGAAGAAGTATAAGCTGAAGCGGCGACATATCGTGCGTTTCTGCCGGAAATGAAGCTCCTAACACTCCCGCTGACAGCTTGTCCCCCGTACACACGCCGACTCCCTGTGATGCTTCGCGGAAAATACTCACTTTCCCAATCTATCACGCTCCCTTTGAAAGAAAGCAGAGGCTAAACAACTTTCAGATTCTCTCCTGATAACGTTACTCGACGTCTTGAAGGCTGATCGGACGCGTGTTGGAGGGGATCAAACAAACGTAAGGAGAGGTTTAAAGGAAATATGGAGAATAAAATCCTACTACGGACACTGGAGACCGTGCCACCAAAATACCTAAAAATCCTCACCGTGTCACCGGCCACGCATTCCTTCATGTGGAGCGTCCATAATGCACAAGTCCCTGTGTGTGTTGTTACAACGAAACCTCCTGACCAATCAGCATCAAGAACCCATCAGATTGTACTATGTAATATCGTAAAAATGAGTGTTGAGAGAACAACCAGCTCTGTCTGATCTCCCTCGTCACCGAGACTCATTTTTCTGTCGGATCTGTTGGAGACAGGAGCAGCTTCGCTCAGCCCCCGGAATATCTCAGCGTGTGATCTGCTAACCACCTTCTGTTGGCTCGTTCATTATTTCCCCGTGAAGAACGAAAGAAGGGGGGGAAAAAAAGGCCTATAGGGTCCCGTTTCAGAGGTGTAATTAAACTCCCATCTGTCTCTGATTAGCCCCGGTCATCTCTGTCTAAGATATTCCACAGGAATTACATCATTTGAGAGTTTCTTTCTTTTCGGGGTAAGATCTTCTTTCCTGGCACTCAGCATAATTCCCACCAGCAACGATCTGCGGATCTGCCGAGAACTTATGGAAATGAGGATTAATTGGCTACAAGTGTTGAAGTTCAGCTCTTCTTTCAGACGCGGAGCACCTCATTGACCTGAAACGTAATGTAGACGCTTAAGCTGTTATCTAAAGAAGCCCTGAACGTTTAAACGGCATGACGACATCGCGGCGCCGCCATCCTTATTGAAGGTTTGATATAAACAGCTTCATGCTTTTAGGATTTCAGTGAGGCGTGATTTGTCACATTTTACTGAACCGTTGCCAGGTTTCAAAACACACCTTAACAACTAGTCTTACTTATCATGAGCACAGCTTGCTAAAATGTGACTAATAGTTTCCTTGTTCCTTTGCCAAATTTGAAACTCTCCCGATGTTTAATTAACTTTCATTATCTCACATTGAGGCGAGTTAACAAAAGAGAATTGTAAAATGACATGCAAAAAAAAAAAAAAAAAAAAAGCATTTAAAAAAAAACTTCGAAATCTTTAAAGTCGTCATTGTTGAAACTTCCCTCGGGCCTGAATTGTTCCAACAAATACAGTACAACAAAAGACTCAATAACAGCTAGTTTTTATTTTTATTACTAACATAATTTTACATTAGGCTCTGCTAGATACTTTAACTTAAAGAATTAAAGTTTGTGACTAAGAGTTTCCTTGAACGATGCTAAACTTAAAAGTCAAATTTGAATAATTAATGTAAAATCAGTATTAAGTAAATTTTGTACTTCTAAATTATCAGATTTAACCAAAAAGCCAAATGATTATTCTGATCAACCAAAAAAAACTGCGAACCTTACTAAAAAAAAAAAGAAAATAGGTAGGTTCGGAATTTGAAGGTTCTGCACTTTATTAGGTTCTGAAGTAATAAAACGTTTTTTAACAACGCCTCTTTAAACACTTTAACTCCTTATAATTTATTAATTTGCATCAATATCTTTGTTATCTTTGTTATTTTTATTGATCAGTTATCATTTACAGTTATTTTTAAGGTTGCCTTCCTGGTATCGCTAATGTCACAGCATCTATTTTTACTTCCTGTTTACATGAACTCTTAAAATCCAGACGTCCAAAACACAGTATTGAAGCTGATTTAATGGTTTTTATGTTGTACGTACAGTATAATACAGAGAATGTATGCGGCCAAAGAAGCTACATACTTCTCAAGTTTGTGACCGTTCTCGCTTCCTTAAAAATTTCAAGTTGCTAACTTGGAGACATGTTTTTATTTGTGCCCCAAATATGGAAATTTTTCAGCTTTATACTGTCTCGCTTCAAATAATAATCATTTAAAATGCTAATTATTCCTATTTCTTAATGAGCATTGGCATTGGTGTAATTGGTGTAATTGGTGTAAGCTTCTAGAAGCGTATGACAATGTGTAAAAACTGTTGCGTAAATGAAAGCATTCCGTGCAAAATTAGGAAACAGTGGTTTTGTTCAAACGCTTCAAATTAGACATAAAACACAGACAAGTATAGTTCATTCAGTTAAACTTGTTTTTTTGTAATCTGCCCTATAATTATTATCACATATAACATTATAATTCCAGGACGACGTCAGTGCTTTGAATGAGAGATGGTTTTTGGCAAATGCTTAAAAAACACAAAGAATCTGTAGTGTCCGTAACCATGATGTGGCAATATCTTAAAAATGTAGCATTTTAGAATAATACACTTTTTCAGGTTCATCAGGCCAAGTTGAATGACATCTGAATGACAGTTAAGACCGTTGAAAGATTTGAATTTAAAAACGTAACAGACATAAAAGGGCATGGAACTGTATTTAGCAAATGTGTTTCTTTTTATCTGATAAAAACATAAATGTGTAGCATATTAACCAAAAAACGAGGCGTGGATCAGAAGATAAGAAGCATTCAGTATTATAAACGATGCTGTTATACGATCCTATCTGAAAATTCACTTTTTCACCTGGGTGAGACACTTTTTAGCACCGATACCATGTTTTTGGCAGAGAGCATTTTTATCCATTTTCTTTGCATTATTATGTTTTAATAAATATTTATAGGACTTTATAGGTCAGCACAACCTACTGTAGGCAATATGATGAACAGAATTTAATTTCATTTAATACAAACATGACTGAGCAAAAAATAAATGGGTCACATAGGCAAAGAAATAGTGCAAATTCATATAATCACGGGTTTATATATATATGATATATTTTGTTTTTACTTGCTTATATGAACAAAAATAATACAGGCACTTGTTGGGTTTGACATTTTTTTTTTTTTTTTGCGACATCATCCCCATATACCAGTAGCGGTAAAATGTACACAGTTAAGAAGTGATAATAACTTCAGTTCTACACGACATATACCCGAAAAACCAAAATGCACAGTTTGATGTACGAGGCCTCATCTTCATTTAAATACTATTATTACTACCATATAGGATTTTGACTAATTTTTCTAAAGCATTCCTCATAAACAAACTCTCTTGGGCCCTACAGTATCCCAGGAACCGGGCATGACATGGTAATAAACATGGTATCAAAATGAAGCTTATTAAACCGAGAGTCTGGCAATATGCAAAACTCGAATCAATATAAACATAAGCGACATAATGCCTGATTCCATGTGACGGAACAAATAAGAAGCACAAAGCACTAACAATGGAGGAACTGCATCCATGATAAAGGCCCTTGTGTAAGTTGTTACTATAGAAACACGATACTTAATTAAAAACACACTTTCTCCATGCGCTGGGTGTCGCTGTATTTATGGCCAATAAATGACATTTCTATGTGTTTTTATGTGTAGGTTATGAGTAACAAAGCCAACACGATAGCGTGACTGAATTCCGTGAGAGAAGCCGTTTAAAACGAGTCAATCACACAACCGAAATGTTTAATGGAAATTGAAAAAAAAACAACAACAACAACAACAAAAAGTGTCAGTTTCAATCTGGGAACTCTGAAGCATGGAACATACACACAAGGTGCACGCCGGCCGCGCTCAACACGCCATGCGGATGACATCACCGCGCGCTTGTTTGTACCCAAGTCTCCCGACGAGCTCTGATGGAAACAACCTGATAGGCTTTACTCTGGAGCGAAGTGCAGATAAATCACAATCAGTGTAAGACAGAGCCTTCGAGCGGCGCACGCACAAGCTCACGGGCTTGTCGTTTAACAGCAACAACAACAACAACACGAACAAAAAAATGCTTAGAGAACTCCACGCTCCCCCTCACTTCTCCACCTCTGCGTCTCTCAGTCCGCTGGCTGCATCGCTGAAAGGGAGCTTCGTCTTTTTCCTTCATCTCTCACGTCTGACATCAGGAGAAAGTTGCCCTCTCGGTGCTGATGCACGGCTCTGCTCATGCTCTCTGACTAGCGCGCGTGAGACACGACCGCCGGCGCTCATCTCCCTCCATCAGCTCGCCGCGCAGACACCGAACCGGCGCCGCTCTCTTTAAATGACGAGGCCGAAACGAGATGTTAAGAGCATCATTCCCAGTGTTCCTATCTACGTTATTGTAAAAGCACCCCTTTTTAATTGGGTTGCATGGCTTACCAAGAAAAAGGTTGGCACCATTATGTGCTAATTATGATCTCTATTAGATAGCGAGCTTCAGGCAAATAACTTTGGTGCAATCTTAAGCGTTAACATTGTGCTATTAGGGCCGACGTGTGTGCTCTGAACGCTTGTATCATCTCCCGGCTTTCGCTCGCAGGTCAGAGCGTAGAACATTGACCTTACGTTCACAATTCACATACAATACGTGTTGAATGTGATCGCTTACAGAGCTGGTCGCTTTCTGAAACCCTGAGAAAAGGTCAGGCCCTGTTCCTGCCCGCAGCCATGAATCGTGCTTTCAGCTCGTGTCGGCAGTTGGCGACCGCGTGCGAGCTCGTATTTATCGCACTAGCAGCGGACGGGCTCTGGTTTTCTGCAGACGCAGAGGACCATCGACAGCTTGGCACAGAATATCCAGCAGCGAATGGGCACCGCGCCCTGCCCTGCCCTTGGACCTCCTCAGGACCTGTTAACAGGTGACATAATCGACTGATAAGGACTTATTGTTATTGTCGTCCCCCATGTTTTATTCCTAACATATTTTGTATTTAGATACAAAAGAGTGTTTTAGGATGACACTGAGTGCACCAGCCACCGAGTCATTTGTCCACCGAGTCACTTGTGTACTGAGTGAGGTGTCAGATTGCGTTACCATGGTAACATAAGCACCTCGGATACCTGTCGCTGCTACCTTCACACTACGGACATTTAATATTGAATATTTATTGAAACAAAAACTGATACCATTATAAAACATACGACTGAAAATAGTACATTATGTAAATAAATTATTGACTTATAATTAAAAAAATTAATTAAAGATGGACAGATATTTTTGTGTCCTTTTAATATGATGTCGTCCTCGATAACAATGATAATAAATATATAAATCCCTTTTCGAGATGCAATGACTTAAGGGACATTTTTCATTCCCTTGTCCCTGCCTCACTTATCCATTAAGATATTTGTCCACTGAGGCACTTGTCCAGTGTCCATTACGTCACATATTTGACTGGGAATCGAACCCAGACCCTGAAGGTGCAAGGCGACAGTGCTAACCACTAAGCCACCTCCACTGTATCAATTGCCCATTAAGTCACTTGTCCAGTGAGTCACTCGTTCACTGAGTCAATTGTTTACTGTGTCACTTGTCCATTAAATCACTTGTCCAGTGAGTCATTTGTTCACTATGTCACTTCTCCATTTGGTCACTTGCCTACTGGGTCCATTTGGTCACATGCCCGCTCATCTGCTGAGACATTTGTCCGATAGATCACTTATTGACTGTATCACTTTCAGACATTTGTCTAATGACTCATTTGTCCATTAAGTCATTTGTCCATTGAGTCTCTTGTTCACTAAAACACCTGTCTATAGAAGCACTTGTCCATTGGGTTACTTCGCGATAAAATCACTTGTCCATTGGGTCAGTTGTCCATTGATTCGCTTGCTCTTTGGTTCACTGTCCACTGACTCATTGGTCTACTGGGTCACTTATCCATAGAGTCAATTGCCCATTGGGTCACTTTCCCATCCAGGCATTGGCTTTGTCCATGCCTTTATGATGTCACCCGTGTGAAAAGTTCAGTTACAGACACAAACAGAACAGGAACAGGTAGTTGTACAATAAACACACGAGGCAGGATAAATAAAGAAACACAACACACACTAACGGCGAAGACCAGCTGAGCAAACTCGCTGTTCAAACTGCATGCAGTTGTAAACCAATCTAATCCCACGCTGCCATTCCAGCACACACGCATTCATCAAATATTCCTAATAACTCCACTTGGTGCTTGCTTGGTGCTCCATATCGCATTACTGGAGGAGCTGGATGCCATCGCTGACCTTGGGCAAGCATTCAGCGCAACAGACTACCAATAATTAGATTCTGGCAAAGCACGGCTGAATCGTTTTCATACACAGCCGTAAACAAAAGGGTTCCGAGCACGACGATGGGAAAATGAATGTCGCGTCCTTATTTAATAATCCTCCCGAGTAGTAATGCAGGACGCAGCTTCCGGGCTAACGAGCGTTTCTCAGGAGCCGGATTAGGGCGCCGTTACATTAGACGATTTATCTGGCAAATTACTCTGCACACGATGCCAAGTGGCATTCAGGCTTCAGCACACAGAACAGAAATCAGAGTGTAATTGAGATGCGTGGCAAAGCACATGCTAGCAAGAACCGCTACACCATCTTTTTGTGTTTATTTGGGTTTAAAAAAAAAAAAAACTAAAAACAAAAAAAAACATTCACCTACTCCTGTGTTCATGCTTATGAATTCCAAGGGAGAGCGAGGGATTTCACGAAACAGAGGACAAGAGCGAAACACAACGCGCACAGATTAAAGAACAGGAAGAATTTCTCCTCTTCGGGCCGAGCTCGGGAGAGCAGCGCGATCATTTGCATATCCAGAACAAGCGATTTACTGAAGACGTGGCGTCTCGGAGGTTAAAGTTCTTCCCTGTAGATGGGAAAGATGTGTTTTTATCATTTATATTTCGCATTTTCATGTGAAAATGTTCATGTATGTAGAGTACCAAAATATTTGTGTATAATAAATGGCCTCTTCATTGTATGCAGGGTGTGGCTTTTGTATCTATTATTAGTGATACTGAAGGGGCGTGGCTTTTGTATCTATTGTTAGTGATAGTGAAGGGGTGTGGCTTTAGTGTCTGTTGGTAGTGATGGCGAAGGGGTGTGGCTTTAGTGTCTGTTGGTAGTGATGGCGAAGGGGTGTGGCTTTAGTGTCTGTTGGTAGTGAGGGCGAAGGGGTGTGGCTTTTGGATATGCTGGTCAAAGTGAGGAGTGTGTGGCGTTTGTATATGTTGTTAGTCATAATGAAGGGCCGTAGACTTTAGTGTTTGTTGTTAATGATAGTGAAGGGGGTGTGGCTTTTGTATATGTTAGTAATAGTGATGGGGTGTGGCTTTTACATGTATTAGTGATAGTGATGGGGCGTGGCATCTATATTTATTGTTAGTTATAATGAAGAGGGTGTGGCCTTTGTATATGTTAGTATCAGTGATGGGGCGTGGCTTTTAT
>JAQMYK010000008.1:24220033-24238008 GCA_030014345.1 Clarias buthupogon
TATATTTATTGTTAGTTATAATGAAGAGGGTGTGGCCTTTGTATATGTTAGTATCAGTGATGGGGCGTGGCTTTTATATTTATTGTTAGTGATAGTGAAGAGGGTGTGGCTTTTACATGTATTAGTGATAGTAAAGGGGCGTGGCTTTTATATTTATTGTTAGTGATAGGGAAGAGGGTGTGGCTTTTGTATATGTTAGTGATAGTAAAGGGGCGTGGCTTTTATATTTATTGTTAGTTATAATAAAGAGGGTGTGGCTTTTGTATATGTTAGTGTTAGTAAAGGGGCGTGGCTTTTATATTTGTTATTAGTGATAGGGAAGGGGTGTGGCTTTTACATATATTAGTAATAGTGACGAGGGTGTGGCTTTGGTATATGTTGCCGTAGTGAAGAGGGTGTGTATGTGTGTATGGTATATGTTGGTAATCATGAAAAGGACATGGCTTTTGTATTGTTAGTGATATGGAAGAGGGTGTGGCTCTTGTCTGTTATTGATACGGTAGAGAAATAGGGTGTGGCTTTTGTACATTTAGTTAGTGGTGGTGAAGAGGGTGTTGCTTTGATACATATTAGTAATAAGAAAAATGGGCGTGTTTTTTGTTTCTGTCAGCCACAGTAAAGGAGGTGTGGCCCCTGTATCAGTCAGTCACATATTGAAAGCACCACCAGAGCTCGGCCTCCATTGGACTTCATGCCGCGCAGACGCAGCTGTCAGCAATCACATCAATAATGCGTCGTGACATTTCGCGAAGCCGCTGCCGCAGATCCGCACATGGTGTCCGGACAGCCTCCTGCACGGAGAAACACAGAGCGAGGAATTTCGTAGCCCTTAAAGAGAAACAAATCCGTCACGCGTTAATGGCTCAGGAGGCGAATAATAGTGTGGGGACGCTCACCCTGTACGCCGTGACTAAGCCATTACCTCCGCCGGCCAAACAGACACGCAACCTGTTTACACGAGATGGTGACAAATTAATTTAAACCCATTTCTGCTTTCGGAGGAGTGATTTATTTGTGCGGCCTGTCTTTGAGCGCAAACAGCCGCCACCCACCCACTCTGCCTCGGTGCGACCCGTGTCTGTTTGTAACGAGTGTGTAAATAAATAAGTAAAATAATAAATAAATAAATCTCCTGTGTCTGACGAGCCTGCTCTTTTCACAGACTTTTCAGAATCATTGATTTTTTTTTTTTTTTCCCTGCAGAAAAGCATCTGGGGCTCTAGAGGTAGAAGCTTCTCTGGGCTGGAATCATGAAAAGACAGGAAACACTGAGGTGAAAGGTTTCCCAGGATGCAATGCAGCCTCATGCATTAACATGAGCTGTATGAGTTTATTCTCTTCATCGTTTCTCAAAAACACCAGTGAGATCTAATTATGGAAAAAGTCTTTACTTACGTTATAGCAGCTATAAATGGCCGTTCCCTTTTCAACATCATAATAATTAACAATAATAATAATAAATATACGATGAGCGGGGCCAAGCACCATCGCCTCCCCGTCACACTGTAAGTTATTAACCACTTTTACGCTTAAGTTTAAGGCAGTGTCACGGCTGAGCCGTTTGAGATATCAAAAATCCCTCCGCAATTTTGCATCCTCAATGTACTGAGATCACATAGACCCATTTTTTTTGGCGCCCGTATAAATCCCCTAGGAGGAGTACATCAAAGTCCATTGGATGCATTTTGCGAACAACTCAAAATAACTGACTTCCTGTTGAGTAGAGCCTATTACATGCAAATTGAAAGTTGTTCAGCACAATGTGTACTGGGTTTCGTGTGTATACGTGCAAGTGTGTGCAAATCTCATGCGAGGGCCCCCTGCCACGCCTGGGGCCCAGACTCTTCCTAATAGCAGCAAATTCCAACCTGTCTGCCAATTTTCTGACTTTTTGAGCATGTTTAGACCCCCAAAAATCATGAAAATAAAGTGAAAACAAGTGCAAGAGGGCCCTTCACACACTATGACGACAAAGGGCTGATAATAATAATAATAATAATAATAATAATAATGAAGGCAGCTTACCAAAAAGTAAACACCCAATCAGATTTGTGTTGTGAACTGCTGTGGTATTCAGTAATAACAAAAAAAGTAATCATACTTTTCATTGTTTTATTATAATTAGGCTGGTGATTAATTTCTCGCCGGGATCAGGCACAATCAATGATCATAACATCAAAGTAAATAACTCATTAATGATATCCAGCTAATAGGTCGTTAACCAAATGCTGTTTTAATTCTAATGTCCTGTCTGTGGATTTTATGTTTCATAAAATACACCCTTGCACAGCACTTCTGTTTAGCAAGAGAGAGAAAGAGAAAAAAAAAAAAAACCCTCTCACCTCATTCCCGGCTGTTACATCTGGCTAATTGCGGAGCGCCGTTGTCGGGAGGCCCTGAGTTATTGGCTTATGTGCTCGCGTTTGTATGCAAGTCATAAACTCTCTAATGAGTCTTTTCATAAATATTCCATTAATTGAAATGCATCCGTAAACACGGTGGCAGGTTCGATGGCGGTTAACGCGTTCCGGGTGCGGCTCTGGGAATTCGCCGTTCGAGCGGCGGCTCGGCGGCTCGAGAAGCCCCGCGCCGCATATTTAGACCACACGACCGTACGCCGGGCTCGTTATGGAAATTCCTGTCTCTGTGCATCGAGACAAAGTGCCTCTTCATGGTCTAAATGGCCTTGTAATTGGGTCGTGATAAACAAAGCTTTGTCTGAGAAGCGAGCGTGTCGGCAATTACCAACAACGTTATTTAAAAAAGTGAATCTACTAATGTGTGTTAGACACCGTCGGAAAAAAGGAAGGCTGAGAAAAAGTGATGTGCTTGGCACAAACATCCTGAACTGCTCTGTGTGTGTGTGTGAGAGAGAGAGAGAGAAACATTTTGAGAAGAAAACACTCTGATCCATGCTGCAGTTTTGCTTTGTTCCCTTAAGTATTCCTCATTATCTTTTCTGTGCTTAAAAATAAATAAGGATGACTTCGTGTTCCAGCTCAAAATCATCCGAAGTCTAAAAATTCGCTCCCGATAATACAGCAGCGTGTGTTATATTAATGTTTATACCAGAGCGCGGTTGAATTCTGGATTCTGATTGGTCGGAACCTGTGACGCGGTAAAGCCCCAGGTCTTGGTCCAGTCTGTTCTATATCATCGCTGTTTCTATAAAGCAGGTAGTTGTTGTTGTTTTTGTGCGTGACCCAAAAGCGTCCAAGCGGCCCTACAAATCCCAGCAAAAATATATATACACGTTTTGTGTTTAAAAAAAAAAAAAACGAAAGAAAAAAAAAAAACAGCACAGGAGCGCATTGAATGGCTAATTTAATTTCCGCGCAGTCGTCCTGATGCTCTCCCGCGACGCCGCGCAGTCAGTATCTATTTGGGGACGATCTGCTCACCGCCTAAACAATGCGACGGATTGAATGGCGCCGACAATCTCGTAGAAAAGCTGTCACATGAAATAAGCGCTCCGGGCTCCCGGGGGTTCAGCCATTTTGGATTTTACACCTTGTTGAGTCAGCTGGCCCGAGGTGACATGTTAGAGCGCGAGCATGGAGCCATGCCAAAGCCCCTGGTTGAGGATTCTACAAACATCTGGCATTTATCACCTGGAATGAACCTCACACACACACACACTGGCACTGCATTACAGCGATATGCAAATCCGTGCTCTTTATGCGTGCTCTCCACAAATCTAACCCTTTTATTATATTATTTAAAATTTTTGCCCAGTCTCGCACCTACGCTTCCTTTTCCTGTGTTCCTGCGTGTTGTAGTCCTGGACACGCCTCGAACGGTGATGTAGGAATTCGCCGGCCGTCTCGAGGAAGGTGATGTTCGTCGGGTAGTTAAAAGCATTCCGCCGTGGCTTAATGCTATTTATTAC
Organism: Clarias buthupogon; assembly: GCA_030014345.1. NCBI lineage: Eukaryota > Metazoa > Chordata > Actinopteri > Siluriformes > Clariidae > Clarias > Clarias buthupogon. The sequence goes on from JAQMYK010000008.1 coordinate 24,223,923, forward strand.
CTTTTCCCACAGAGCTGAGTGTAATTACAGCCATTGATCTCTCGCCCCTTGTCTCTTTCCGTTTTTGTTCCCCGGACTGACTTATAGACTTCAAGACTAGCCTCCCGTACGGCGCGCGCTCCCGCGAGTGATATTAGCGTGCATTAGTTTCCGCGGGTGTTGCCGGGCTTGTCGGGCTCTAAACGCATCCGTCTGCGTAGCCTAAGGCCTCAATCAATAGATAAGTAATCATCAGCAGTGGGAGAAAGCGGGAGACATTACTCACGCCGCGACAAAAAGCGCATGATGGCACCTGCCGCGCGTTTCATCATCATCATCATGGCGCACTTATACATTAGCTACGCTCCGTCTCACCTACTGTAATAGCTGCGCGTTACGCCCGAGTGTCATCCGCGCCTCTGTAATATTTCACGCTAAAAGGGGGTTTCTGAGCGTGCGCGGCATTTCACTCACTCCTCACTCGCACTATGAGGAACGCTTAACCAGAACCAACCAGAACCAACCAGAACCAACCAGCATTTTAGCGTTTTAGACTCGCAGGCTTTCACTTCTACATTGTGTGTCATTTTACAACAGCTACCCTAATGTCGCTAACACTAAAGAAAATGTCGCTACAATTAGCATGTTTAGCATAATTATCACCATGTTATTTACAGCCAGTAATAATCTAGTGAATCTACTAAGCAAGATTCTTAATAAACGCGCACACACACACACACATACACACACACACTTATCCGGCACCATTTCTCTAGTACACAGACCACACACCCTGCCGCCTTTGTCTCTGCTCCCACAACGCTAAATTAGCTAACAATGACTGAAACTGCAGTGAATAGGAAGCTAGCATGCTTCTCTCTGTGAACACACTTTCACACACACACACACACTTTCACACACACACACACACACACACACACACACACACACACACGCACTTCACATCAAATAAATACACTACCGGCTATTCACTACCGACCCGCAGCCTTTTGTCTTTGCTAAATCGCGCGTCCTGCGTGGCTCGAGTGTATAAAAGCCGCTTGGACCGAGTTAGCGTGATGATAATTTAATAACTCTGTCAGGCTAAATATCAGAAATGCAGAGAGGGGATCGGACACTGATGTACTGCTCTGGCATTTCACCGACCCAGACAACCTCAGCTCACACACATTTATATTTACTTCATTTATATATTTATTTATAACTTTTTTTTTTTATACTTTATTTTTTTTACCCAAAAATTAATAGAAAATATATACAGAGCTAGATTATTTATAATATGTATTTATTTGTATTTATGTTTATTGTGTGTAAATGATAAAAAAAACAAGAAAAGCAGACAGACCGCGAGACAGACAGACAGATAGAAGACAGACAGATAGAGAGACAGACAGATAGATAGAAGACAGACAGATAGAGAGACAGACAGATACAGTAGATAGATAGATAGACAGAAAGACAGACATATAGATAGACAGATAGATAGATAGAAGATAGACAGATAGAAAGACAGACAGAAAGACAGATACAGTAGATAGATAGACAGAGAGACAGATAGAGAGACAGACAGAAAGACAGACAGACAGATACAGTAGATAGATAGACAGACAGAAAGACAGACAGACAGAAAGACAGACAGACAGACAGACAGATAGATAGATAGATAGATAGATAGATAGATAGATAGATAGATAGATAGAAGACAGACAGATAGAAAGACAGACAGAAAGACAGATACAGTAGATAGATAGATAGAGAGACAGATAGAGAGACAGACAGACAGACAGAAAGACAGACATATAGATAGACAGATAGATAGATAGAAGACAGACAGATAGAAAGACAGACAGAAAGACAGATACAGTAGATAGACAGATAGAGAGACAGACAGAAAGACAGATACAGTAGATAGATAGACAGAAAGATAGACAGACAGAAAAACAGACAGATAGATAGATAGATAGATAGATAGATAGATAGATAGATAGATAGATAGATAGATAGAGAGACAGACAGACAGATAGATAGATGATACTACCACAATTATAAAAACTACAATTTATAATAATTCTGTAATAATAATTATCATTATCATAATGGTTGAGTATCCATTAATCACATATTTAATAAATTATTTGCTCGTTTCATGTGCTGTATACACTCACTGGCCACTTCATTAGGTACACATTGCTTGGGCTGGGTTCGACCCCCTTTTTGCCTTCAGAACCTCCATAATTCCTCATAGCATAAATTCAACACGTGTAGATTCGTCCGCGGCACGTACCCAAAGGAGGCTGTGTGAGTACAGTGAACTCACAATCATGTAAAAAAAAAACAGATGATTCCAGCCCTGTGACCTGGCGCGTTATCCCGCGGTTATAAGGGGACGGACAGGGTCAAGAACAATACTCAGGTAGGCTGTGGCTCAACTGAAGGGCCCAAGAGTGCTGAAGGGACCATTTACTGTACATCACCACCACCATCCTGAACCGTTGATGGATCCATGCCTTCATGTTATTTACGCCAAATTCTGACCCTCTTCTGAATGTCACAGCAAAAATCAGGACGCATCAAACCAGGTGACGTTTACATCATATCTTATATTACAGTATCTGATTTTGGTGCGAGTCGTAGCTTTCTGTTCTTAGTTGACAGGACGGGCACACGGTGTGGTCTTCTGCTCCTGTACGCCGTCTGCTTCACCGATCGACGTTAACATTCAGAAATGCTCTTCATCAGACCTCGATTGTTATTTGAGTTACTGTCGCCTTTCTATCAGCCTGAGCCAGACTGGCCGTTCTCCCCTGACCTCTGGCATCAACAAGATGAGAACTGCCACTCACCGGATATCTTCTCTTTTTCAGACCGCTCTCTGTAAACCTCGCAGATGTTTGTTTGTGAAAATCCCAGTAGATTTCAGAAATCCTCAGACCGGCTCGTCTGGGATCAGTTCAGCAGATCGTCTCGATTAGGTCTAGACGTCTAGCTGCATCGAGTAGCCGCCACGTGATTGGCTGATTAGATATTTGCTCTAACCAGCGATTGAAATGAGTGTGTGTGTGTGTGTGTGTGTGTAGTCCCTTGTTTAAACCAGGTCACTTTACAGCCTCCACTTCATTCGTATAAAATGAGCCTGTGTTTGTTTATTTATTGTATATTATTTCAATGCACCAATTTCTTTTTTTTTTTTGAGGAAACCATGAGCTCATTAGGACGGAGAAAAACAGAAAAGAGCCTTCAGTGCAAAAACAACAACAACAACAACGTAAATTATGCTTCACGTGACATGATTGTGTATTTTTTTATTTATTTTCCCGCCTCTGAACCCTAATTGTGCTTAATGCCGCGTGGACGCTGTTCCGTACGTCTGTATGATTCCTGTCTTTTATTCATTACTGCTAATCGCAGCCTTTCAGTCCTCCTCCTGGCCCCTGTTTCCCAGCGACCGCTGCTTTTTTTTAATTTTTTTTTTCCTTTTCTATTTTCCTTTTTTTTTCCTTTTTCATTTGGGTCCACAACATCCTCCACTTGCTGTTGTGTGTGTTCGCGGTACGGAAGTGCAAATGGAAGATGAATTGCTGCGCGTCCGCTCCGACTCGACGTCCCGGACGCCGATCTCGCGCTCTTAAGCGACTGAAGGTTCGGATAAATCATGCAGAATAACAGGAGCGTTGGTGTTTCCTAGCGTTGGGTCCCACTCAAACCGTCACACCCGAGACAATGCGCAGAGCTTTCCCGGACCTCGTGGGCCTCTTATCGAGGCGTGAGCGCGCACTCTCAGTTCTCTTTTATTTGCACCATGTTATTAAGCGCTGCTGCTTTTAGTGCTGCTCGACACAACAACAAGAGAGGATGCAATTCAGGACTGAAATCAACATAAAGCTTTTTTCCCCCCTCTCTCTCTCTCTCTCTCTCTCTCTGCTCTTAAACGGCTCGCTGTCGATAGCGAAGCCTGAATCAGAATACGTCCGGCTCGTGACAGTATGCGATTATGTATAATCATGGAACACCACCGTTTTTTCGATCTTTGCAAAAATAATTAGATCAAGCAACATGTTTCGCTTTAACGGGAAGGAAAATGCAAAATGTACTCATTTGATTTTAGATCATGTTTCCATACATTGTGTCGCTCGCTTTCATAAAGACCATCTGATCAATTTGGACTAATCTGAAGGCAACATCACATCACAACACATCACGTACATCCTATTAGTAAAGTAAAAAATGCTTTGCAAGGTTTTTTTTTATTATTATTATTATTATTATTATAGGCAGCAAATCACAGCAGCACATCATAGTTTATAGTTTCTATAGTAACAACACGTTCATCACCGACTGACCCTGATAATAAACAGAATTTTTACTGGTGAAGACATTAATCTGTAAGAAGTCATTAAGAAGAAACAAGGGTTTGCGTGAGAGTGAGTCAAAAATTATCCGCACTCTGGCTGTGGAATTCATTCTAATTAACGTTCATCCATTTATCGCCTTGTTTTCCGATACACTTTGCCAATCTGTCAACAAGCTTTTCGATTCCCTCATTAATAGATGTTTTACGGCCACGATGTATACATCTCACTTCTTCATCAGAACGGATCTTTACCCTCGTAAAGCTGCTTTCAGGGGAACGAACAGGCGAAGATGGAGCAGATGCAGCGAGATCAGGGGGAACCGGATTTGTCCAGAGTGTGTGTGCAGAAGTGTGTGGACGTGCATCGTCATGCGAGATCACGACGCCCTCGGATACGACGCAGTCCTCCGAGTTTAAATCCATGGTTTAGTCTTCAGCTCTTCAATAAGAGTCTCAGTTGTAACACTGGTGATTTTTGAACCTGTTTTCCTGATGGCGTTCCAATACTTCTGGCCCTCGAGAATCCCAGAAAACTGTAAGCGTTGATGCATTTTCCAGCTGATGGTTGACTTTTTGTTGGTCGGCGATTGAGGATGTTTCCGTCCCGTACTCCGCCGTTTACTCTCAGGCTCGTGGTGATGAATCCATCAGCGCTGATAAGACCAACAGAAGTTTTAATATATAACTGTAGTGCGGATAATTCATGACTCATCCTTGGAAAATGAAGCGACACAAACGCAAAAGATGAAAAGTACGAATGATAATACGATTAATTGCACAACTGAGGTTCCTCAAAATGAGGTTCGATCTAACGATGTGGCTTTTATTATCGCTCGGCTTATGAAACAGCACTTGATCCAGCGCAGGTTTTTTTTTTTTAAAAACTGCTTCTTAAAAGTGTCTTGCTTACTGTACATATTTAATATCGACATCAAACAGAAAAGTGCGCTTACGTCCTAAAGACGACATCATCAAGAAATGAATTACCGTAGAACAAATAAAACACTTAATAATCCAATAAGGAAGGAAAAGCACTAAACAATAATGATATCTCCTGGGCCGCTCTGGAAATAATGCTATTTATAAAATAAACATTCGTCCTCAAATCCACATCCATCACAGCGCCTAATGAAACTATTAAGTGCTAGTGTTTCTGGCAGTGACTGCATTATCATACTGAGCACACGACGGATCAGAGGCGTGTGTTTGCCAGCTTGCTATAAGCTCATAATCTTCTTATTAATATGTTGTCTGAGACGCCAGAAACGCTCAACACTCGACGCTCATCTCTCAGAGATTCTCGCTTTCGCCATAAACGGGTCCGCGGTTTCATGATCGCGACTCGTGTGTAAAACAAAGGGTGCCAACATTTACGGACGAGGTGAAAAAGGGACGCGTCTGTCCGTGCATCCTTTTTCTGGGTTGGTCTCCATTCTTTTGAAAGGAAACGTCCTTCGACATCCATTGAAACTGTCATGCGTCCATCAATTAAGCCAACGATCCATCCATCCATTCAACCTGGAGGAAACCAACCAATCACGGGGAGAACATGCAAACTCTATGCACACAGACCCGGGATGGGAATCTCCTCCATCTTAGACAATCAGCCATCCATCAATTCATCCATCCATCCATCCATCCATCTGTCTATTCATGTATTTTATTTTTCTTTTAGCTCTAGGTTCAGTCATTCATTCATCAATCTATCCGTCTTACTATACATCCATCCATTACCATATCCACTCACCCATCCATCCATCAAAATAGTTATCAAGCTCTCAGTTAAGCCAATTATCCACCCATCCATCTATACTGTATGTGCAACGATTCATTCATCTATTCCTCTACTGATTTACCTATCTGTTTAACCATCCATCCATCAATATATCCATCCACTTTTGTCATCCTTTCAACTATTTAATAAAGGTATATAATATCTTATGTTATCTTATTTACTCATCCATATAACAATCCACCCATTTTCCATTTCATAAACCCAACCATCTTTCAAGAGTTATTCATCCATCAGTTTATCCATCCAACCATACAGGTACATCGTCATATCCTTCTACTGTTTAGCTTTCCATTATTCGTTCATTCATTAATTATCTGACTAACTATCCATCTATTTCATTTACCCGTCCAATCCATCCATTTATCCAGCCATTCATTCATTCATTCAACTATCCATCCATTCATCCATCTGTCCAACTATACTTTCATTTCCCTACTTTGTATATCTATCCATCACAATAGCTACTCACCCATGGACTTATCAATCCATCCATCCATCAATTTATCCATTACTATTTCCTTTTATTTGTCTAAATCTTCATTCGTCCACCCAACTATCCAACTTTCCTTTTCACCATCCATTCATCCCTCCAACTGACCATCCATCAAAATTCATACTTAAAACAGATTTGAAAATATTTATGATTTTCCCACAAAATGTATAATATTTTTTATTTTCTGCAGACAATCTTTAATCCTATAGTGGCATACACCGAAGGGGAAAGGGCTGAAAACATGTAAAAGTTGTGTATCTGTACATGAATTACTTTCATTTTGACTCGATCTTTAACGGACACGTACTATTTAACTTTAACTATTTAACTGACTCCCCTTTAACCACAGTCACATCCATCGCCACTATTATATTTGCTGATCTTTTTCTTTTCATGAACTTTATTGCTCAAAAATATTTGCAATTCTAAAGTGATCGCGCGCGTACAGAACCTCACCCTGCAACGGCATTTATTTAAACATAAACTCCCTCTTTAAATTCCTCCACACATCTCTCCGCCGATATTGCTCTGACTCATGGCGGCGAGCAACGGAAAAAACGTTGAGCGCTAGTATTTCTTTCCGAGCGAAAGACAAATCCATTTCTTCTGTCAGTTTGTTTTTGTGCCTCGGCTGCTATCAGTCTACGAGGAGTTCCTGATATCCGTTTAATGCCGGCGTGATTACACAGAATTACCTATTCTATTTCGTTTTGATCCCTCGGCAAAACAGACGGATAGAAAAGAGAGACGCCCGCCGCCTTTTGTGTCGGGCTGCGCGAGCTGACGGCTGGCTGAGACGCAAAAACGCACAGCGTATTTACAATAAGATGGGATGATAAATGGAAAAAAAAACAAAAAAACAGCAAGCTTTTTTTCCAAATACAATTCAGTTTGATTTGTATAGCGCTTTCGACAATAGACGTTGTCAGGAAGTGGGTTTTTTAGTGGCTTAGGATCCCTAGAGAGTGATGAAGAAAAACCTGTTGGGACAACATGAGTTAGGAATTTCTCAGAAATCCGAAATCCAAAACAAAAAACAATCCAAAAACAACCAAACACAACATGGGAAAAGTGTCACTTTTAAAACGAAACATTTAATTTAGACAATTTTTCTATCGTATTCATCGCGTACAAATTTTTCCTTGGATTTTACGTGAACTTTAATTTTTCTGAAAATTATATTTCCTACAGTCTAATAAAAATTTTTATTAGTTATGCATTTTCTCCCAAAAAACATTGTTGCAACTTCAGTAAAGCTTGCTAGCTTAGGAGAGCTTGGACGTGCTATCCTAAGCTATCTTAATCAAGCAGAACTACAACCGCGTATGGCTGTGTGCTGATCTTCGTGGATAAACATACAGTCTTCAAAATGGTTCCTCAGAGGATCAGGGGATTGGTATAGATGGGTTCGCGCCATGAACTGTATAAAAAGAGCTGGACAAACCCTCTGTGATGCCAGAAACGCAGTTTTTGGAACCCAAAATATGCAAGCTCTGGTCATCACCATCCAATCCTTCAGCTTTGAAGGATCAGGATTAGTCACTCAAATTCCCCACAAATATGCATTACTTTGATGTCATAAAGGGCACTGGTAGCTCAGTGGTAGGTTTCACGCCTACCATGTGAAAGGGCCTGGGTTCGATTCCCAGCCGCTGGATGCAGTGTTGGTCCCAAGCACGGATAAAATGGGAGGGTCGCACCTGAAAGGGTATCTGGAGACCCCTTGGTGGGATCAGACGAAAGACCAACAATATAATGATAAGTCGTATAATAAAGTTACATAAATTTTTTTTAGTTGTCATTAATGTGAAATCTCGCTATGGAGACCAAAGCTGCAAACTTGTTCATTTCTGTTTGAAAGTTAGACATTGTAACATGCGAGTCTTTGGGGATTGAGTCTGCCCCCAGTGGACATTTGAGGAATTGCATATTTCTGCACTTCTATGCTGGAAGCTACTTTTAGTCCTCAGTAGTCCTAGTGATGTAACGCTTCACAACAATATATTGTTGTAGATAAGGAAGTCTGTTGTCATGACAAACTTCTCATTCTTCATTGATTATTTTCCTTCACAGAACACAAGGTGTGTGAAGTAAAGCCAGATCTATCAGATCAGATCATCTATAACCTTTCCTTATTCTACAGCATTAAGAAAAGCCATGCTTCATTCAAAATTTCAACTTTTTTCCCCTTCTTTTTTTGTCAGGTTGCTTTCAGGACATCTGCTCTGACGTTCTCGCATTACCGTTCACAAAATAGCGACTGATTGTGTTCCAAAGCGCCGCTCTGAACGCTGCCTGTCTTCCATTGTACGGTGACGAACCCCGAAGCCGAGCGGTTATTCATCCCGCGACTCATTCACTCTCTCTTGATATCGCATCCGTTTGAAACAAGGGCCCTTAAATAGGATCCGGATCGAGCTAAAAGCTTTTTTCCGCGTCAAATCCATGGACATTCCGTGCTAGCCGTACGACCGCATTCGAGACGCTGGACCTCTTCCTCCGATTATCATCCTGATTCTTGTCCGGTTTCGTCACTCGTTTATTCTCTGGCGTAGACGAACGAGCCTTGAATAATTCGGTGCCCGATTCACAAAATCAAGCCTCTTCTCCGAAATCAAGCAGCTTGTTAGGGTAAACTTTCGGGACGCCAGGCTTTTCGGAAACCGCAACACTGCCGCAGCTGGGAGATCCGTAACGAGTTTACTGGCAAAGTAAAAAGGGGAGGGGAAAAAAGGGGACTAATTTACCGAGCGCGATCTCTGAAAGTGTACTGATGCGCAGACGGTTGTGTTTATTAAGCCTTTACAGAACTGTCAGGAAGGAATCAGTTAAGCTTTACAAATCGGAACGCGTGTTTCCCCCCTCGTTTTAGTTTTTTGTTCGAGCGAAAGAAAAGAAAAGAAAAGAAAAGAAAGGGGGAGAAAAAAAACAAGCTAAACATGTATTGAAGTTTTTACGGCCTGGATGTTTGTGAAGAGACACCCCGTGGCGTTTAGGGCCGAGTCTGATAGCAGGAAAAGGGATTAAGGAAGAGAAGGGAAGAATGAGGACATTAAACATGCGGAGAACATACAGCGCGCTGACATCAGACTTTCAAAATAAATAGCGTTTAATGGTTGTCGCGATAAAAACGTCTCAATGAGTGTGTTTCTCGTCTTTTTCTCGTTTTTTAGTGCTGGGGAAAAAAATACTCCTAATCAGCCACATGTTCAAAAATAAAGCGAGTCAGTAGAGTTAAATCGGAGGGTTCGTGCCCCAATCACGCACCCTTATAGGGATTAACGCCGACAGCAAGACAAGGGTGGAGCGCTTACAGTCCTCCTAACACACTCATAACACACTCGTACTATATTACACCCTGTGTTTCCTTAATCACATCGCGCTCCGCTCTGAACGAAATAAAGATGGAAAGAAAGAAGGGATTTGCACTCTTTGCTGGAAGGAAGCTTGTAAATAATAAGACACCTCGAGAGTGAAAAGAGGGGCGAGACTGAGTCGCAGCACCCCGAGGGGCCGCCGACACACTCGGGCCTCGTCCAATAAGAAAAAAACGAGGGGAAGGAGTGTTGCTAAGAGAGCAGCGTCCCGTGGGGAAGCCGGGAGAAAAGAAGGAAGGATAGTGTAAAAACAAGAGGGTGTGAGAAATCGAGAAGGCGGGATGACGAGAGAGAGAGAGAGAGACGGAGAGACAGAGAGAGGGAGAGAGACGGGAGGGACGTTGGTGGTTTCTCTAGACCCCCTACGAGGCTCAGCGGGATGCGCGGGGGGGGCAGGGACCTCATGATGGGTCACATTCTCCTCGAGAGGCATGAGAGTCTTCACGCTGAGGGAGTGTGTTATCAGAACAGCTATTATACCTTACACACACACACACACACACACACATACGCACACATACGCACACTACTTTTACTAAACGAATATGAGAAGCAGGGAAAAAATCTGGAATTGAAAATGAAGTTAAATTAAATTTGAAGCTGCTGAATGTATGATTTGGGAATTTCACCCTCTCTCTGGTGGAAAAAATGCAATTCCGAGCTGCTCGTGGAACAATATTTCATGGGAAATTCACCCCCTCGGCTGTGTGAGCCGAGTAATAACTTACACTTTCCGGGAGAATTCAGGGCCGTGTCCCAAATCGCATCTTTAGTAATTAATAGGATGTTTAAACAGCAACGGAATGAATGAGGCAGTGATGCACTGTTTAGTCGGACTACAGCATTTAGCACAGAGCTCAAGCAAGGAGACAGAATCATCTGATCCCTCTTTCATCCACCCATCCATCCATCCATCCATCTTGCTATTCATTCAGCCATCCAATCTATTCATCTCTTCACTCATTCAGCTAATCATTCTTATAGATGTCCTTCCATCCTTCCACCCCGTTCTCCATCCATCTCATCAGGCTCATGTCTGTCTATCCATTGATTTAAGCATTTATCTACTCATCCATCCATCCATCCATCCATCCATCCATCATATCTACTCCTCCATCCATTTTTCTACTGTCTAGCTATTCATTTCCATAGCTATTCATTCATTGATCCATCCATACAGTACATTTCCCTGTGCATTTGGATATCTATCCATCCATCCATCCATCCATCCATCTGTCTAGCTATCCATCCATCAATTTAGGCATCTACCCATCCATCAATCCTTCCATCTGTATCCATCCACGTATTTATTCTTCTGTCAAGCTATCTATTTTTAGGCATCAGTTTAGGCATCTACTCCTGCATCCATCCATCCATCCATCCATCCATCCATCCAACCAGCCAACCATACATCCATCAATCTATCCATCTGTCCATCCATCCCTCCCAATTTCCATGTATTTATTATTCTGTCTAGCTTTCAATTTTCACAGCTATTCACCCATTGATCCAGCCATCCATTTCCCTGTGCATTTGCCCATCCATCCATCCATCCATCCATCCATTGCACTAGCTATTCTTCCATCTTGCTATTTACTCGATCATCCAACTAGCTGCTCCAGTCGTCTATCCAACCATTCAACTTCCTTCCATCTTTCCCTCCATTCATCTAGCTATCAAGCCATCCATCCAAAAGCTAGTGTTCATCCATCAACCATCAATCTATCTATCTACCTGGCTCTCTAGCTATCCATCCATTGATTTAGGCATCTATTCATCTATTTATACACCTGTCACTCCCTCCCTCTCCGTCTCTCCCTCCATCCATCCCTCCATCCTTGCATTTATTTTTCTGTCAGGCTATCCATCCCTACTAGCTAATCTATCAGTCTATCCAACCTTTCATCCATTTACCCATACCTTCATCCTTTCATTCATCTAGTTATCCGTTCATATGTCAATTTCTTTAACCATCCACCCATCTGTTTGGTCATCCATCTGAATACATCCATCCATTTAGACATCTCTTCATCAATCTTCTTCACTTTACTAATTCATCTAGACTTACTTTTGTCCATCCATCCATCTGTCTAGCTATCCCAAAATTCATTTTCCTCTCAATTTATCCACACGTATAGCTATTTATCTACCAAGTACTCCATCAATCCATCCATCCATCCATCCATCCATCCATCCATCCATCCATGGGTTTCTCAAACTATCCATCCATTCATGTTTTAATATCTACAGGATAATCTTGTTGCACTTGACTGAGAGCTCAGCTTCACTGCACTACTGGAGGAGTTTATTTTTTTCTTTTTTCTTTTTCTTTTCCTCCAGCAGCGTGTCTCTTCCCTGCGCTGTGGTTCTGGAGACAGATGGAGGCACTCAGCCACAGTGGTGGCTCTCGCGGGTGAATTCGGGGTGAGGATACTGAGAAGAGCTACAGGCGACTTTACTGGATCACACGGAGAAGCTGGTGTATGTAAATATGAGATTTTACCAACCCAATCTGGCAGCAAGTCGAGCACAAACACACGCACACGCACACACACACACAATGTTTTTATGGCCTTGCAGCTTTACTTATTTGATTTATTCCAAACACAATACTGACGGGGATGTCTGAGGTTGGGTAGGAAGAGAAAGAAGCTCAGGCTGGTACGAAGGACTTTGAACACATTACATTAAGTCGCATACATGTTGTTCACATCTCATACAAACCTAAATAATTCTTTTGATTGTGTATGTCAATTGTTAAAAGCGCTATACAAATAAAATTGAATTGAATTAAGAATAATTAATTTAAAAAAATGCAATAATTTAGACTGAATCTACTCACCACTTGCGCTCTTAAAACAAAAGGACTAAATAAAGCAAATGACAAGAAACTGAGCCAGCATGACGTTACTCTGACCAATAGGGTAAAAAAAAAAAAAAAAACCCACAATGCAGTCATTTGGATTTTAAATCCGATCATCTTCCGATCGATGACGCTAAAAGCTGTAATCTGATTGGTCGGAGCAGCTGATTGGACGCTGCTGGTTTAAGCGGCGGATCGATACCGCGCTCCACCGCAGCCTCTCAGCCCTCGCTGGCCTCAGATAACTTTTCCAAGGACACTCAGGCTGCCACTTGCATGAGACCTTTGTTACACTACACACACACACACACACACTCGACTGCATGCACGAATACACAGAAGCTACTCCGCCAGTTAACGCAACATTAGCAAAGCGAGGACGGGCTAATTTAACCACGACCTTTTATCTGCACATTCTTCATGAGCAAATCGCCTGGAAATGGCATTCATTTGTTCGGAGTGAAGCTCATTTTCTCTGACGCTTATTCTCTCTCTCTCTCTCTCGCTTGCTTTTTTTAAGTAAACTTGAACATTGTGTGAAAATAAAAGCAAAATAATAAATCACTCAAGGTCGTGCTGGGTTCGGGAAATAATCAAAACTTATCACAGTATTGACATCAATGGTTTCTTATCTAAATACAGTATATACTGTATACTGTAGCCAACACTGTAAACGTCACTATATCAACTACACGCATTTTAACTAGTCTTACGTGACTCTAAAGTAAACCTGTTACTATACAAATGATGAGAGTCTGTTGTTATAGAAACACGATCCACACCAATCAGAATTGAGAATCACCGGGGTTTCACTTTCTACACACAGATACAGTATATTCTCATCGTGTTTATCCTGTAGATTAGTTTGGAAATTGTACCGAGGTTGCATCACAAATACATCATCCCCTGTGTATTCCCAGCAGCACCGTTCTCCGATTAACTAGCATCCAGGTGCAGTGGGAAAACTTTAGCCTTGCACTTTCAGACACCAGATCAAGCAGCTCAACTCCTACAGTACAGCGGAGCACTGAATTAACTTTCTGGGCCATTGGGTGCTTTAAAAAAAAAATAATAATAATAATAATAATTATATTATATATATCCACTATCGTTCAAAAGTTTGGGGTCAGTTGCAAATTTCTTTGTTTTTGTTTAGTGATTTATTTTCTACATTCTACAACAATACTGAGGATTTCAAAACTATAAA
>JAQMYK010000008.1:24251628-24262250 GCA_030014345.1 Clarias buthupogon
GCCACGCCTCCTTCAGTATGTCTGATACACACAGGCCACGCCTCCCTCTGTACGTCTGATATACACAGGCCACGCCTACTTCAGTATATCTAACACACACGCAGGCCACGCCTCCTTCAGTATGTCTGATATACACAGGCCACGCCTCCTTCAGTATGTCTGATATACACAGGCCACGCCTCCTTCAGTATGTCTAACACACACGCAGGCCACGCCTCCTTCAGTATGTCTGACACACACAGGCCACACCTCCTTCAGTATGTCTGATATACACAGGCCACACCTCCTTCAGTATGTCTAACACACACGCAGGCCACGCCTCCTTCAGTATGTCTGATACATGCAGGCCACGCCTCCTTCTGTACGTCTGACAGGCAGGTAATCCACAAAGTCTTTATCCAGACTGTCAGGCGGAGACGCCGCACCACTCAGTGTACAGTATCAACATTAGGAAAGCTTAGAAGATAAACAGTTATACGGCGAGAGGTTGAGATTACGCTCATGATAAGACGATAACTAATAAGCAAACAGCATCTTTAAACAGGTTAAATACGCTTAGCGCTGAGACAAGCTCCAGACGAAAAATATTAGGCTTAGTGCCTGTATCGATATTTCGACATTCGTGCTGATGAAGCAGATGGTAAATACTCGCACCGATGAAGGATGACAGCGGAATATGCTGCAGCTTCTTTGAGTGATGACTGAATGCGTTGTGAAGGCTGAGCTCCGAGTGAAGGTAGAAATTTTCCCTCGCTCAGTACAAAAGCGACATCTTTTATTACAATAATAATAATAATAATAATACTAATAATAATAAAACCATAAGCAGTTATCTTGACTGATTCGTTAATCAGTAGCTTTCCTCAGTTTAATGGTGCGCTGTTGGTCTAATTAAAGGTCAAAAGGCTAAGCCCAATCTCATGCAGAATTACAGCCAGAAAGAGTGATTGAACTTTTAATTATGTCTGCACGCTCGGAGCCCCCTCACCACCCACCCGCTTCACCCTCACCTCAACCCTTCATACGACATGGCTCGACTTAATGACGCCAGGAACCGAATTACCATTTTAAAACAAACGCCCACTGGTGTTTAAACGCTCGTTCGATGACGTCGAGTGATCCTGAAAGGGCCGCGTCCTAAACCACGCACTCTGCCCTGAAACCGTGTGCTCGGCTTCGAGATGCAGATGCACAAAGACCGAAACCCACTCGCTTACCATCTCTCATATTCTCTTTAACCCACACTATCGGTTTTACACCTCTGGCTACACAGCCGCAGCGGTGTGGGCTGCGTCCCAAACCGCAGACGGAAAAAAAACATGTTGCTTACTGTAAACCCTTTTACTCATAGGGAAGCGTTGTTGTTGTTGTAGTGTAGAACGTTAAAGGATTATGTACATACAGTATTTGTGTCCTGAACCACCTTGTTAAACAGTATGTTAATGGCAATCTATTCAGCAGGGATGCCCTCAGGGGAGCACCTTCAATTTGGCACGATCGATACAACCATGTCGATCAAAAGTAATTAACCCCTTCAAAAAAAACAAACAAAAATGGCCTTGAATCTACTGCAGAAATCACTCCATAGACTATAATGGGGTTTCTAGAGGGGGAACTTTTCTGATTCAGCAAAAAAAAAAAAAAAAACACCCTACGAATCTCTCTCTCGGGTGCAGGCTCAATTCTGTACACGCACACACACCCACAAAATGTACATCAAAACAGGAAGCCGGGTCTGCGGCCTTGTTTAAGCTTTAAACTGAGAAGATCGGTCGAACCGTTTGGAAGCTATCAAGGGTCGTTTGGGACCCGACGAAAAACGGATTTTCACGTGCATTCAGGTGTCGGGTTACATTATCAGTAGGTGAGTAAGACATGTAGCCACAGGTGTTGCTAAGGCAACCAGGCCAAACCACGCCCGCTCCCTTCACACACACACACACACACACACACCATCTCAGGAACCCTATGGCCTACCAATAAACCCTTTTCACCATTTCGACCAGGAAAAAAAAACAAAAGACTGGGATTTGTTCAAGTCTCCAATTAGGACGCCAGAAATTGGAAACCGTGTCATTATGGACGGCAAGATTTCAAATCGCCGCAAAGAGATACAAAGTGTACAAATTACACTGGGAAATTTGCTTCTGTGTTTTGAAGTCAATCAAAACCAGCTGACTGGTACCGAAAAAACAAACAACTTTTCATCGTTATTATTTCAGGAAACTAGATAAGAGAAGCTGAACCACACATGACCTCCCGCCTGCAGACCGCAGCAGAGATAGATGAAAAAAAAAGAAGACTATTCCTCTATTAATCATGAGAAATAAAAAGATTTTACCATTAATATTATTAAATACTTTCCATCTAGCAGGGTTCTCAGGCCGGGCCATTTGGAAAGAAAGCTCCTTCAGAAATGAGAACCTTAGAGGTACCTTTTCCTTTTAGAGTGTCACCACATAAACACACGACATTGCTCTATGGAAATATTAATACCACATTTATTTATTTATTGATCCCACACTTAAAAAAAAAAAAGTTCCATCTGATTGAAGAACCATTGAGGAACGCATTATGGAGAGAGGGGTTTTACAGCTTGGATATCCTAGGTCTGCTCAGAAGAACGTTTTGGTCTGTGGTTCTTTGACCACTTGCTTCTTTTTTCCATAAATTAACTAAGTAATCATTCTCCACCATTTGTTGGTTAACCTTTCTATCCGGATCTTCTTACCGAGTTCTCTGTAAGAATTAAAGATCCCTCGTTTGAAAGGCTTTTAAGAAAAACAAAGGTTCTTATCAACAGAAAGAGCTAATTGTGCTACATTTAATTCGCAATTTGAGCCGAGAACGCTAACGTCTTCTTACTAGCTTTCTCCATTTAACAGAATCCGATCCAGCTAATTAAAAATCCAAATTAGAGAGAGTCTAATAAGTTCCAAATAGATCCAGTTACAAAATGACTCGAGATATCTATTAGAGAAGAAAAGGCACGACCGGTCCCGCTTTCTCAGCGGGAAGGATGGAGTTTCGTCTTACCTTCGGACGGAACGGTGCTTTTTAATCAGGGTTATCAGCGGGACAGGAGAAGACGAAACCATGGCTATAAGGATCAAATGATAAATGGGGACTAATTATTACATTGTAAGGAGGAAAGTGAGAAAATGTCGGATTATTTAAGGAGGATTTCATGTTATTGCAGCTTTTCCTTTTCCTCTGTTGAGTCATCACACAATTATTAACACTGTCATGTAAAGACTACTAACATAACCGGAAGTCGACCTGGATCTTTAGACATTCTTGAAAAGTTAACTTCGATTCATGTGATCCTTATCCTTAGAATATGTATTTCTGAAAGGCTTTGATGTATCGAAATAGGTCACTGTTCATGTTCTCACTGGAAATAAATTGCAATGAACACAAGGCATTTGCTTTCTGTTGATGCTAACAGGAAGTGATCTGGAACGCCACCTGGCTGTTGATCAAAACTGAAAATGTAAATGATTAAAAACGAGCTAAACTTTGTAGAATTTGTGGTATTGCACATGACATGTGGCACTAACCAGCTCAAATAACTCCAAATTTGGGAACGCCAATTAGCATGTCATTGGACTGTGGAAGGAAACCAACCAAGCACGGGGTGAACATGCAAACTCCATGCACAAAGAGGCAGGAACTTGAACTTGGCCGGAAATCGAACCCAGACCCTGGAGGTGCAAGGCGACAGTGCTAACCACTAACGCCACCGTGCCGGCACCAATAAAGGTGAGTTAATTTAAAAATAAAATTAACTCCCCCCGTCTTTCTTCATATTTTCCCTCCAAAGAGCCAGACTTTCTTGTATTTTTAATGCAGTGTTCGGGAATAGTTCTCCAGGTTTCCTGAAGGACATTTTCCGGCTCCCATTTTGGCACAGGTGATGACAGGTGATCAGGCAGGTGATTAGTTTACCGGTGATGCTGAACCCTGAGTGTTTGGAACAGACGAGAGGGGAAATGAGGTCGCTGCCGAGGTCGTTACTGTACATAAATCACCACATTTTAAAATGGGATCTTTAGGCACTTTGCAGCCTGTAGCAGTAAAATAACATTGCCATGGTATTAATATTATATAACATTCCCACACATTTTATCGTTAATTGAATTTGCATCATTGAATTGACTTTAATATGAAGAAATACTGTGAGAGCTGGCTCAGAATTTCACACGGTACCTGATGTCGCTTTCCTTCATCTTCCTTGTTCAACAAAACTGAACTTGTTTGTGACCTTTTATTTTGTGCAACTGAGTAAAAACGACTGCGGCGCCTCAGAAGCTCATCGACGTTTACGATTTCATGTATTAGCCAAATGGCAGAAATGTTCTTACAATGATTCTCGTGTCAGGACATATTGAGAATTGTGTGTCGCGCTTCGCAGAGCGAACGAGCTCGAAGTACAAAATGAGCAGCCACTCGGCAGTACTGGTTTATCGCTCTGAGAGATTAATATAAAGGTCACATTACTGTGTGTGTGTGTGTGTGTGTGTGTGTGTGTGCATGCATTGGGTCGCACTGAATAAGCAAATTGAGAAAAACTGTGAAGCCGTGGTAGGTCTAATGTGGCAAGCCGTGGGGTTTCTTCCTTTACAAATGGATGCTGGATGATCATTTCTCCGTTTCAGTGGGAAAGAACATCGAAAACTACTGAGAAACTTCTAGTCAATCGGGAGGAAACGGCCATGGAAAGGAAAATCATATAAAAAGAGATAAAAATTCAGGGATTTTTTTTTTCCTCGCTGCCTCACCACAAAACCACTGGAACCCCAGAAAGCTTCCTGGGAAACAAACGAACACAGAAATCTCACAAGATAATCAAGTCAAGCTCGGGATCT
The DNA here is from genome assembly GCA_030014345.1 of Clarias buthupogon. Taxonomy (NCBI): domain Eukaryota; kingdom Metazoa; phylum Chordata; class Actinopteri; order Siluriformes; family Clariidae; genus Clarias; species Clarias buthupogon. The sequence goes on from JAQMYK010000008.1 coordinate 24,256,497, forward strand.
GTGAAAATTTTCCCAGCGCCCTTGGGAAGGGGTCAGTCCTGGAAAGGCGCCCGAGCTGAGCCGAGCCGTGCCGAGCCGTGCCAAGCCGTGCCGAGGCGTGACGGGCAGGTACGAGCGGGGTTTGGAAACCTGTGTAAATGTTTGTCTCCGCCAAAGCGTTAAAGGTCACGTCCTGCCCTGACCTCTACTGATTTACAACCATGAGTTTGCTTCCGATCGAGTGCAATTATGGAAAAAAAAAACATGGAAAACAGGCTGAACCATTCACAAATGTGCGTGCGTGTGTGTGTTTTGTGTGTATGTGTGTTTTGTGTGTGTGTGTGTGTGTGTGTGTGTGTAATGCTGAACGGTTCAACCTGGAGGAAGATTTATAGCTCCCGCTGGCAGTAAATCTCACCGGAGACTCGCTGTAGCTCTCGCTTGCTAGTAAATATGCTGAGCGTGTAGTCCAGGTCACGTGATTAAGCCATATGTGCTGATCAGGTTTAAGTAACCTATTTTAAACGTGTACTAAAAAGAAACCAATGCTATGAGTTTTTTTTTCCTTTCTGATGTATGTGCCATGCGGAAGCATATTTATTACTCTATGCCAAGGTGAAATAAAGGTGAATGTTTTTGTTTTTGGTGAAAAAAGTGCGATCCTGTTTCCTTTAAATCTTATTTTAATTGACGTGAGAAATACATCACGTAAAAGAATTTTAAGGCTTTATTTCTGTTCGAGATCCTTCCTGATGGTGAGCCTGAGGGGGCGCTATTTTGACCTGTTTCCTGCTGCGTATGTCCACAAAACAGCTTAGTTTTACCGCTTTCGTTAGAGATGCTATAAACATCTGTCGGTTTAATGTGCACTCATTTTTTTCCCCTTTCTCTTGAAGTAAATTAAACATAAATTACAGCTTGCTACAAAGAAAGACGACTTTTCCATCCCGAAAACCTCAAACATTCAGGACTGACACTGGAGACTCCTTCCAAAAAGGGAAAAGAAAAAAAAGGCGTCAACAAACCTCTTCTTTCTTTATACTATAATACGAGTCCAGGAACATTTCAGACAAACCACAATCAAGAATCAGATGTACGGTTTAATTCCCACAAAGGTGCCTGATCTGTTTAAACTTTCATCATGTTCCCTTCGCACGTTTTTAACCCTGTTTCCTTGCGGATCGCTGCAAGTATGATCACTGAAGAAGTATCGGATTACGGTTTCGGTTTGCGTGCTGTACGTTTTGTGCTCCGGCAGCCGAGGCTCGATTCGCTCGCTGGTTTTTCCGCACATCCGAGCCAGCTTAGCGAGAACAGCTGCTTTGCACAAACACGAATAAACACCGCGGCAGCGGCACGCTCCCTGACTGACAATGGACTAGCGGATGAGTTCGCGCTTTCTCTCTGACACACACGCCGCTGCATAAATATGAAACTCAGGCAGACGTAACGGCATAAAAGGCAACAAATGTTTTGACTTTCAGAGAAAATCACTCCGCTTATTAGGATGCTGAAAACGTTCAGCCGTTCTCAGGAGCACGTCAGAGGGACCTTGTCATATAAATGAAGTCATAATAAAAAGACGACGAGGGCTAGTCTTAATTACAGATTTGGCGAGTGTGAGACTGTTTACTCGTAGGTCACCTGTCTCGCTTTAAGTCTCTTGTGCGCAGCATTGAAAAAGAAAAAAATAACAGTAGAACCCATACAGTATACGACGACTTCCAGCGCTGATCCGTCCTTCCAAGCTTTGATTTCTTTGGAGAAGCTGAAACCATGACTGTAGGAGTCCCATAACTCCCGGAAATGGGAAGTAAAGTTGTGAGTTTGCATTTAAGTTGCCTTTCACATGATGTCTGACCACATCCATGGTTTTCCACGTTTCTAACAGGGTTTGGAAATCCGCCGTGCCGAGCCGAGGTGTGACGGGCAGGTAGGAGTGGGGGTTTGGACACTTGGGTAAATGTTTGTCTCCGCCAGAGCGGAAAAGGTCACGTCTTGCCCTGACCTCTACTGATTTACAACGATGAGTCCACAGAAACAGGCTGCACCGGTCATAATTCTGTTGGCAGTATCTGGGCAATGTTGTCTTTGAAAGTTAGAATGATGCATGAGATGCGTCTTAGCTCCCGAATGACTCTACTGTAATCTGGTGTCCAAACTGCATCATGTCCACTTTTGGCTGCTTTCCAATTTAATAGTTTGGCAATTAGCCGTTCCCTAGTGGTCCGCTGTTAAGCATGCAGCAACTGGAGTTTGAGTCCCAGAATGGCTTTAGAGTCGTTCTGTAACGATGTGTTAGGGAGAATCCATTCAACGTTATCCCTTCGTCATGAGGTCAGCATTGTTCCGACGTCATTTCATCAAAGTCATTCTAAGATTTAAAAACAGCCTAATACCAATGTTGTCCCAACGTCTCTAAGGTCACCAAATTAAAATCACCACAATGATTGGCAAGGAAATATTCTTGCTGGGAATTACTTCCAAAAACAGACTGGAATGATATTATCATCTGAATCCCTACTGTACAATGAACTTTTCAAACTCTGGACCGGAGTCCTGATGTGGCGTCAAACTTCAATGTGGCTATGTCTGTTCGCTCTATATTTTGGTTTTAATGTCAGGAATACTAAACGAGTGTGTGGACAATCTTCAGAATCTATCCTGCTCTTAGCATGCATTCCTTTTATTAAGTTTAATGCCAAGAAATTATAACTTTTTTGTTTTTTTAAGTAAGAAAAAAAGAACCCGGGACGTGGACGGACTTGAACGAGCCCGTCGTCTCCTCATCGTTTGCTCATTTTCTTTTCTTATTCACCTGGTGGCCTCCAGACTGGGCCTATGTCTCGAGAAAAAAAAAAATCCAAGGTTGAGAAGCATTAATAAATCAGAATGCCGGACATAAGCGTGAAGTGGAGTGCTATATGAAGCGGTAGAGAGATATGATGATGGGTTCAAGGTGGCGGAGAGGTGCAGAAAGAGGAGATAGCTTCATGCTCGGACGTGCACAGACTGATAAAGCAAGACCACATTGGGCTCTGTAGGTGCTTCACCTAAAGCAGCCTGATGAATTTTGCATTAATGCCAAAAGAAAGCAGACTCGCTTCTGGACGGATTCAGGGAAATGGTTTTATTAGCATCTGGTCTTTGCTGGTGTTGTTCAGCTTCCAAAACCAGACCACAGTATGAGAACGAACTTTTTAGTGTTTTAGATGTTACAGAATAATACTTCATTCGCAGGATTATGTAATAGGAAAATATGTATACTATGTAATAATAAAAAAAATAATAATAATTTTAAAAAACTTTGGACGGTCTAAAGTCGCCATTTTCGAACCAAACACCGATTTCAGTTCCTGACGGCAAGTCAGAAAACGTTCTTTCAGCTTTCTTCCTCATTTCTCAAACCTTATCTAACACACAACAACTGTAGATGCTAAAAGCTAACGTTAGCTGCAGCCGTATTACTCTGATGACTATGGCTGTATTGTTTTCCTGACATTCAAAGTCGAGTTTATAAGCTGTTGTGTAACAAATACGGCAGAAGTTATTAGCAGGCAATGCTAAGCGAAACAAAAGCAAAGACAGAATCTTGGTTTTACCATATTTTTACCATCACAATTACTACTGTATATAAACAGGCTGTAAAAAATGAGTCTAGCCTTTAGAGGATAATATGAAGACACACAGTGTGAATAGCTTTTACGCTAAGTGTAATTATATGTAGTCTTAGCCTACATGAATCTTGTTTCAGTAATTTGTCAACACGTATGAGATACATGTTGATATTTCTGACACGTTCTTAACACTCTCACTATAACTCGATCTTCTTTTTTCTTCAAAATAACGCCATGCTACTTAGTAACATATTTACCAGGTGTCAAAGCTAACCAGTTATCCTTTACTGAAAAATGGAAAGACACAGTGTTAATTCTACCTTATCATTTATGTTTAAAATGTTAATAGCCCTGACAAATTTGTGTAATTTTTCCTGTCGCTCTGTACCCAAGCTTCAAAATGTAACCTAGCCGATCATATGAACCATGTGACTAGACGAAGGGGCGAAGTCCAGTTCTGAAAAGTGAGTCCAACGTGGAGGTGCCAAAACATGCAGTTCCTCGAATGACCACTAGAAAGCTAGTCAATCCCCCATAGACTCTTATAGAAGTTTGCATTCATATATTTGGTGTCGCACCACCAGTTGTCTGCTATGCATCACTTTAGCTAACTGGAATCATTGTAGTTTAAATTACCGTGAGAAATGTGGGAGTTGACATACAGTAGGACGACCTGTAGGTTACAGAGTTCAATCAAATGCAAATTAACATTTGCATGTAAATTAACATCAACTTAGCTATATAGTGGTAACTTTTGCCCAATTGCAATCGCTTATGAATTAACCGGGATTTATACAGGTGGAGTCGGCTCCTGCTAGGATGATGATGATGATGATCAGAGTTCTCTCAGTTGAGCTTCAAAACACGTTCTTCAGAAAACCTATGGGTGACGTCATGATAAGTTTGCCCCGGTTTTTGTATAGTCTCTGGTGGGCGATGAGATATATAAAAATTCACATCCTGTACAGCTGTCCTGAACGGCAGACATGTTTATTTCTGCTGTTGAAAGTTGGGCATTTTAACATGCGGGTCTATGGGAACTGACTCACTTTTGGAGCCAGCCTAGTGGTCATTCGAGGAACTGCACATTTTAGCCCTTCCGCGTTGGACTCGCTTTTCAGATCTGGAGTTTGTCCCTTGGACTAGTTAGACTAATTATTTAAAATCGCTAACACATAGCCCTTTATTAGATAATGTGTAAACACATTGAAGTATAAACAGCTGCTGATGCTAAGCATAATTAGCATGTATCTTTACAAGCATTTTTGCAACATGTCTGAAGAAACGTGCCTCAGTTTCGATGTCTCCGCATCCTCACTCTGTGCCCAAGCTAACCTATTTATGCTAATAATTTAGACAACTAGCATGAAGCTTTGTGGAGTGTTTTATTTCAGGAATTTCAGCTAGTTCTTGATGCTAAGAATGACTGTAGTCTTTTTGTTTTTATGGAAATTACCAACACGTCTGAGGTAAATGTGGATATAATATAGCAGTTTTGTCTTACTGTCCTCACATTATCCGTATAAATGTTGACAAGCTAGTTAACTAAATCCTTAGCATTGTCTTTGATGCTCCCCGGTTGCCTAGCATACAGTAAGTGTTATGTTAACTAGCTGAAGAGAGAGAGAGCACATAGTGTGTGTGTTTGGGCTGAGAAAGATTCCACACACTTCAAAACACATAAAAGATTCTAGATTAGAAAAAAAAGTCACAATGCCATCTGTAGAAAACGCCAAAAAAGTAATTAGCTAAAAGCTTTGCTAAAGACACTACTGCAGCTTGGCTAAACACTGAGGCAACTTTTGACAGTTTTATCTCTGAAAACTTAATTCGGCAAAGAATCGCACCTCATGTTTTGACGGCGCAACTTATTAACTCCGTCTTACACACCTGTGTATGTGGTGTTAGCGCGGGTTCGGGGGATTGAGAGCGAAACAGAGAGAGAGAGAGGGGGGGGGGAGATCTGAAGTTGCTTTAGATCTATGCCTTTCTGCTTCACTATAAATCTCGAGAGAGACGGTTAGAAGCGAGAAAGACGTAATGCAAAAAAAATCAGAAAGTCGTTTGTTTCTTTTAAGATGTGAGGACGTGAGGAAAAAACTCCTGTCAAATCGTATGTTTTATGAAAAAATGAGAAAGGGAGTAGGCGAGAAAAAGA
>JAQMYK010000008.1:24651001-24666041 GCA_030014345.1 Clarias buthupogon
GTTTTGGTGTTTGAAATCTGTCCTCGCATTAAACATTAACAACCCAATAATCATTTCTGTAATGTCAGTATCTGCAGTTTTTGTCGATGAGTACATGTCAGGATAAAAAGTACCATTTGGGGGGAAAAAAAAGAAAAGAAAAAAAAACATAAAAATAATAAATAAATAGACATTGTGGTTCGACGGGCCGAGGTGTGACATGGTTTGGGGTTTAAAACCTTTTTTTATTGTAAAATCATTATTTACACACTACAAAATGAAGCAATGAGGTTTGCCGCGAGTAATCCCGCTCTCTAAGAGATACAGTAAAAACTGTCCGGTGGACGATTACAGACTGCGTGGTCGAATGGGTCCCGTGGCGTACAGAGAGAGGGGCAGAGACAGACAGACAGATAGACGGTGACCTCCAGCCAATCGAATCAGGAGTACAGTGGCTACAGGCTAGAGACCAAGAGTCATAGTCGAGTCATATTGGGAAGTTCTTTCGGAGGGGGTTTTCCGTTTCCCTTCATCCAGGCGTATGTTTGTGTGTGTGTGTGTATGTGTGAGACAGAGAGAGACAGTGTGTGTGTGTTTTTGTGTGAGAGTGCATGCTGCGTTACTGCGCTGCGTTCGACGGCATCTTTTTCAGGCTGAAGTTGGACCAGTTTACGGCCACCTTCTGTCGCGTCTGTTTTGCCGAATCGAGGCAAAACCTGTGGAGAAAAACAACGAGACAAAGAGCTTAGTCTGCAAATCTGTACATCGGGACTGCACGAATCAGCAGCTCTGAACAAGCAGGAAAAAAAAAAGAAATAAATAGAAAAAAAAAAAAACAATATATACACACAGTCAAGCCTGAAATTATTCATAACCCTGGCAAATTCTGACTTAAAGTTCCTTTTTTCAACCAGCAAGTTTTTTCTTGCTTAGAAAAGACACAGGCGTCTCCCAGAAGACAATAAGATGATATATAAGAGGCATCATTGTGGAAAAAAAAATATATTACTCAGCTTTTATTTACAATTGAACAAAAAGTGGCATGTCCAAAATTATCATAAAGGGTAAGATCATACCCTTTGCAAACTGTCACAGTCTATGAGAAGTTCTATACCATTTCAAATAGTCCAAGCTGTTACCATTCTAATTACATTGATTCATTGGGAACACAGAAGCTCTCTGCTGTTGGTTAATGGACAGTCATGGCTAAGACAGAGGAGCTGGTGTCAGTGTGTTTTAAAGTGTAAATGTTTTAAAGTTCCAGTGGCTACAGTGCAAAGTATTATTAAAAAATACAAGACGTTCCGCATTGTGAAAGGGACGTGACGTGGATGTGGTCGGAAGCCGAAAGTGATACCTGTGCTGGCCAGGAAGATAGTGGGAGAGAGAGAAAAAAAAAAAAAAAGAAGAAAAAAAACATCCAAGGATCACCACCAATGTCATCCCCACTGGTGGTGGGAACCTAATGTTTTAGGAGTGTTTTTCAGCCGCTGGATAAGTACCGCAATCAGAGTAAACGGCACCAGGAAAAAGGAGCGATACATCAAAATTCTCAACAACATCATCAGGCAGTCTGCAGAGAAACTTGGCCTTGGACATTTTAGCATGACAACGACCCAAAACACACAGCAAAAGTGATGAAGAAATGATTAGCAGACAAAAACATTAACGGTTTACAGTGGCCCGGCCAGAGTCCTGACTTAAGAATCCTGACTTAAGACTTAAGAGTCCTGACATTGAGAATCTGTGGAGGGAGCTAAAGATCAGGGTGATGGCAAGGAGATCATCCAACCTGAAGGAGTTGACAAACACCAGGACAAAAATACCAGTAGAGACATGCAAAAAGCTGGTCAGCAATTATAGGAAGCGTTTGATTGCTGTAATAGTCAATAAAGGCTTTTCTATTGATTATTGAGAAGGGTATGAATAACTTTGGACATGCCACTTTTTGTTCACATGTAAATAAAAGTCGAGTAATTATTTTTTTCCACAATGATGCCTCTTGTACATCGTCTTATTATCTTCTGGGAGACGCCTGTGTCATTTCTAATCAAGAAAAAAAACTTATTGGTTGAATAAAAGTAACTAAGTCAGAATTTCGGGCTTGACTGTACAGTATACACACACACACACGCAGTATGCGATACAGTTGAGCACATAAGGGACTCGCCGAAAGTGAATGTGTTGGAGCTTTATTCTCTTGCCCTTGGTCTGCAATGAAAACATTAAAAATGTTGAAATGGAATCTTCAAACATTTACTCAACTGTTCAATTAAAGTGCAGTATAAGACGTGTTTTTTTTTTTCTTTTTCTTTATGTGGACGCAGGCTATTGTTTAATTCTTTACTTTTCAAAGGAAGAAGGTACCGACCATCCATTTTAACAAGACTTAAAGCATGAGACTCTTAGCTGCAGTAAAACAATTGTACGGTGCAGATGTTTTAAAGAAGGCCGTGAGTCCGTAAAAATGACGATCCCGGCTGAGGTGAACATTCAGCACCGGATCCTTTAAAAATCGATGGACAATTTGCCGCAAACCGTCACCAACACCACGTGCATGTTACAGGAACTCGGCTAGGAGTTACTGTTACATCCTCCGTACAGTCCTGACCTCGCTTCAAGTTTGGAAAGGCCATTAAAGGAGTTCCTGGGAGGCCGGCGTCTCAGACTTGAATCAGACAGGCACAGTCCGATCATGGCGCCGGTGCCCGGAGGAAACGTTCTACCTTGATAGTATCCAAGAACCAGTAAACAACTGGGATGAGTGCAGTAGTGTAGCAGGGGATTATATAGAGAAATAAAGAGAACTTTTACTCTCATAACTGTGTTCTGCACAATCAAAAGTCCTGGTTTGACCTGAACGCCCTTGTACAATAGTAAATGAGGAGAAAAATACCTTTGGCAGGTAGGAAAAATTCAGCCTTTTTTTAGTGTGATGCCGTATGTGCATATAAGGTATAACTGAGCTCCAGTACTGATATTAGTTTTTTGTTTAGTGAACGAGGCCCGAATATATAATGACATGCAGGAGGAGGAGGAACGCCGTACTTTGTGGTATCACGGTTGCAATTAATCAGTGGTGCTGAGATCATAGCTTAATTAGTAATATGTCACACTACCACTTTTACCGGCTAATTGCATTATTTGTTCGAGTTATATATTGATTTCTAGACGAAGCTTCACCTCTTGAAGTATTCAACCTCACGATCGATCTCATCCATCTCAGTCGGATCCAGGTCTTTAGGGAGGAACACGTCATCTGTTTAAAAAAAAAAAAAAAACAGCAACAAAAAACGAATTATTATAATTATAGTAAAGCAAAGGTTCTTTAGGAACACCAGATCTAAGTGCTTAAACAATCAAATTAACAAGAAGGCTCTGTTTGTGACAAAAAATGTAAAATCTTTTTAAAAAATAAATAAATAAAAAAGTGAAAGGGGAAAAAAATGAGCAGAAACAGGAATCCTGCTGATATCAGTACAAAAGGACACTCAAGGACACCAGTTGCACTGATGAACTGAATATCTGTTTCCCCTAAAACTAGAAGCAGGAACGGGGAGGAGGGAAAAAAACAGTTTAATGCGGAACCTACAGTTACAGTCTGCATGTAATATTCCAGATATTCCAGAATTTTAAGATATAAAGATCAGAATAAAGTCATCACCAATAATTTAGCAGACCAAAAAGGAAAAAAATAATAATAAAATTACCAATAGCACTACTGGACTTTTCCGTCTTGCTCCTGTTCTTCTTATTCTTTCCTTTGGACTGTTGTTGCTGCTGTGAGTTCTGACAGTTGACCACATTGTTTGAGATACTTTTCCTCTCTGCTTCCTGTTCGCATCTGTTATTACGCGCATCGTTGTCATTCTTCCCCCTTTGTGTGTTTGAACCCGAGTGATGGTTCCCATTCGGGGCTGCGTTCCCGTTGTGCTTCCAGAATTGCTTGCTCTCCTCTAGCTTTTTGCTCGGCGTCTTCTGGCCCTCGCCATGCTGCTGGGCTCCTCTGCACCCTCCCCTGGCTCCTTTATCCACCTCGTTGCTTTTATCCTGATTTCCAGATGTCGCTCTAGCTGGTTTGGAGTTCATCTGCTGCTCCTGGGATGCCTGCTCCTGCTGCTGCCGCTGGTTTTTCTTGGCCTTCTTTGTCTTGGCGGCGTTGCCCGTGGTGTTCTTGGTCTCTTCTTTGGATCTGGGCGTGTCGTTGGGCGTAGGAGTGGTGTCAATGGTGGTTGTGGTGGTGGTTGTTGTGGTGTTTTCAGGGGCCGGGGTCTCGGGGGTGATGGTGGGAGGAGGACTGCTGTTGTTATTCTCGGTGGTCAGGCCTTGGAGAATCTTCACGCTCTTTTTAAAGTTTTTGAAAGAGAGCGGCGCGAGGTCCAGGTCGATCTGCTGTGGCTCAGGCGCCGAACCGTTGAGGTGAGGCAGCAGTCGTTGGCCTTCCAGCGAGGCGGCTTTTTTGGGGAAGTCGCTGACGTCGAGGTTGAGGTCGTACATGCTAAATGAGGCGCGGATGGAGTCTTTGATGGTGTTCTTAATCTCCTCGAGGCGAGACGTCAGGAAGCTGTTGACGCGCTCCAGCTCCAGCTGAGGCCACTCGAGTAGCCGGCCGGCCTCGCCGTCTGGAGCGCGCTCCTCATCTTCTACTTCGTCCATCGCCTCTGGCTGAGGAGAAGACGACAAATGCTGCTCGCCACCTGATTGCTGCGCACGCTCCTTCTCCTGAACAGAATGCACGGACATGGAAAACAAATATATAAATATTCTGCATTTGTATAACAAAACGTGTTTAATTAAATAAAATTTTACCAGACTGGTATGGTTGTTGTTGTTTGTCAATATAATCTTTGCCTCATTGTTGACTTAATTTGTGTATCAATTTGCGGTACCTTCTTTTTCTGTTTGTGGCGCGCACGTTTGGCCGCCTTGGCGCTGTTGACCCTTTTGGGTTCTGTGGAGTTGATGAAATGGAGAAGCTCATCGACGTCCCGGTGATCTATGGCGCTTGTTACAGCTGGGTCCATGTCCTGCCTCTGAGGCAGCTCCTCTTTACGACGGGTCAGTCTCGAGCGGAGTTTCTCTCGGATCTCCGCGTAGTTCCGGCTCGTGGGAGCCGCAGGGGGCTGCAGGACAAAATGTCTCATGTTGGACATTTTTTTCTTATTTTTTATGTATAACAACTACATAATTTACCCCATTAGCACTAGCAGGCTAACAGAATCTTACGATTCTAGTGTTTTAAAGGAGCGCACTCTAACTACAGAAACAGCCAGATATTTCAAGTTCTGTATAAAACAAAAAATTTGTTATATAGAAACAGTAATAATCCACCCTAAGCACTTCTGTTAATGCCGAGAACATAAGAAATGCCAACTGCTTTTAAATCCATTTAAAAATAATATTTGTTAAATCTTGCTAAACATAAATATTAATCACAATAATTTTAAGAACTAATATTTTTTCCATAATTCGTTGTACATTCTGTGTCTATTCTAATCTTTAAATAATCTAATGTCTAAAATATAGTTTTTCATATTTCAATATTATTATTATATTATATTTATGAATTACATATCCAAAAGGCTGCAGGTTAAAACTAAATTACAGAGGGCCTAAAACAGAATCTTGTGGCACACCATATCAGCTCCCCAATCACTGAGGACAATTCTAAGCATAACTTGAAAGCGATCAAGTCAAGTGAGACACAAGTAGACAAACCTAATCCTGGCCTGTCTCTAGCTCTAACGCACGAGATGTGCGCTAATGTCCGTCCGAGCTTTACAGCATTATTACCGCGTTATGTCCGAAGAACTCGCAGTAGCAGCAGTCGCAGTATTTGCCGTCGCGCTGGTTCGTGGAAGAGGAGGCGCAGGAACTGCGCTCCGAACCGCTGTCTTCGTCGTCCACTTCGTCCCCCTCGCAAGCTGCCTGCTGGCACGACGAACCGTTTACCAGCTTGTGCCCTTTACACGCCTGGTCCCTGTAAACATTGATTAAACCAGAAGCACTGCATTAGGAGCCAACGTTTAAATCAAAATTAAAAAACTGCTCTGCTCCATCACTGTGTATGCATACCTGCACGTGCTGGCTGTTAGGTGCGCTGTGTTAGTGGAGGCTGCGCTGGCGCCGTTGGTGTTATGCCCGTTGCACGGATGATTGCAGCCCATCATGGAGGAGCTCAGTTTGGCGTTTTTGCAGGTGCTGGGTTTGTCCTGCGTGCCCGAGTGCTTGGTGCCGAGGTTTGGTGCTAGCGGAGTGAACGGCGCGTGCTGATTTGATGGGGGCTTGGCGGAGGGGGGCAGCAGAGATGAATTCTGGGAAGAAGAGAGACCCGTGGGGCTGTTGGGTGGAACTGACAGATCCGCCGACGGCTGGTGCTGCTCGTTCGGATGAAACGCTTCACCTGAGAAAAATAGCGGGAAGTGACAACCGCTGCAGTTTGTAATTTTATCATTAAATATTAATCAGAACGTGCGTGCGTGCGTGTGTGTGTGTGTGTGTGTGTGTGTGTGTGTGTGTGTGTGTCTGTACCTGGAGGAGTTGGTCTCCTACACATGGTTTTGAAGTGCTTGGCCGAGGTCTTGCAGAGCTCAGCGGAGGTAGAGAGTGGCGTAGCGGTTGATGTGGCACTGGGGGACGCCGGGTGACTGTAGGGACACACTTTGGTCCCGGACGCCTCGTGAGACGATCGTTTATCGTGACACGTTGGTCCTGCCGGTCCGCCTGCTACAAACACCAAACAGCAAAGAAGGGGAAAGTCAGCAAAGGGGTAAGAACGCAGATCCACATGACTATGAAATTCAACAGGTTTTTTTTTTTCAATAGGTTTTTAAAAATTATTACAAAGTTTAGAAAAGGGGAACAGAACAGAAGAAATAATGATGATGATGATGATGCATGAATGTGAAATAAGGTTGAAAAACAGCAGGAGTGTTCCTTTCGTAGACAAAAAAAAATAATAATAATTTCTTTATTAGACAGAAAAGGATAAGGACAGACTGGAATAAAAATAGACCACGAAGTGCCTGAGTAGAATAGCAGAGATGAGTTCATAATTTATTACTGTAAGAATGACCTAAAAATAACCTTGTTAGACCTGTTATGACTAAGAATAGCTGAATGGTCTGAATCTGATTGGCGAGATGATGAACTTTCTAGAACAGCAGCCGAGAGAGTAATGCCGCCTCTAAAGCATGCCATACGCATAGAAGACCGGGCCACGTCTAACATATATACATACCGCTAACACTGGGGACACCAAATAAAAATAAATAAATAAATAAAAAATCAACATACGTTTTGCTAGCTGACTATAGAAACGTTTACGTCGATATATAAACCTGTGATGATTTCGCCCTGACCTCGTTCTGACCAATAAGATTCAAGGACTCAACAATGCATATGTTAATATATAACTGGATTCGTGACCAAAATAGAGGCGATATAAGGAGAGAGGGAGGTCACACCTTGCTGAGAGTGAGTAGCAGTGCCGTGGGTGCAATGAGTCCCCGTATTCGTGTGTGTCGAGTTCCAGAGTCCCGAGAGCTTCCGGGCCGACAGGAAGGAGCTGGGATCCCAGTCCACTGAGTTTTGCTCTGGGTAACCGTTCCCACAATTCTGCGACTTGCACGAAGACGAGTGGGACAGCGGTGCCTGCAAAAAAAAAAAAAAAAAAAAAAAGACACAAAAATGTTAATCACCTGACAAGCCAGTCACAAAAAAACTAACTAACGTATGAGAATGACTCCATAAATGGAAAGCCAGGCCCTGTGGAACAGCGTAGACATAAAAACTGGAAATAGCAGGCGGAAGTTTAGCCTTTTCCACAGAACGGTCGCGGTGTGTAAATAATCAGTGCGCTTTCAGGAAACCGGTGTTTGGATAAGATCACCTAGCAAGGGCCATGTCCGTTATCTGGCGCTTTTACGACGCTGGTGGGTGGTGGAGGGTGGTGCGGACTTTCCCCTAATGGAAAACAAAACTCTTGCAAAGATGTAGCTTATTTATGCAAAATATACAGTAGAATCCTTTAGTACATTAACACCACTTCTACATTCAACATGTAAGATATTCATAGTCATCACTGGGCAGGTGTATGGATCAGTAGCGCTGACTTATAACAAGTATTTCTAAAATGCAAATCACCCCGAATGTAGTTTAGCAAACATAAATTTGTACATCGAGGCTAATTTAGTATATTTATCCACAGAGTCAATCGTCCCTGTGTAAATATAGTCACTCTTGGAACACAGCTCATCCAATTATATTAGTAAACTGAAACAAACACTTATTTAAACAAAAAAAACAACAACAAAAAAAAACAAACAAAAAAAAAAACTCAGTGAGATGAATTGGGCTAAAACATGAAACGATCATAATGATGCATCACAGGCATTTAATACAAACCGTTGCAGACTCTCTCTCTCTCACACACACACACACACACACACACACAGTCTGCATTCCATATGCTATTGTGTCTATGGAAGCTTCCTCTAATTGACCGATATTAAGGTCTGAGTGAAGAAACAGGTCTTTAAGCTATTTGGCTCAAAAGCGAGTGTGTGCTGATTATCGCGATGTCACAATAATCATAATTTTCTTTTTATTATTATTGTCCTGGATCACGATATTGCAATACAATTTCATACGTGTGGCACAACAAACTCAAACAGATCAGAGTACAAACACGTATTAGAGGATAACATGATGGGTTTTTTTCAATCCCTGAACATTTATACAACTCAAGGCTGTGCCGTAAGATTATCACGTCTTCACCCTTTCCGTATTCAATGTATGAAAAAAAGAAATGTGAAGCAGTTTTCCCTTTTTCTTTTTCTTTTTTTTTTTTAATCACCAGAGACGTGGAACATATTCACAAGAACAAAATGCATCAGACTCCATCTGTCACTGATTTAAATAAAAACATTTAAACCGCTAAAACATATTTTTCACTCCGGGTGGGCGAGATGACTAAAAAAAATATTCTAGCACAACACGGTAACGAGACGAGTTTATTAAATACTTAAAACAGTAGATCTATTTGTCGACCCCCCCCCCAGTATTTTTAGACAGATAGATAGATAGAACGACACAGATACATAAGAAGAAAGAACAACAAACACTAAGACAAATTAATAAATAAACAGAATGACAGCCAAAACCGGACAGACAAACTTAAATCGACAGAATAACAGACAGACTGACAAATAAACGAATAAATAAAGACAATGATAAGCACAGATAAATCCACCAAATAAAAAACATTAATAAATAAACAAACAAATAAATAGAATAAGGGTTGACTAATAAATTAATAAAAAGATAAAGACAGAGAGCCAGATAGATAAATAAATAAACAGAAAACAAGGCAGACAAACAAACAAGCAAATAAATTTTAAAAAAGAAGGTTTCTTCAGCTTCCAATGTATATTAATTTTATCGTTGGTGGAAAAGATATAATTATAAAAATTTTGCAATAAAAAGATTTATGGATTTACACACAGTTTGATATGCATGTCGCCTTGCACGTCTGTGTGTATGGAGTTTGCATGTTCTTTCTACGCTTTGTGGGTTTCCTCCTGGTACGCCGGTTTCCTCCCGCAGTCCAAAGACATGCAGATTGGGCTAACTGTCGTTCCCAAATTGCTTGTGGTGTGTGAGTTTTACATATACATACTGTATTTTTGATATAACATTGTCACAAATCATGTTTGTTATTAAATATATGATTATTGGCTTACTTTCACTATGAAACTATTTTTATGATACATTTATATAGCTGTATTAATCGATCATTTTTATGATAAAACAGTGTAAAAAAAAAATAAGGAGGGGTGCGAATATATTTAAAGAAGACACTGAAGACAAACCCATTTGACCCATGTTGACATTGACGGCCGCCCACGTATACTTGCCGACCCTTTTTTTTTAAATCTGTCCGCCTGCCATCCGTGATCTATTAATGAGTAGCGGACAGTTCGCTCGTGCTCTATCGCCACACTGTACCTGTTCATTCTGCTAGCGGGAGAGCGAACTGTCCGCGTACTGAGAGGCAGAAGATGCAGCGGAAAAAGAATAAGAAGGGTGTAACTGACAGTCGCGCACGCTCTGCAGAGTTACAAAGTTTCACACCGTGAACACGATCATCTTTAAAAATAAATAAATAAGTAAATAAATAAAAAATAAATAAAACTCAAGCGGCACGGATCCGTGCGACAACACAGCATGGGACAATGAAAAAAAAAAAAAGTTATTACTTTTAAAACATGTAAATTTTACTGCTACTGGAACATGGTAATGACGTCACAGACATTTAGAACTCGAACCGTACACAGGAAATTTGCATATTATTATTATTATTATTATTGGTCATACTAACAACCCAAATCAACCATAAAAACAGCATAGATTGTGCAGGGAAAAAAGTATTATCATATTATTATCATATGTATCAATATATAATATATAGCAATAAATTTAGTATTAAAATATTTATAAAAGTTTTTCTTTTCTTGAAGGGTGTATACATTTTTTTGCTTGACTCTGTATATACAGTATATTAAAAAAAATGTAAGTTACACCAACTTTGCATTACTTTCAACATGGCCTTCATAACTTTATAAGCGCAGATATATATTTTAAATTATGTTTAAATATATGATTATTGGAAATTTTCATTTCATAGCCATTTGCTTTTGACTATATTATATTTTTGTTTTTTCCAATGTGTTAAAGCTCAGAGATGTATTTTAATTGTTGGTTTAGAAAAGTGTCATTATTATCAATATTATTTTTATTATTTTTTATTATAATAGCACGGTGTCTATTTTACTACTTCTGACATCTGTTAGCCTAATCCTCTTAATGTCGTTATTTGACAGTTGCCAAGATAAATACCTTTCAGTGTACATTCACTACATTTAATAATTACATGATGCTGTTTAAATCACAATTGTGATACATGTCAAAATACTTGTAATGTGATTTTTGGATGAAATCGTGCAGGTGAATTTCTGTCGGATCTGCATTTACAGGAAATCCATCAAACACTTTCCAACCAATCAGAATTGAGGATTCGACAGCGCTGCAATATAAAGTGAAAGAAATGTAACAATTGCAATGATTTAAAAATAATATATTCTAAACTAATCTCGATCTTAATCTTAATTACTTAATTACGGTGAAGCACTGGGTAACATCGGATGTTTTAATTGAACACGAGACTCCTGTCGACATGCCATACAACAAGCACAACTGGTTTTTCCCCCCTCAGCACAGGAGCGTGGCAGAAAGCCATACGCAGCGATCTGTAAATCGCATCACGGCACCGTGAGAAAACACGTTCTACGTTACACACGTGGAAGGAAACCAGTTTCTACGTTTGTTGCCGTTTGAGAGTTACTCAAGAAGCTTCTGCAGCAGCGTCTCTGATAATATTTACCCCAAGACCATGGGGGGGAAAAAAAACAAAGTATACGTTTTGAGAGCTTTACTTTATTTCACTCTCTTTAGTCTGATTTTCAAACCGATAACTTGGGTTTTGTTTATTAAAAGAAAATAAGGCATAAATGAAGACGCTCTAAATCATCATCTGTTCATCACTCCGTGACCACAAAGCGGGATCATGGGTCACACTTCCACAGTCAGTGCTTTAGAGTGAACCACTTTGTAGCAGAACCGTAATGCTCTTCACCTCCACGCCCCTACTCACCGGCATGCCTTGGTCATGCACCGCCCTCCGCTCCTCTTCCTCCACGCTCTTCCGGCAGCTCTGGCAGATCCACAGCGGCACCTCGCCCAGCAGCGACTGCGACAGCGAAGGCACGGCGTCTGCCAGCTTGCGCCCGGGTGCCTCCCTCAGCAGGGCCTGCGAGAGCGCGGGGACGGCGTCAGCTAGCTTCGAGCCGTGGCTCGGGAGCCCGTTGGCAAGGCCCGAGCCCCAGTCGTTAAACTCCCGATGGCACAGCAAGCAGCACGTGTGCACCGACTGCGGGGAGGGAAGGAGTTCGGTCAGACGTATACACTTTTCACTTTACTCCACAGTCACAGTCTAACAACACAAAATTTTTTTACAAAAACAACAAAAAAGAGATTTTACAATTCACAGGGAAATGATGAGCATCGACCCGTAATCAACAAACATAAATGCAAATGGAAATTTAGTGAAGAATAAAACAGGTACATGCTGTTATAGAAAAATAATAAACTAACTATAGGAAAAATAAGTACCAACACATTTATCTATTCATTGTTACTAATAGCAACAGTCACTGAGCATCGTGCAGTAGCTCTCTTTTTGCTGTTAAAAAAATGCTGACACTGGAGACTCCTTCTGGCATGTAATAAATCTCTGCACAATATCAGGTATAAAATCTCTGCGTTTACTAAAAGCTTGTGCACCCTATGTGAGATTTTTTTTAATTTTTTTACTGAGGATACGGTCCAGGATGCACTTGTTCACCCTGTCTCCATCTCCTGGATGGGAGTTAAGCAATATGTGAACACTAATTACACTTTGTGTGCTAACGATTGACAAGACAAGACTGAGGGAGTTTTCACATTAGGCTCGAAGGAATGACTGCTTCCCGGCACATCATCTTTTTTTTTTTTTTACTCTCCGTACCCGGGTACGGGTGTGTATTTACATCCTCTGATACAGCAGGTGTCGGTATGCAGCTACTTGGTTTGTGAGGGGCCATTAAACACAAGAGAAAAAGAGAACGAGAATGTTAGCCTTCATGCTATCTATCTATCCATCTATATATACAGTACATATATAGAAACAGAAATCCTTGGTGGCCAGTGGACAGTGTTTGTGGTGTTTGCACAGGTAGTTCCGTCACAAGAGTTCCTCACAAAATGTAAAAGTAGGAAGCGCCATCATCAACATTTATGCCATGCTGTGTGCATATCACAGGCGTAACAGTAGGCAGTGCATACGAAAGACAGACAGAAGTACGGGCTGACGAAACATTGGAGCAGCGTGAGGAGTGGCAGCGAGTTGACCGCACACTCCATTTTCACGTAATAATACCATGCAGGCATTAGGATCTGCACACGTGTAACCTAATTTGATAAGAAATATCAAGAGCAACGCTCTTGCGCGCCTTCTGACTTCAGCTGTAAGGCGGAGGATGAGATTGGGGCGTGCTAGATGCCAACTGAGATTTCAGAGGAGACAGACGGCACTGATGAGTCACGTATAAACTGCGATCTACTTCCGAGTTCAGGTACGATTGGCTTCCACATCCGATTCAGTCCATGCGCACACCTTTTCAAGAGTACTCTGGGACCCGATTGCGATGAAAAGAAGCCAGACTTTGGGGTCAGGTGTTCTCAGAAACACTCCCGGAAAAATCCTAATACTAAACGTAAAAGCGATCGTCCCCTGATGTGTCTGTCTCAAGAGAAAAGCTGTAAAAGCACATGGGGCTTTTTGGGGTGGACACGCCCACCTGTCTACATTTACACCACAATTAAGTCCCTGTTCTTCTTCCCAGGGGAAAAAGAACCTGTGCTCAGAATAAAACCTGAGGGTGTTTCTTGTTTTAAATGTCTACCAATTAGTGTTCCCATGTGACGTCACAAAACAAAACCCTAACTTCTGAAACCGTGAACATTCACACGGGTCAACCCAAAACAAAAATAAAATAAAAAAAAACACCAGGGTAACCCCGTGCATTACAAATACCTGACCTTTAATTTGCTTGAAAGTTATTATTTTTTTCTTGGCGCGCGTCCTGGAGAGTCTTGCAGCACGTGAACGAGCGCAGACTTTTCCCCTCACTGCCCTTGTTCATTTCTGTTACAACTGTCACATTGTGTACTAGAACGAAACTGAAAGTACATCACGGATGCACGATAAACACACACACGTCCTTCATTAAAACGAAAAGCTCGCTTTAATTCTTGCAGCAAATAATTAATATTGATACTAATTGAGTTCAGGAACAAACTGACTTGAGGACGCTAGCTTCGGATAGTCATATTATTACAACTCCTACCCGTATTCCAATGATTTTCCGTATGCTCTGTTGCGATTGGTTAGTTCGGCTCGATCCGTCAATCTGACGTGCCTGCGATCCAATCAGCAGGCTGCTTTGGGGTAGGTCACAAACAAGAGCGGAAGGCGGGATTTGTACAAATGCGGGTGCGGAGGAAAGAAAATAACGTTAAGGCCGTTATGAATAAACCCATCATTTAAATACCTAGGAAACTAAATTTCTTGTTTTAAAAAAAATTGAAAAGTCATATTGTAATATATGTATAGTTTTCACAATTTATTTACCGCAGGTTGGTAGGAGGCAAGGTGCTCCGCCCGAATCTAATCTATAAGTGCAAACTATAGAACATTTTATGACTTAAAGCATACACATCATGAAACGTCGTACATCCGAAACGCTTGCAATCTGTATTGAATTGTGGATACATTTAAAATAATCACAATAAGAAAATCTCTGTGGTAATCAGCGATGGAGCGGAGCAGCCCTCGCATCCTCACCAGCTCCGGAATCACTACACATGAGGGTTAATAACGCATTCTACGCCCCATGTAGTGCGCTATAAATCCAACACGAGGGCGTTTGGAGTAATTCAGCCCCTGATTACAGTTAGCCTGGTTAGCAGGGTGAGCTTACGCTACCTGAGCGCTCCTGGCTGCAGCTCCTGCATCTCCTCCTCCGCCGGGACTCTTCGACAAACTCTGCTCTTTATTCCCAACTCCGACCTGCTTGCTCTTCTTCCTGGCCATTTCGATAAATTCCCCTCGGCACGGACTTGCGCTGGTTTACGAGCTTGACTGAAAAGCTATTTGGGGGTTATAAAAAAATGTGGGTTATTTTCCCCCTTTTTTTCCAAGCGCCGCAAATGTTCTCGCTTATCTTCTTCTCAAGGCAAAAGACAACAGTCAATATGGCGGACTGGGCTGGCATGATGGCACGCTTGCGCGAGGTCAAAGGTCATACGCGCACACTGAGGGCGGAAGAGCTTCGGCGTGGTTTAAAAACAACACGGCCGCCATATTGGCTGTGGGCAAAGTGTGAGAACAAGCAGTTCACCA
>JAQMYK010000008.1:24839066-24850340 GCA_030014345.1 Clarias buthupogon
ACACACACACACACACACACACACTCAGCCTGCCTGGCTCCATCACACCAAGCCTAAAAACTTTACCATAAACAACAAAAACAACCAATGAGCTCCTAATGGTTTTATTGAGCTGACCAGGAAACAGGAATATAAAATGAGCTTTTATAATTTTATAATTATTATTACATCATCATTCTGTTTTTCTCCGTCACTCAGATGCTAGGAAACCTAACGTTAAGCGTACAGTAATACTGAGACGTGTCCACGAGACGTGAACACTCTGCTTGTGCGGAGACATTAACGCTCTAGTGCTGGCTCACAATGGCATCATGGAGCAACAGATTTATCATATTTATCTCACAAAATTGATCTCTGATGTTGTTTGTGTGTGTGTTTGTACGTGTGTGAAGCAGCCACTCCATGCATCAAAGCTATAAGCCCCAGTGAGGGCTGGACGACTGGAGGAGCCACCGTCATCATCATCGGAGACAACTTCTTCGACGGACTTCAGGTCGTCTTCGGGACCATGCTCGTCTGGAGCGAGGTGGGTTCTTTATAACATCACACACACACTTAAACAAACTTAAACCCGTGTGCATGTAACATCGTCACTGTAATGGTTAATTAAACAACATAGGTGCTAGCTTATCAGCGCTGAGTGTTATGTGTGTGTGTGAGTGTGTGTGTGTGTCTCTCACTGAAGGGTCAGAGTGGACTCTCGGCAGTGCAGCGGTGTGTCTAATCGATGTGTGTGTATCGAGCTGAACGTGTTGTGTGCTGTGTTTTAGCTCATCACGCCCCACGCCATCCGTGTTCAGACGCCACCCAGACACATCCCCGGGGTCGTGGAGGTCACACTGTCTTACAAATCCAAGCAGTTCTGCAAAGGAGCACCGGGACGCTTCGTCTACACAGGTACACACATACACACACACACACAAACACACTCTAGAAGACAGTACATGAGATCCACTCAAGAGTTTAGGCGAATTATGTAATACAACCTAAAGCTTATTAAAGTTTCAGGAAGTTTACTTATTGTTGTGTGTTTCCCCGCGTCCTCCTATTCGCTGATTCTCCAGCGGGCCCGAGTATCGCTCTGTCTAATCGATGCTTTTTTTATTCCATCGGAATAATTCGAGATGCCATTCAAAGGTCAGATGAAGGACTGTTTAGCGAGATAAGAAAATGTCACGGCGTAAAAAGCAGGCCTTGTGTTAAGGCTCAGTGTTAAACATGAGGTTTATCTCTGCGCCTCGCCTTTGTCCTCGTTCGCATAAAGACGAGTTTACAATGGGACACCGGGACTCCGCAGCGTCCGCTCTGACTGACGTCTCCATCATTTGACTGACAGCGCAACCGCGCATTCGAAGGTTTTTTTTCATGAGATGTACGCTGTGAATAGGGCTCGGCAAGGAAGAACGCATTGATGATGGTAAAGAATAGGCTCGAGTGAATAAAATGCACATGTGAAATAGCGTTCGCTTTTATCGCCACGATCATCCGAGCCGAACGTGTGATCCGGTGACAAGTGAAGACTTATCGAGGACGTCTATAAGACAAATACGATGCCTTCTGATAAGACTTTCCTCTGTAGCTTTCTGCTTTAAAATTTTTTTTTACAATTTTTTTAACCGGATCCAACTTTATTTATTCACGCCGTGAGTAACGTACCCTGGTTTGGTGTTTATGTTTCTCGATAGCGGATGAGCGTCGCCGTCAGTCTCTGCATCTTAATTACAGCGCTAGGTGCGTGTGATGTAAAATGCGAGGCAGGATTTAATTACTAAACAGGCAAGACTCGAGCGAATCCAAACCCAGCCGTGTTTTTCTCATCAGGGAGTTTCCGACCTCCTCCTCCTCCTCCTCCTGCTCCCCTCTCGCCTGCCTCGTTTTCAACTCACGGCTTCCAAATGAAAACGAGCCAGGTTGACATTTTTTTTTTGTTTTTTCTTTCGGTCATTAGAAAATTAAACATCCAAGTCACAAAAAAAAAAAAGAAAAGAAAAAGGAAGGAGTGAGAGATAGAGAAGGGTGCAGAAGGAAGATAGATACATATTGGGACATTTTCAGCACTCAGGTTTTTCTTCTTTTATCTGGAACGTGGTAACGATAAAAGGGCGAAAGAAAAGATCGAAGAAGGTTGCTGAGTAGATTGCGCTTATAATACGCACTTATAGTTTCTTTCTCTGGTTCTGTCTCTCTCCATTCCATTCCCGCCCACTCTTCACTACCAACACCTGCCTCCTCGTGTCTCCGGAGACCGAGGCTCCCCAGGTGCGCCCTGAGGTTGGAGGGAAGGAGGGGAGCAAAAAATAGTGAGATGAACCTGAAGGTATCGACTTTCCTGGGAAAACACATCTCTAGAAAGAAATCAGTAGCCAAATACTGCAATAACTCAACTGCCATTGATCCATGGTCGCATTGATCTGCGCATTACAAACTCTCAGACTGGCAGCGTTGGACTCGAGGGCTGTTGGAAAAAAACAGCAATCAGAAATAAATGACTGCCTTTGTTTCTTCACATCCTATAATAATAATAATAATAATAATAATAATAATAATACATTTGACTAACCCTTTAGCAACTGTCTAATAATATGAAAGATCTTTTTAAATGCTTAATCAAATCTCTGGGAAAAAAACAACAACGCATCACTGTACGCTCCACTGGTGCTCACAAACACAATCATTTGATCATAGTGGTGGGACATGAGGTGTTTTTCTGAGGGACACGTGTCACTTCATGTCCAGGCTTGCCCGAGATTTTCACAGATGGTACACAAGAAGGGGCTTCAGAGAAGTGTTGGGTTGGGAAGGTTAAAACCTTTTGTGTAAACAACACAGTGTTCAGGTTAGAAATAAGATCATGATTCAGCTTAACCATTGTACTTACATTTCTTGCAGGAACATTTTTTAATTGGAGACTCTTTTCATGGTTTGTCCTTCTCTGAGAATCCTGAAAGCTTACTGAAGAACCCCACAATACAGTCCATGTCCTAATTCCCTTAAGCAAGAAACCTGGACAAGCCAAAAAAAGAAACCATGCATGAATCATTGCGTTGCTTTTGAACACTTCCGGACTAAGCTGGGTGACTAAAGTCTAATATAGACCTACATTTGTAACCAAGGTTTGTTCCGGAACCCGCAAGAGTTATTAAGGTTGTCTCTCTCGCTCTGAGAATGTTTAAAGAACGCTTGAAGATCATTTAGATAGAAGATAATGTTTTTATGACAGGGTTCTCATTTGAGAACATGTCCAAAGTTTCAGGATGAGCCCCTAGTCTGGGCCAACAAAAGTGCAACTTTTGGGGAGCTGTTAAAGGTTTTCATGAAGAACCTTACTCCTTTCCAGGGAAAGTCCCAAGTGGAACCATTTTAGGACGTGGAACTGTCTTAGCTATGAAGCGATGAAGCTTTAAACATGAGTATTGTGTTGTCAGACTATAGCGTTTGAAAGGTGAAACATGTTTGTGATTAAATTGAAAAAGGAAATAGACCCCATTGTGCTTAACCAAGTCACCCAGCAATCCAATCCTTGAGGATCCTGATGAGTTTTGGGACTAAACCAAAAACAAAAGCAAGCACCCTTGATTGTGAGGCACTCTTCTACTTCTGAAGCCTATTCCATTTTGGTTTGACCTCCACCACACCTAAATCAAGCAAGCAACATGCTCAATATTTGTTACAGGTGTGTTGGGTGCTGGGAAGAACAACAATAAGCACCATCTGGGGATCCCAGAGGACCAAAAAAAAACAACAACAGGGAAACACTAGGCTGAATGAATGTAGGAGTAATGACAGTGTTTATTAACGCCACTGGAGCATGCCCTGATACCGTGCAGTCAACCATGCTTTCACCATTACAGTGAACAATATTCTTGATGAATTTATGAGCAGTAATTACATCTTTCACCAGAGAGCATGCAAGGCGTTAATCTGACCGTGGAGGATCTGGTGTGTAAGGATTTGGTCCGGTATTTTATAGGTGATGTAACATGTGCCACGAAGAGTTGGCAGTCATCAACATACTGTATGGCACATGGCTACCCAGGCTTTTATGATGAAAAACTGGATGATGTTTTTTCCCCCCAAAGCTACTTTTCTAATACACCAAGACTCTTTCATTGACCTGTGCCAGGATGTAACCAAACCCTATATAACTCTTATAGTGCCAGCAAGCAGCGGGACCCGAAAGCCCACACATATACAGTACACATACACACCATGTTCAGAGACCTGTAGTAGAGCAAAGTGAGCTTGAGCAGAGCGGAGAAATGGCGTCATTCCTCATGGGACCTACTGGTGCTATGAACTTTTTTTTGTATGTGTGTGTATAGGGGACCTGCTCAGTCCTTAGCCAGAATTGGTGGCGCCGTGTGACGCACGGCTTCTTTAAAAGGCCTCTAAAGCTTTATGAGCGCTGAAGTTCGGGGAAGGCAGGGAACCAAAGTCCAGGATTGAGTAGAGTTCTGAAAACAAAAGAGTTCTGTTTTGCGTTGAGTTTTTTTTCCTCCAATCATCCCATTTAGTTTTACTGTCTTTTGGAGGTACAGTACCAATGTATTACTATGGTTTAAAAGCACTATTCTGACTACTTTACCCAGCATTATTTAAAAAGTCTCAATTTTGCATCCTAAAGAGTTTGTTTATCTGAAAGTGGCTTTAAAGGTTCCAAAAGGACCCTGACGACAAAAGGTTTTTCCTGTCAGTGGCCTCACAAGTGAACCTTCCAACTTTTGCTAAATAGTCCGGTAGTTTCGGAGGCTAAGCATGGGCAAGACTTCCAATCAAGAAGAGCGGCCATCAATATTCCGGAGGTTGTGGCCAACCGAGGGAACTAAATGCGCCATGTGAGCTATGGAGTGTTTGAGGTTGAGACGAATCGTTCACAATCCAGTCTAAAGAACCAAAATCTAAGGGGGGTCACTATCAAGTTAACCTTCATAGTAAGTTCTACACAATGAACCATCCAGCTCCATTCCTTGGCATGTCACTCTGGTGAAACATGTAAAGGGAAGCACAAAACATATATTATCTCTTTTATACGTATATCCTTTACAGGTCTAAGAATCGGCAGAACTCTTGAGGAGCCTGCCTACGAGAATGGCATTATCCTCAAAGCAGTAGCGCATACAATATTGATTAAAGATTGATTCATATTTGAGAACATGCACACACTCATCGCTGAGGGCGGTGTAAACACAGGTGTGTGAAGAGCTGGAGATAATAGCCCAAACCCGTAAAGTGGTCACTTCACTCTGCGGCTTTCCTCTCATGCTCTGTTTATTCTCTCTCTTTTTTCCTTCACACACTACCTTGCTGTCTCTGTCTCACACCATCCCCATCGACCCTCTCCCGCTCTTTGTGACGCAACTCTCCTGATTACTGCAGCATCCATCCGTTCCCGTATGCTAATCACCCGTCTGCTAATTGCCTCAGTGCTGCCTTGATTAAGCTGAGTGACACCTACAGGAAGTGTGTATCAAAACCCCTCAATCCCCCACCTGAGGAGTGCGATGTTATCGACTAACACTGCAACATAAAGTTCCTCCTGAAATCGCTGCCATGTGTGAGGACATACTGTACGTTCATCAGAGGAGAGGAGAACGAGTACTTACATCTCACTGTGCTCTGACTCTCACTGCATCCTCACACTCCTTCTATCTGTCCTCTCACACACCTGTCATACTTCCCTCACACTTCCTCTTCATATCCTCTCTCTCTCCTTTATCCATGTCCTCTCACACTTCTCCTCGTCCCTGTCTTTTCACACTCCTTCTCCATGCCCTCTCATATTCCTTCTACCTGTCCTCTCATACTCTTTCCACATGTTCTCTCATACTTCCTCTTTCTATCCTCTCTTTCTGCTTATCCATGTCTTCTCACACTTCCTCTAACGGTCCTCTCTCCCTCTCCATGTTCTTTCACACTCCTTATGTGTCTTCTCATTGTCCCTGTCTTCTCACTGTCCTTCTACTTGTCTTCTGACACTCCTCCCTATGTCCCCTCACATTCTGTTTCCTTGTCCTCTCACACTTCTTCTATCTGTCCTCTCACCATCCCTGTCTACTCACACTCTTTCCTCTCTCCATTGTTTTCCCTGTCCTCTCACACTCTTGCTCAATCTTTCCTCACCACCCTTCTTTACTGTATGTCCCCCCACACTCTTTCCCCCTGCCTTCTCACATTCCTTCTTCATGCCTTTTTAAAAACCTTTCTCCTTGTCTTCTCAACATTTCCTCACCGTTGTCCTCCCTATTCCATCCATCATCTTTCTCCATGTCCTCTCTCATAATTCTTCTCCACGTCTTCTCAACATTGTCCTCTCACAGTTTTGTTTGTTGTCCTTGCATACTCATTCCCCCTTTCCTCTTATTTTACACTTCTTGCAGTTCTCCTACACTTCTTGTTCTTGTTCTTCTCTATTTCTCCTCTTAGATTCATTTTTGTCTCATCACACTCCCTTTGTCCTCTCACACTCCTCCTCCACATTTTCTTTGCTCTCCTTCACCACTGTCATTCTGAAACACTCAGTCCTTCTTTCATTTTTTCTCTCACTCTTTTTTGCTATCCTCTCTCACACACACCATCTGTGAACTCGTACTCCTTTCGATCCCATCTTCTTTCTGTCCACTCACACCCCATATTGCTGTCCTCTCACACTCCGTCCTATTGTCCTCTCGCAGTCCATTTGCTTTTTGAAAAAAAAATAATTCTGACTCGCACTTGAAAAAGTGCGAACTTGCACATCTGCAGCGTGCATGCCGGAGGTAAACAGAGGTCACACCGCAGCATACGTGCTCCTGGAAAAGCTGTATTTGGCTGTAATTAACTGTGTGTGTGTGTGTGTGTGTGTGTGTTTGGGATTTCTTTCATCTCCCCTGGTGGTTTTCTGCTTCAGCTGCCTCTCAACTGTCAGTCACAGTTTAAAGTTCATGAAATTTCTATGAGAATCGATCAGAGGTTCAGCGATTGATCAGGCCGAGCTCCATGCCTCGGAATTCGCGGACGAAAGTGAGCGCGTGCTTTTCCTGCTTCCTTGCTTCTCGTGAAGGAGGGAGAGGAGCGTAAAACAGAATCAATAGCAAGCAGCCGAGGGGTTTTAGACGTTTGTCAACCGGCCACTTTGCACGCAGTCGACAGGCTGAAACAGGAAAACAAATCACTTCCTGTTGTCTCCTGCTCCCCCTGCGCCATCTGGAAGCGTCTCCGTAATGACCGGAGGGACAATCAAACCAGATACACACACTCGGCTCGGCCCTTATCAATAAACCGGCACATGGAAATGCGAGATTGGACCGTGCTGCGCAGGAATCTGAACCTTGCAAACAAATTGCGTCGTTCCATCACGGGCGAGACGGCTTTGATGGAGTGGTTTGTACACAGAGCCGGAGCTGAACGCAGAACGATTCAGAAATAGCCTCCTGAATGGCTAAGAGGCGCCGACGGGATTGTGGCCAGCGGGGGCGTGACTGCGCCTTCAATCATTCCATCAGGTGAAAAACGAGAGGCGTCATTTTCTCAGGGAGAAACGTAGCCGGACGCTGATGCAGAGGAACGAAATGTAAATAGCAAACCGGGCAGGAAAGAAATAGATGAAAAATGGTTGTTTCTCAAGATCGTGAAGAGCGATCAGCTGGATGTGGGGCAAATAATGCAATCGATGGAAATAGAGGGCAACTCCTTAGAGAGAAACATGCAGGGGAGGAAACACAGACAGCCGCATATGCTGAATATGTGCTCGAAATGGTATAGAGCGTAATGATGTAGTGTGTGTGTAAGATGATTGAAAGAGAGCGAGAAACAGAGAGCAAGAGAGACAGAGAGAGAGTCTTTAATCACTGAGTGCTTGCTTTCCCACTCTGCCCCATTTGACCTTTCACCTTGTGCGGCGTGTGGAAGAAGAGCCGAGAAATTGATTCGGTGAGGTGCGCGCGCTGTCTCTCATTTGCCAGCTAGAGAGAAGAGCATCTCCTGAAATCCGATCACACAGACAGTTAGCAGCGCAGGTTAACACGCTTTTTACGGGACGGCTCTCCGCTCAGACGAACATTAAACCTGGGATTGTGCTGGTTAGTTTCAGATCTGATCTTAGTCATTGTGGGTTTTTTTTTTTTTTCTTCTTCTCCATGATTATATCTACGACGAACAACGAGATGATTCGGGTCATGAGAAGATCTGTTCACTACACTAAAGAACTTTTCTATTCCATGATAAATAATGGAAAATTCCATGCGTAAAATAGTGGCTGCTCCAACTGCGCGAGGAATCAAACAGTGAATCAAACCTTTTGTCTGCTGTCTGTGTGTGAGGGGAGAAACACGATCTCGTCACCTCATTCCTCATCACATCCTGATTACTGACCACACGCATTTAAAACCGTGTCGGGTGCGAGTGCCACGGCATTGCGATGAGAGCAATAAAGAAATGATCAAATAAATAATAAATACCCGCGCCCCTTTTCTTCCTCCTCGTCTCACTCGTTCGTCTTCCCGCTCAACCACATTATCTCTACCCCTGCTCCCTCTCTCTCTCTCCCTCTCTCTCCCTCTCTCTTTCTCTCTCGCAGTCGCACGTCAAAAAAACCCAGCCGTGCACGAGGAGAAGAAAAATCAATACGAATTACAACGGAGAAAGTGGCGCTGATGGCTGGAATTGCAGCATATGTTTACACTAAATCAGGCAATCTATCTTCATACGAGCGCGGCAATGCGCGTGGGGTCAGGGTTCGACGCCAAGCGCGCACCCGCTACCGTGGCAATTACTGCAGCACGCGCTCGGTAACGCTCGTGTATCGATTGTGCACGAGAATGGGGAAAAGGGAGGGGGTCAGAGTGCAGGGGGATTTTAATAAGAGAATGAACGGGCTTAATTTCTCGACAGCTTGATGGAGGGTGAGAGTTGCAACTGATACACCAGCACTCACACCCACACACACACACACACACATACACACACAGTTTTATCATAATGTCCTTATCCTTTGACGTAGTTTTTAAAAAAAAAATACAAGCTAAATGTCCCCTGCTCTAACTCACCAGTTCATTCAGAAGACAGTGGTGTATTTTGTCCTATAGTTTAGTAAACATTTTTACCCACAAATTAATAAAAGTGCGATGTGATACCGGTTTAGGTCCCTTTATTTGTAAAAATGTATCTTGAGCGAAAATGAAACATTTCATGACTGTACATGCATTATAGTGGAGTGCATAAGTGATACTTTCTTGGTGTCTATAAAGGAAAATATCCGTCTATTTACACATAAACAGTGTAAAGAAACAAGAAATTAAATGCAAGGTAAACGAGGAATATAAACTTTTTCATATCAGGAGGAACTCCCGACAGACCATCACACCTTCTAAACATCTTCTTGGTACTTTTATAAATAACATTCCTTTGCGTCCTAGATTTCCTAAAGGGATGTAAACTTTTGCACTTCGATATATGAATTAAATTAGTTAGAATTGCTCGGGGCTTTTTTATTTCTGGCAAAATTTAAACACTGTTTTCTTGAATATTAACAATTGTGTTATTTAATAGCTTTTTTTTTTTTTTATCTCAGACTTCAGAACTGTAATAAATCATAAGAATCTAGTGTATTATGGACCACTAACAGCGAGAGAGAGAGAGAGAGAGAGAGAACTTTCTTTTGCACTTTCACACCATCGGCTCACGTGCCACTCCGCCCCCCCCAAGGCCTCTGTCAGCGCACTCGTTCTTTTCTCCTTTCCCCTGCCAAAAACTGTCTTGAACAAATTTGATTTTGCAGCTCGCAGGGGCCCTTTCCCTGCCGCGAGAAAACAAATATTGTTATAATGGTAATAACATCTATTTGCCGTGCGCGACAAACGGCGACGGGCCCCTTTGAAAGGGCCAGCATGCTCCGGCGCTGCAACCTTATTCTTATTCATGAAAGCCCGGTTATGCATATTAGCGCAAACTAGCTATTCTACTCGGCTGCATTCGAACTGTCAATCATCCTTAACCGATACAAGAGGCATCGGTGACAAAAGCAGAGTGGGCACGAGGGCTGACAAATTGTCCCCAAAGTCAAATTTGACAGCCTTTTATGATTAATGGGCTTGATTATGGAGAAATATCTGCCTAACCGTTTTTTCCGGGGTGTTTCCCTTTCTCTCTGTCTCTCTGTCTCTCTCTCTCTCATGTTCTTCTCACGGCCTGAGAAAGGAAAACTGAGCTCTAGACCTGGGGAATGAAAAATCAAATGTACGTAGTTGAGAGGGGGGGATGGAGTAAAGGAGGATTGAATTAGCCAGTGTGTGAATGAGAAGTGAAGAACGAGAAGAGCAGCAGGCCAACAGAGACTGACTGTGCACTTCATAAAACACACACACATGCTAAGACAGCGGAAATAGATTTCTGTTTTAGTAATGCCATTAGCAGACTTCCATTTCTGACACAATATCACTCGGCTTGAGCTCGCTCGTTAGGCGTTCCTCAATCATAACACCTGCCAAGTCATGTATACTGATCCTCGACTTCCTATTTCACTATCCCTATTGAATTATCTTATGTTATATAACGTTCTGTTGGTCCTAAGTAGCACCCTATCCATTACATATTGCACTATTTGATGAGTCATGCCTTTTTAAAAAATGTATTACACATAATATGCCATATAGTTATAATTATAGTTATAGTCCTACCTACAGTATATATTGCTATATTGTATCATATCATACCATAGACTGTACGTATAACTGTGCACAATGCAGCTGTAGTATAGTACATACTTGCTATACTGTATATTATGTAACCTACCTTATACTACATATACCTCACTCAAAAATTTTTAGATACACCTTCTAATTCCATAGTTGTTCCTGATTTTTATTTCTTTCTACACTGTAAAACAATACTGCTTATGCAATAATCTCCTTTGAACAGTTGATATCTGTTACTCATGATCTGTAAAGCCTTCATACTTCCTCTAATCCGAGGTGGTGTTTGTTAATTTGTGATTTCTGAGGCTGGTGACTCTAAATGAACTTATTTAAGTTTTTTCTTTAAGTCTTGCTTTCCTGGGAAGGTCTTCATGAGAGCCAGCGTTATTGTGGTGCTTGATGGGTTTTACAAATGCACTTGTGACAATACTGTTCATGTGAGAACTGTTCCAGAACAGCTGACCTTCATGTCTCAAAATAACTGCTGTTGTTATTATTTAATCACCTACTGTAATACCTAATAAGGCGGCACGGTGGTGTAGTGGTTAGTACTGTCGCCTTGCACCTCCAGGGTCCGGGTTCGATTCCCGGCCAGGCTCGATTC
>JAQMYK010000008.1:24983669-24994324 GCA_030014345.1 Clarias buthupogon
TCTACTTACATTACCAGCTAGCTATTTTATCTTCTAGCTAGCTGGTGAAGTAAGAAGAGCTGGACTTTATCTAGAGAAGTTTGCTTCTGTTAGTCAATGAACTAAAAATTTCCTGGAAAATCAAGACAAAAATTCAACAAATATGGCAGAGTTAAACTTGAGTTAATTTAATCAGCATTAGCAGGCCAGGTTGCTAGCTAGGTAGATAGCTTAGCTAATACAGTTTTGATTTGTTTTGGTATGTTTAATGAAATTTAGAAACTGTTTATTTAATAGTTTAAATTGTGAAAAGACTCAGATACTGAAATCCCACTTCTGTTAAGCAGCTAGCTAAGTTCTAGCTAATCATCAAAAGAACATAATTTTAAAAAAATGTTTGTGTTGCTTTCCTTTGTCAGGTTTGTAAATAAATTATTTAAATTGTGCTTGAAATAATAAAAAAAAACGTAGTTAAGGCTGGCGTATACGCAGCTAGCTTGTCAGCAAGTGAAATTTGCTAACACACACGCAAGTCGTGTGTGTTCAAATATATATTCATAAATTCAGATGTGTTGATTTTTGAGATAATCATGATAGCCAGCACGCTAATCTTTGTGCAAGAATGATGAAACAGCCGCAGTTCCTCGAGCCGTTAGTGTCCAGTCCCGTCCGTGATAATGAAATGTCATTAACTAGCGCTAGGCTGCTTTCTCTGGGTTTTTGGGAGGCTGGCACTCAGAACCGGCCAGGTGGCAGCTGGGTCTTCACGGGTGCTGTTAGTGTAGCATAAAAAAAAAGGTAGAGGAGGAAAAAAGAGAAAAAGCTTGGCTGAAGAACCTTGATCTGAGAGATGTTCTTGGGGATAACAGCAGCCAGGAGACACAGAGCGTTTGGCAGCGACATTCTCACAGCTCGGCACTTCGGAAGTTTTTTAGCACTCCACAACTAAGAGATAAACTCTTATAAATAAACGTTTATTCGTTTACTTTGCTCATTTACTGCTTTTTATTTCCTATTTTTTGTCTTTTTTTTTCCTGGTTCTGGAACATGAAGCTAATGCTCATTTAAAATGTCCTGACAGTGGGCTAGCACTCTGTTAGCATTTACCACACAATGGGTTAACACGAGCAGGATTTTAGCATCAGCGTATAAATTAACATTGTCATCTTCTCAGAGATTTATTTAAAAGTATAGTCTCTCTCTCTTTCATTGTCTTTTTTGTCTCGCCATCATTATTTCTCTTTTGTCTTTGTTTTGTCTGGTACCTTTTCCACCATTTCTGTTTCTTCTTTAACTCTTCTTTTTATGTTTCCTTTTTCCTTCTGTC
This sequence comes from Clarias buthupogon, assembly GCA_030014345.1. Classification (NCBI taxonomy): domain Eukaryota; kingdom Metazoa; phylum Chordata; class Actinopteri; order Siluriformes; family Clariidae; genus Clarias; species Clarias buthupogon. The sequence continues at coordinate 24,984,976 of JAQMYK010000008.1, forward strand.
ATGTCTGTCTTCCACTGATATTACTCTTGTCTTTCATATCTCTCTCTCTCTCTGTCTTTCATCCATATTACATTCTTTCTTTAATTTTTTTATTTGTATTCCATTCTTTGTTCCTGTCTCTTCCTCATTATCAATCACTTTCTTTTATCACCTTTCTCTGCCTCCCTTTTCTCTTTGTCTTATTTCTCCATATTTATCTCTCTTTTTCTTTCTTTCTCTCACTCTTTCTTCTTCTGTCAATCTTTTTTCTCTTTCTTTTACCCTTAATCTCTCTCCCTTCCTCTCTTGCTTCATGATTTCCATACATTTTTTTTTACTATTTTCCCTTATATGTTTCACCATCTTTTTCTTTCATGAAATAATTTTTTTATCTCTCTCCTCTCTGTCTTTCTCTCTCCATCCCTCTCTTCCCTCTCTTTTTCCCAGCTGTTGATACAGAAGAGAACATCACTTGTTGCTTTGTGAGTTTATAGCTGGAGATATGAACAAACTGGTAGCTTTGTACTTCCATTTCTTTAGTAACATTAGCACTGGAGCAAACAAATAACTTTTTTTTACTCAAATCTTATAAATATAATAATACCTACTTTAAAATGCCTGCTTTAAAGATATTTAAAGATAGATGTTTCCTCACTAAAGATGTGAGGCAGATAAACACCTGGAATAATGTGTTGGACAATTAACACGGCATGAATTTATCACACTGTTCCTATAAATGTATAAAATAAAAAATAACAACTAAAAGTACAGACGTAGGATGGAGGACGGGAAGGCGCCCGGGGGCCGGACACGAGACGTGAGTAAAAGAAGCGCTGATGGTATCAATTAATACCAATAAAGACCTTAAGTGACAACACGGAGAGGCATTAGGGCCGACAAAGCGGCGCTGCTTTGTTCCAGCGAGGCGCCAGCTGCCGAGTAGCGGGCACCGAGGACGGCGTTTCCGTGCCAACGGGCTGTGGATGGCGCGAGGCGACGGGCGCGGGACGGCGCCTGGGCTCCCTGCGCGAGTTCAGTATTAATGAGGCGACAGCTCGGCCCTGCTTCCGTATTCATTAGGCATCTGGGCCAGCAGATGTGAAGTGCCGCCTCAAGACGAATAAAAAATGACTCCCCATCTGGAGTCCCTAAACTGGAAAAGACGAGTGCGAGCGAGCGCTTCTTTTTCACACCCACTCACACACTCTTCTCTTTCCCTCTTGTCTCCTGTGTTTGTGTCTTTTTGACTGTCAAAGACGTGTCTTTTGATTGAATCTGAAACGTGTAGACATCTGATCCGGTAGTAATGCCGTGGTACCGATGTGTTTCAATGGGACGAAAGAGGAAATTATTGTCAGATGAATTGCATTCAAGAGCAACTTGATCAGAAAAATCTGAAAAAATCTAAATGTTGCATTTAGTAAAATAAAAATGTTCCCAAAAACAATTTCCTAATGATATATATTTAATAATCAATCACATAAAGGCAGCGTTTAGGCAGCATTTAGTCATCAATTATAATGAATATTGAAATAAATATGTACATTACGAAGCATTCTTAACTAATATTTATATACATGAGCTGTTCAAGTCAAACCAGGATTTGAATGGAGGCGTGAAAGTGAATGAAAAGGTGTGAATGGAGGCGTAAAAGGAATTGACATTTACAGAAGACAGAAGACACAGTACGGTGATGAGACAATTATCCGCAATAAAACATTTGAGCGGTGCAGATGTTTTAAAGTAGGTTGTACGTTCGTCAATTACCATCCCGGTCCAGGTGGGTCGGGCCCCGCTGCAGTCTGGGGTCAGGAATGGGCATTGAACTACGGTTCAGAAAGTCTGAGGGTTAAACCCGGAGTTACCCCTGTTGGTACCTTCAGGAAGGCTCTTAACTACTGTTCTAGTGAACATTCAATGAGTGGAATGCTTTATCCTTGAAAATCGACAGATAACATGTCGTCAGCTTGCGACCAAAAAGAAATACATCTTTCTGTGGGAACTGTACACACAATCATTCACCGACTTGCACACTACAGGAACTCGGCTGGGAGTTATTGCCCCGATACAGTCTTGACCTCGCTGTAAACCATTAACAGAGTTCCTTGGAGGCCAGCGTTCAGACGTGTGAAGCAGATGGTACGATACTGAGAAAACTACCTACCTTGATGGTGTCCAAGCTCTAGTGAAACACTGGGATAAGTGCATTAGTGTAGCAGAGGATTATGTAGAGAAACAAAGGGAGTTTTACTTTTCAGAACTGAATATGCGCAATCAAAAGTCCCACTTTGACTTGAACATCCCTATATTTTATATTGTATATCTTAATCCAGAAAACCAATAAAAGCATACTCAATTTTAAATTAAGTTTCTATCTAAGGCATATAATTTGTGTGATTACGGTCGACATAAATTAAAATCGGTATAAAAAATTTAAATACGTTTCTTAGTACTGAGGCCCAGAAAAAAAAAATCCAAATTCAATTATACATCTAAGCGCAGCTGGAACATCTGTGTCAATAAACAGTGTTCAATGCTTTTTAAAATTATTTCCTCAAAAATATTTACATCATATAGTGTAGTTTCACAAAATACTGTAGCATAATGTCTTCTGTCTATTATATTTGTTTTGTTCTCTAACTTTTATTATTCATATTTAACAGACTTGTAAAAAAAGAGTTTAAAGAGCTGCGCTTAGACTTTTATTGTAATTTAATTTCAAGTAAAAAATTTTGGTCTGTTTTTTCTCATCACATGGAAAAGTGCTGAATTGAGACTCAAACGTTCTGTGCAGGAATAATAGATGGATGGACTATGATTTTAATCTGTACTACAGATGCAAAAAAGTGGGTTTTGAAATTCTTTAGTTTAAATTGTGTTTTTAGATATGTAATGAAAGAAATAAAACACACGTGGAAAACTAGAGACGTTCAATAAAAACAAAAAATATATGACAAAGGAAACAAGACTCTCATCTGTGTCCTGATCTTTGAATCCGCCCCCAAAAAAGTCTCAAAGTTTTCACCGTTTTTTTTCCCTTGAAAAAATGACAGCCATTTGATATGCGGCGCGACTCAGTGGCGTTTCATTCCATTTCATTTTGCTCTGTATAATTTAACAGAGCGCTATTACACTTCCTGACTTTTCTGACAGATCAGGAAAAGGTGGTGAACTTCAGCAGTTTGGGCTGATGAGCGTTCTCTCCAAAGGTGTTTTATTTCGCCGCCATCGTGCTCATTATTCAAAGGAGTCGGATTTTTGTTCGACGTGGAAGAGATTTAAATAAAGATTAAACAAGATAAAGGCAGATTTATTTATAAAGCTTAGCATGACAGGAAGCAGGGCGTGATGCACAGAACAGTGATAAAAAGCAGGGAGGAAGTCTTGTTGTGTGAGAAAAAGTGTTGCGTGTTGTGTGTTTGTTGTCTCAATTCCAAATTTTGTCGACGTTTGGTCTGGAATACTTTTCCTCACAGCTGAGTGATAATAAATATACTAAAATCAAGTCATTTTTATAGTTCAAAAATGTTAAAATTGTTCTAAATCTGACTTAGTTTACAAATAAGGATTAGTAAATATAATTGTATCTAATTTGTGAATAAATAAGTAAGTAAATAAATAAATAAATAAATATAATTTCAGTGAAGTTTTAATTAAGGATTAATTAAATAAAAGTTATAAACATAATAGTTAAAGCTTTAAAAAATACCATGTAAAATGTAATGTAAAATGTATTTTAAAAATTATACTCATTTTTTAAATTTTATAATCATTAAGCATTCATTGTTGAACAATATCTATTACATGCTTATAAATAATTTATTATATATTTTTATTTGTAATCTCTTTCTAACTGAATAATACTGTTTTTAAAAATGTTAAAATGTTGATTTAAAAAAAAACTTAAATAAATATTTATTCAATTATTATTTAAAATACATTTTTTATAAGTTATTTTAATTTAACCTTAAATTTACTGCCCATGAAATTTAAAAATCTTTGTTTTAAATTTCAGACAATTGCAGGATTTAAGAAATCTGAATTTTCAAATTGTTAAATGTATCTATTTACTAAATCTTAAATATAAGAATGTTTAACAAAATTTTCACAAAAAGTGCTATTGTATATTTTATTTTATATAGCAGACTAGATTATAACTTGATATTAAGTTAAAAAATGTCCTGACAAACAAAATTTTATGTTAAGATAAAAAAAAAGAAAAAAAAGAAATAAAGAATTACCCAAATTATTGCTTCGATTATTATAGGATCTAATTTGTGAGACTAAGGAGCGAAATTCTGTCAAACGAAGACGAGTGACACGTCACCCGAGTCGCGCTCTGTCCTTTTGGCCTTTCTTCATTTTCCTAATAAGGCCTCCAATTAAAGGGCTCATTTCCTCTCATCTGCTTCCCGAGTCTTTTTTTTTTTTCTTTCTGCATGCGCTCCAGAGCTCAGAGCTTAGCTTGCTGATCTTGGCTGGATTCCTCAGAACTGTGAAGGTCACCAGTGGACTGCATCCGTGTGCACGCAGTAACACACACACACACACACACACACACACACACACACACACAAGTGCCTGTGTGTTCCCACACCTTCAGTCTGATCTTGAAGGGGATCATGAGCAATGAATTAAATAAATGTATTAAATATGACCAAAATGAGTCCGATTTTATCAGAAGTGGAAATAAACCTTGGTAGAAAATCATGTGAAATCCACACGAAGATGATCATATGGTTCACGTGGAAAATATGTCATTTTTGTGTGTACTTCACAGGGTCTATATTTTTCACATTGATATATTTTCAAATAATTCACGTGATTCATTTTCCACACAAATCCTTTTCACATCTGATGTTCTTACGTGATTCGTACATGATTCACGTATTTTCATATGATTCCTTTTCTACGTGTGATGTTTTCACGTGATCCAGGCAAGATTGTTTTTTTTTTTTTTACATTTGAGATTTTCAACGATTCATTAGTTTTCACATTTTCATATTTGCAAATGGTTAATTTTTGTTCATGTTATATTTTTTGCATGATATAATACGTTTATTTTTACATCATTCCTTTTGCACATGATTCCCTTTCCATGTGTGATGTTTTCACATTAATCGTTCGTGATCTGTTTAATTGCACGTTTTCTCACATGATTCCTTTTAACACACGTGATGTTTTCACATGATTCATACTTTCAAATTATAATTTTTTTTTTATATGATTCCTTTTCACATGTTATGATTTCACATGTTTCATACCATAATCTTTTTTTTTTTCTACATGCAACATGTTCAAAATGATTCATTTATTTGCATGTGATATTTATGAACCTGCTATATTTTTCACATCATTAATTTATTTTCAAATGATTCATTTTCCACATGTGATTCTTTTTTCACAAGTGATGTTTTTCATATACGATTTATTTATTTTCATCTTATTAATCTTCCACATGATTCTCTTTATCACATGCAATGTTTTCATATGATTCATACATGATTGTTTTTGTTTTTATTTGTGATATTTACAAATGATTCATTAATGTTCCACTTTTTTCACCTGATTAATTTATTTTGATTTGCTTTTTCAAATTCACTTTTCTTGTATTCCTACGTGTGCTAGAAACTCCCAGAGTTTTTGCTTCTGTGACACGGCACCTTATGAAGTTTATATTTTGTTGTTCTTCATTATGCATTTGATTTTAGTCTTTGCAGGAAATGTTGGTGTGTCTTTAAACTGAAGAAACCTTTTTTTTTTTTTCAGAGGATATCCTTGAATCATTTTATAGGGTGTTAAACACAAAATGCACCTTTAATGCACGTTACAAGCAGTGCTTTAATCATTGCTCTGTTCTTATGTACAACCATGACACAGGTTTTAGCACTTGTTTTTTATCAAATGAATATGCAACATATTAAGAAAAGTGCTACATCTATATCGCTCTACCTTTTCGGACCATCATCACTAAGGTTTAGAATTTTTTTTTCCATCTCTCCTTTCACACAGTCCATCCATCACACTTTCACGGCCATGAGGTGCGATTAAAAATGCACAGGCACGCAGCCGGAACAATGCGGTAATGATTGAGTGAATAAAAACAGACATCTCAGCTGATATCTCATCGCGCCTGGTTGGTGTGTGTGTGTGTGTGTGTGTGTGTGTGTGTGTTAGGTCAGATCGGTGTGAGAACCCTGCAGGCGATTTATTTCGCTCACACACACACACACACATCCGCCTCTCACTCCCTCTCGCTGTCGTCCTCTTTAGATGAAGAGTAATGACGTGATGCTTTGGCCAGACCCTGCAGACATGCAGACATCGGGATCATGACGCACACACACACACACACACACACACACACATGAGAGCTGACTCAGCAATAAACCTGTTATTGTTTGAATGCTGAAGGCTGCTGAGATGGATGATAAGAGAACCTTGCCTGACTGCGCAGCACGGTGGTGGGAGCACCATGTTGCATCCACTAGTAGAAGTTCAATTCAATTCAATTCAATTCAATTTGTACTGTATATCGCTTTTAACAATTGTCATTGTCACAAAGCAGCTTTACCACACATCACCACGGTGACCGAGCTTCTCACATGAAAGAACAACAACACGTCACTTTTTTGGGACACTTTGTATCGTTTTAGTTTCGAGCTTTAAGATACGACGGGCGTTCAAGTCAAACCGAGACTTTTGATTGCGCAGAATAACAGAACACATTAAAATGAAAATTCTGGCCTCCGAGGAACTCCTTTAATGACCTAAACATGTGTAAAATGGCTTGGAGTACGCTCAGGACTATATGGAGATGCGGTCATAACACCCAGTGGAGTTCCTGTAACTCACACGTGGCATAACTCTGAGACACCTCATTCACAGACATACGGCCTTCTTTAAAACGTTTGCACCGTTCAAATGTTTTACTGCGGCTACGTGTCCCATCGCCGTACCGTGCTTGAAGTCTTCCGTAAACGTCAATCACTTTTACGGCCTCATTTTAGCAGAAGGTCCCGGTTTGACTTGAACATCCCTGCTACAATGCCTCTCGACTACACTCTAAACTATGCTCTGAACAGTGCTGTTGAGGTTTAAAGGGGGTGAATACTTATGCACGACACGCTGCCCAGAGAAATTATGAATCAACAATAAGAACCAGGTTGAGACAGGAAGTGCACAAAGTGTCGGTGACATTAAACATGAACATGACGACACACACACAAACCCCGCCTGATCTGGGGTCAGATTTCTGCTCTGATCCTCTTTATTTATTATCATGGCCAAACACTGATCCCAGACCAGCTCTACCGTTTTATGACCACCAGCCATAATCAGGAGACACTGACAGGGAAAATAGGGCCTCCAATAAAACCTCGATGACGTGTAGACATGGCTTGGTACAGCGTAATCCCGGATCGTAAAATGTTGACGCGTGGAATGTTGCACGGGGACGAGAGAAAAAAAAGAGGAAGACGGAAAGGAAGCCCTTTCGACCGGGAACATCTGGAACTTTCCGTCCACTCCAGATAGAGACAGGGAGCAGTTTGAGGAAATGAAAGCTGTCACATCTTTTATCCGGCAGCACGCTCGTTACAGAGCGGGAGGGCGTGCGCAGCGGTAATTGTTTTAATTTATTTGTTTATGGGAGAAGACAGAGGGGACTGGCACATGGCACTCGCCACGTTTTTTTTCTTTCTTTCTTTTTTTCTTTTTTTTATTGAGAGCATATGGAACGCATTTATCACCATTTGCAGCGATCGGGCCTAAACGATTTTATTAACTAATTTGTAACTTTACACTTTTTTAATCAAACACATGCTGCGCTCTGTAATGTTTCGCTGAGGCTCACGGGCTTTGTAAAGGGAACACGTGGCACCCGGAGGGAAATAAAAAAAAAAAAAGGAGGAATAAAGAGAAAGAAAGTAAAAAATGACATAACACAGGGGAGAGAAAGCAGCGCTAAAGCCTGGAGATGCGAGAAGGCCTTAGCGACTCATATCGTCATAGCGACCGAGATGATTATTACTGTGTTTCGCATAATGGGGGATTTAAAGAGATTTATGATGTCATCGTGTGCAATACTTCACTTAAAGTTAGCGAAGCAATTATATAGGTATTTAATTAAATAATGGAGTAAGAAAAAGGCTTAATGCTAACACGTTAACGCTTAAAGGTTGCTAATAGAAATCCTGTAACAGTTATTAGAAACAGAACCTGCCATGTTAGAAAAACCATTTTAGAAAAGCAATCAACACTGATGAAGTCAGGTCACTCTCACGACTCTCACGTTTCTAAGATGCAAAAAAACGTACAGAAAATGAATCAACACCTTCTGACCAATCAGAACCCAGAATTCACCGTCGCCGCGCAATAAATGCAAGTTAGCGCTAAGTAATGAGAAAACAAACGAATCCTATCACATGCTAAGCGGCACATTTCCATCTCTGGGCAACACGTCGTGCTTTGTTATGCAGCACATAGCCCAAATTATGCAGATTTTGAAAACAGTTGACGTGCTGTGACAGAAAGCTCTCTCTCTCTCTTTTTTTTTTCTTTCCCCCTTTTTTTTTTTTCCCCGCTAAGATAATAACCTCCACATCACTATGTGAACGAGCACGTTATGTTAGAAAACGGCCTTTTCGGAAAAAAGGGTGGCACAGTGCCAGCTCGTTTATTCCTGATCACATGGGATTCAGAGGAACAACAAAAACGAGTGAACGAGCTTCGGCGCTACGTTTTTCCATCGCTCGGATTGCTAAGGAATAATTATGCGTGATTTGTTTGTTTGTCCTCGCAGTCACCTTCTAGTATAAAACTTATTTTGTTAAAAAGGTTCTGACGCAGGTTCCGAGAGCGCTTCGTATACCGGGACGTGTCGCTCATGTGGATGCGTCGGTGGCAAGGATGCTTAAGGAGGTGACTGGCTAATGAGGGCGAATCCAAATAACATAATGTTTCATGATGACACGACGATGGTGGACGTTTTTCGACTAAAAATAGTATGAAGGTGTGTAGTCGCTGCTGAGGCGCAAGCAGGAAGTGAGGATCAAATCTAGGACGTGTCGATTTGGTGGAGTTGTTGTAAACAAAAGTCCAAAATAACTTGCTTATACCTTGGAACCTCGACATACGAACACTCCACGTTAAGAATTTTCCCATTTTCAGCATACGAGAGAACAAACTGCGTGCCCGCATGCCGCATATATATTTTTTATTAGGTTTTTTGCATTTTGTGCAAGATGTACAGTAGTAAAGACATATAGCACCATGAATCCCAAGAATGTTAGCAAGGATGGTAGCAAGAAGAAAAGGGAGCCGCTTTCAGTTTCGTTTTTTAAACCAGCCGGTGCCAAGAGAAAGGTTT
>JAQMYK010000008.1:25375456-25392233 GCA_030014345.1 Clarias buthupogon
CTCCACATCATTGCATTCAGTTTTTATTCACAATTTGTTTAGTGTCCCAACTTTTTTGGAATCCGGTTTGTACTTTAAAAAGTAACGTCCCCCTACAGTAGATATCATTGTGTCAATTATATAATGTTTTATGTCACTGGGCAATGTCATGCCAACTTATGACTGAAGGTTATCCTCCATGACAAGTACAGTAGTAAGTCTTGATAAAGCACTTCAGCAGGATTTCTAAAAGACTTACGATAAATCGTTTGCGATGAATAATGAACTCTCGCGCACGTTGCTTCCTGTTATAACATATTGGCCTGATTTTGTTATCAAACTTAAAGCCTACCTCAAAGCGCACTGACACTGGAGACTCCTTCCATAAATGCTAAATGATCACACTGAAGAAGTGCTCCTGTGTAAGTCAGATTTCTGCACAGAACATGAATAAGTCATAAAAAAAACTGAAAAAAAGGATTGATTTTCAGGTAGGATCGCAGTTAGCTCGTAAACGTCGATGAAAACAAAGCGCGCTTTCTTTCCCGTCCTATCCGAAACTCGCCGCGTCTCTCGTGGAACGGCGAGGCAGCTGCAGAACGCTTTTCATTTCCAAACTGCAGTTAATGAGGCTTTGTAACGGCCCGTGGAGAGAGCAGCGTTCTTTCTCTCCGAGGTGCGCCTTAATTGCATTCTCCTGACTCGGTGACGAGCTTCCCCATCACGGTGGGCTGCTCTCCGCCGAGACTCCGGTATTCAGTATGTGGAACTGTCGCAGCTGTCGGGGTTTTTTTTTTTTTTTTGTTAAAAATAAACACCTCTCATCAAGGACGATGCACAAATTGCCGGTTTCAATAGACGTCAGTTTGATTCAGATTCAGCGAACGCTACAGAGGTCTGGTTTGACTTTTTTTTTGCTTTTTTTTCCCGCTTTGTTTCAGTCTCGAGCACCGCCTGAGAAGCCGGCTCCAGAAAGAAAATGCCTCCTAATTGGCCTCTGTAAACCTGGACAGCATGAAATAAAATCAATGTCATCCCTAGGGTGATTTTTTTTGTTTGTTTGTTGGTGTGTGTGTGTGTGTGTGTGTGTGTGTGTGGCAATATAGTAACCTTCTGATAGCTAACTTGTGATAGACCCTTCGAAAGAAACATATCTTCCAGTCTGTTCCTTCAACACACTTTTTTTTTTATTTTTTAAATTGTCGTTTTTCTTTTCTTTTTTTTTTTTTTTTTTTACGTGAACATGACCTACAAAGTCAAACACTACAGAAACAAAACAAAAAAAGCCCACCCCTAATTGGCCTCTATAAACTACCTGGACAGCGTGAGACAAAAATCAATTTCTTTCTGCAGGATGATTTCTTTTTTTGGGAGGGCGGGAAAAAATGGCAACCTCCCGGCATCCAACTTATTATTATTTTTTTTCTAAAAGGTCAGTATCAACAAACTAGTGTCACATTGATGCATTGTAAGGAGTGCAGGCGCTACGGGTGCTCTAATACGGAGCTCAGCGACTGCCTCGCTTCCTCTGGCTGCGGCTCAGTGCACATGCAGTGCCTTTATAAATGGAGATTAATAATGTCATCTGCGACAGAGAGTTTACAGTCAGTCATTTCCTCCCCTCCCGGTATCAGAAAGAATATCAGCCCTTCCTTTCTGGACAAAATGAACCATTTTCAATCTCACCTGTTTTTTGTTTTTCTTGTTTTTTTTTTATTTTTTATTGATTGATTGATTGATTTCCAGTTCTTGGAGTGGATCTTTGGAGAAATCACTTAAGCCATACAGTAGGGGGCGCTCTACTAGAGAACATGGCACTTTTAAACAGCCAGATTTAATGACGTTAATATTTACACTGGAAAAGTTCCTCGTGTTCAGAGTTGGGTTACACACTTGCACGGATTCCTCAGGTCACAATTGAGGATCTTATAGCCACCTGCATGCGGTTGCCTTTGAGGTTCCTGATACTGCTTTTTCATTTATTTATTTAATCACAGTCACAATCCGGGATAGAAAATGTGGACCGAAGCTGGCAGGCATAGAAAAAGTCCACTACAGTCTGAGTACTGATGTGTTTTTCGCTTAGTAAATAAGTTGGACCTGAACTTGTGATGAAATTTCTTGTGAATGAATTTGTAATACTCGGAGCACAATGCAGTCGTTCCTGTGTACAGTCCCGATCTCACTCCAAGACATTTCCACATTTCGGGCCACTAAAGGAGTTTCTTTTCAGTTCGATCGTGGCTCCGGCGTACTGAGAAAACTCTCTACCCTGATGGTGTCCAAAGCACTAGTGAAACACTGGGATAAGTACAGTAGTGCAGGAGATTATATAAAGAAATAATAACTGCTTTCTGGCCTTCTGCTCAATCAGAAGTCCTGGTTTGACGTGAACACTCCTCGTAATTGATATGTACTTCATCCTTTTCGTCTTTTTTGTATCAAGAGCAAGCAGAATGCACAACATTCTTAAAATGATTGAAATTGTATCAGTTTTAAAATGATTTTTGAATACAGTGGAACCTCGGATTACGAGCATAATTCGTTCCGGAAGCGGACTCGTATTCCAAAACGCTCGTAAACCAAATTTACAAACATTTACATTTACATTTACAAACAAAAATTTATAAACAATTTTTTTTTCAAACGTCACGAAGGTCAGTCCTTGTTTCGAGAATTTATTTTGTAATATGTAGAAACATTGCTTAATGGAGATGTAATATGTTCGTGCATATACACACAAAAAATGTGAGAGAAAAATATATCTTGTCGATTTTTTTCTTTTTTTCTGTTTGTATTTTCCAGACCAGGATAGTTACGTACATTTACCCCTAATGTGACCTCATATTAGGGATAAAAAAAAACAAAAACAGAAGGAATGTGCGTTGGCCCTACCACAGTTATTTTGGAGTCCTCTATGGCACCTTTAATGTAATGTTGTTTTGTTAAAAAAGAAACCAAAAAAAAAATGCATTTTTTTCTAAATCATGCTAAAAATGATAACAAATCAACTAAAATAATAGCTAAATCTGACACAGTCCACTTTTTGTTAATACAGGAGATCGGATTAATCAGAATAAAAGCCGCTTTCAGGATTGTTCATGCAAAATGAAACAAATATCTGATATTTAACAGTGGTTTACTTTTAGACACTTTACTGTACAAACATCATTCATATCCGACTGTTTTGTGTCTCTATCTGTATTGTGACAATAAATGTACTTTTTTCAATAACACGATGCTATAGTGACACAGTCAACAGACTGTTGATGGGACAATAAAGAGAAAAACATACCTTTTTTTCTTCTAAATACAGTATCTTTAAGAATCAGTTTTACAGTTCAATAACCGTAAAAATATCAAAGGGACAGTCAGAGTCAGTGGAGCGTCCATCACTTACACACGGAATGAAAATGAGAGATATTTTACACACTCTGTTTGTGTATCCTGACTCCTAGACCTCCAGGTTTAAGAAAAATCCTCCCATACCTTGTGTGTGTGTGTGTGTGTGTGTGTGTGTGTGTGTGAGAGCGAGAGAGAAAGATCAATGTGTCACTCGTGTTGTGTGGCCTCTGATCTGTGAAAGACGTCTCCCAAACAGAAATACTCCCGAAAAGGGAAAATAATCAACAGTGAGAGTGTGATGAAGCACAATTATTGCTAATACTCTGAGGTTAAATATGTTCCTATAACAGCATGTTAAAGTATCTTGTTTATTATTAAAATGTTTCAATTATGTGGCGCATCCACTATATGTCATAGTTACTATATTAACAACGTCTTACAATATTAACGATAACTTCACCACATTTTATAATGTTAATGTTAGTCTTACAGTATTGCGATAATAATATCATATCTTACTATATATATATATATTACAAATATACCTCATGATTTTTAACTATATCTTCAAATGCATCTTCGAATGGATATAAATTCAACATTTCTTACACTATTAATGATAACTTCATGTTGCTTATAATATTAGGGTTAACCTTATAGTATCTTACAATATTATAATAATCATACCATATCATACTTTATTAATAATATACTTTACCATATTTCATGATGTTAACTGTAGCTTCAGCATATTTTATGATAGTAATACATTCACCATAACTAATGATATTAATGATATCATCATTGTAGCTTACGATATAAATAGTAACTTCACCATAGCTTACAATCTTAACATTAACATTACTATGGCTTACTCTATTAACTATTAGCTTCACCATAGCTCACAATGTAATGTTAACTTTACCATAGCTTACAATATTCAATTTAATTTCAATTCAATTTTATTTGTATAGCGCTTCTTCTAACGATTGTCATTGTCGCAAAGCAGCTTTTCACAATCAAAAGAAATTATGTTAATATTAACAATATTAATGTTAACTTCACTATAGCTTATTATGTTAGATAATTTCAACATAGCTTACAATATTTACATTAAAATCACCATAGCTTACAATATAAATATTAACTTTACCATAGTTAACAAAATTAACGATGACGTCACCATAGTTTACGATATTAACATCAAGCTTACCATATCTTACGATATAAATATTAACTTTACCATAGCTAACAATTTGAATGTTGACTTCTATAAAGCTTAGTATGCTAAAGATAATTTCACCATATCTTACAATATTTACATTAATTTCACCATAGCTTACAATATAAATATTAAAACTACCATAGCTTAAAATATTAATGATAACTTCACTATACCATATGATGTTAGGATAATTTCGCCATAGCATACGATATTAACGTTAACCATAGCTTACAATATTAATGATAACTTCATCATAACTTAATAACTTCATCACTAACATTATTAATGTTAACTTCACTATACTGTAGCTTATGATATTAGAGATCTTTCCCACAGCTTACTATATTAAAGATAGCTTCCTCATAGCTTATGAAATTACCAATAACTTCACCATATCTTACGATATTAGAATAATTATACCATAAATTATGGTATAAACTATAGATATACAATATATTATGATTTTAGCAATAACTTCAACATAATTTCTTAACGTAACAACACTTTTAACAAACCTTCCAATATTAACAATAACTTCACAATATATTATGATATTAATGATAACTTTATCATGACCTACTGTATAGCTTTACCATAGCTTACAATAAATAACAATAACTAAATAGTATGTAACGTTATTATGGTAATCATACCATATCTTATATAGCCATAGCATAAATGTCTTATGATTTATCTTAGCAATATCTGACCAATCAGAATTGAGAAATCAGCAGCATTGCTTTCGAAGTGATGGTACGTTCCAGTTTTCTTGTGAGATCAAATCTTCAGACTAAATACCTGTGATTTGTGTGACTGGTGATTTGTGTCTCCTCACTATAGCGTCCTTGGCCGAGGGGGGAAAAAAAGGCATTACGCAAATAAAGCTATTATCAATCATGCGGCTAGTCGTTCATTACGCTTGTGCGCTTGAAATCCACATTTTGCAGCTTAATGACCCAACTTTTTGGCTGGGAAAGTGTCAAAAGCGCCAAAGCACAGACAATTAAGTCGATTTATTTTGACCTTCCTGGGCTTTCGCCATAGATTTTTCACTGATGAAAAGAAGGCCGATGCTGTGAGAGGAGTCCAGTTACAGTTCCTTCTTTTAAACGTTGTCTTAAGCACAGCTCAAAGCAGAGCGTTTGTTCGACATTCTGGAAAAAGGGAGTTGATATATCCAGCCATCAATGGCTTGGATGGTTATTCTCTCTTTTTTTTTTTTTTTTTTCATATCATTCCAGTATTTTATTTACTTACTATCCAAGGACATTGGATTTATTTTTTTCCCCACCAGTTTGCTTTGCACAGCTTGAAACATTATTACAGACATTTTTGGTTTATGCGAACGGCCAGCTTCAATACAGTAACTTGGAATTTAAGCTTCAACTCAGACCACACGAACACTCCATAATCACATTCTAACAGCATTCATGTGGACGCTGGATGCTCATAGCTTTAATTAATTTCATGGTTCTGGATGCAAGGAAAAAAAACACGCCGTCATGCTGCTAAATATTATCTTTTTAATAAACTTCATACTATTGTAAGTATACCGTTTGCATAAGTACAGTAACTGTCCACTGTGAACGAGCTGTTTCTACAGAAAGGAAAAACCAAGATGAGCTTTAGGTTGTTCTGAAAACGTATTGGTGGAACAGTGGCTTAGTGATGAGCACACTAAGCCTCACACCTTCAGGGTCCGGGTTCGATTCCCGCCTTGGGGTCTGTGTGCATGGAGTTTGCATGTTCTCCCCAAACTTTCCTCTGGGTTCTCTGGTTTCCTCCCACAGTCTAAAGAAAGATATATTAGCAGGTTAGGCTAATTGGTGTGGATGGATTGTCACCCTGTCCAGGATGTACTCTGCTTTGTGCCCCAAGTCTACAGTATATATAGACAATCTATAGACGAAGAGAGAATGATATAACTAGATGTGCCTGCTACTTTGTTTGCGTGGAATTTAATCGCATGCTCATGAGCGTGTATTAAAAGATGTACAGCGCCATCTGTTGAATTTTGGAATGAACTACAATTTTTACATTCATGTTACCATGAAATGCGCCGAATGAAGGTGTGAAATTGCGTGTTTATTATTAAGTAGATTTCAATCTCACACTCATAAGCGAATAATAATAAAAATGTACCGCGCCATCTGTTGAATTTGGATTTTTTTCAAGGTTGATTTTTTTTTATGATATAAGGGCGTTTTTCATTTCAATTTCAAAGTAGCATATCTTCTATCCCCATGCGCCGATTGCGATGAAACAAAGCCTATATGTTACCTCAAGCTCGGCCAAATACACCTGTGTGAAACCCCATTAAAATTCATTCAGTAGTTTTTACGTGATGTGTGTACAAACAAACAGACAAAAATTCCACAAACCATCCTGATGTGTTCTATTACTCGTCTTACGTCCTATCTTCAATGTATACACACGCCCACTTTACAGTTTTAATATACGTACAGATTTTAACCTTATGTATTGACCCTTTAGCTAAGTGTACTTTTTGGTGTATTCAGGACCTGTAAGGGTCGTAATGTTATTTATACAGCTTAGCTTAAATGATATACACATATAGCTGTAGGTCAAATGTAACCTGCAGGTCCAATCCATATATAATCCAGCCCCTCTGTCATGCCTCTTTTTTTTTTTTTTTTTTTCAATTAAAGTAGCGTCTCCGATCATGCCGGCTGTTGACATTTGGGAGAAAGCGGCGTCTCGCTGGCAGCCGTAGCACTAGCATCTCATCAGTTGACTAATTGGAGGGGCCTCGAGCGTCGCGTTCTTCGCTCTCGCCTGCTGTTATGCTCATTTGGTGTGACAAATAGCGTGCCGGTGGAGGATGGAGGACCCCGGCGCTGTCCTGACCTCTGACATCTCATTTGTTTCTGATAAATGGGCATTTTCTCAAGGTGCACGGTTCACTTGAGAGGCAATCGCCAGGTATGAGGTGCCTTCTTATCTGACATCGGAAGAAAAACAAAAAAGCAAAAAAAAAAAGGCCAATCTTCTAAACATCTGATCAGATGATGTGTGGTGTTGGAGGATGGGTTTGTGTGTGTGTGTGTGTGTGTGTGTGTGTGTGTGAGAGAGCTACAGAGATAATGATGAGATGATGTATAAAAATGCGTTAGTAACATGAGAAACATGAATTGTGTTTATGAATTATTGTTCTTTATTTCTGATTGATTCATTTAATAATGATGGTAATTTCACTGTATCTCAGGATATTAATTATATCTTAAGATAATTTAATTGCAGACAGTCTAATTTTCCTGCCCTATGACCTCACAGTCCGTTCGGCGCTCATTAATATTCATAAGCAGCCACATTGTTTAATATTCCTAAGTTGGCTTATGCAAATAGCGAATAAAATATGCAAAATATCGGGACGGGAAGCAAAATATTTAACCTTGAAGGACGTAATGTACTAAGAGTAGCTTCCCGCCGAATTGTCCGATTTGCTACAAAACCTCACGCTCGAGATCGTTTCTAACTCGGCTATGGGGAATTTTTCCACTATTGATTCCTGCTTTCATTCATTTCGCTAAGTTCTTAGCTAACTTAAAGCTAGGGGTTGATGCATTGCATAATGCGAGCGTTTAAATTTGCGTTTTCATTGGGTCCAATCATATAGCCAGCATGTAAATCATATGCGAACAAATCATGAGAACGTGACTTTCTTAGCTGTGATCGCGGTAATCCGTTATAGTTTATATACAATACCAAATGCAGCTCGTTAAGCACTGCGCGGTCGCTTAGCGTACAGTACAAAATCGTCGCATTAAACACTACAAAATGATTTAGTAAAGTTACTGTCAGTCATTTCGGGGCAGCTTAAGGCTGAGTTGATTGCTGTCCCTCATTTACATAATTATCACTTTTAATTATTGGGGCTTATAGAATTCCCATTATACAGTGATAGAGCATGTGTGAGCTGTCAGGATGGAATCACGCTAAATCCACCGGGGTTTAACATTAAATACACATTTCTACCCTCTACATGCTGTCGATTTCTTTTTTTTTTATTATTCTATTTGCGTATCAGAGGTCGTCCTGTGCTGTTGCAAGCAGGCCCGGGTGTGTATCTGTGCAGATAAGAGAGCTTTGAGAAGACTTTCCTGAGCCAGAGAGAGTGAGAGAGAGAGAGAGAGTGAGAGAGGGATTGAGGGAGGAGGGAGGTAAAAATGAACATTTGCTTGTCGGGAGATAAACACGCTTAATTAGAATACGCATTTGTTTGTTAATTCTTTCCATAATTGAGATATTTTAATCTCCGACTACGGGAGCTATTTAGAACAGTCAGCCGTGGCCTCTCGCATTGATCTGGAACCTAAGTCTGGAAATTGTGGTTTGTCAGACGAGGTTTGGCGCGACACCAACACGACACGGGGAAAAAGCATCCGTTTCGGATAAGCCCGGTCTGCGCTGACAATGAAGCCACGGCAGCTCGTGCCAATCACTCGGAAACGTGACTTTCCTCCAAAAAATCCGGAAGAGCTGCTATTTTTAATGACAATAGAGAATTTTATTTCAGACTGTGATGTTTTTTTAATGTCCCAAATGTGCAGTGTGAAAGGGAAGAATGGAGACACGGTTCGAGGTGTACGCCGGGGTTCCACAACAGCAATTGTTGTGACTTTTTACGTTCCGCAGTTGTGACTTAATATCCTTTAATTATGACAACAACAACAACAACAAAAAGTGTACAGAGCTTATTTTGACACAGCCGTCTCGCTATAGTTCCGGGTTATTATCATGCATGTTTTTTTATTTTGTTCCTCACAATTGCGAGTTAATATTCCACAGCTGAGACTGTTTTGTAACTGCAAATTTTAAAAACTGTGACTTTTTGACCCACAACTGCAACATTTCTTTTGTGAGATAATAATGTATCTTTTATATAATAATGTATCTTTTATACTTTGTAATTATTACTTTCTAGCTTGCAGTAATCATTTCACGTCACTTAGTTACATCTTTGTCACTTACTTTTTCTTTTTTGCAACTGTGACTTTTTTTTTAATAGTCATATGATTGATATTAGGCAGTTGCGATTTTTCAGTTCCCGCCTGGGGGTCTGTATGTGTGCATGGAGTTTGCATCTTCTCCCCCCGTTCTTGGTGGGTTTCCGGGTTCTCCGATTTCCTCCCACAGTCCAAAGATCTGCAGATTATTAATCTGATTGGCGTTCCCAAACACATAGTGTGTGAATGTGTGTAAATGTTGAGTGGAGGTCCTACCACAGTCGTAAAATGGGAACAATAGTCACTATTGGCCTCCACGGTCCCTAGTTATACTACAGAGGTTCCTAGATGAATGGATGAATTGCGAATTGTGAATTTTATTTGAGAAGTTATTCTTAAACACTCGTTTTTTTATTTTTTTTATTTTATTCCTCATTTGTAAACTTGTAGCTCAAGTCAACGAGTTAGCATCACCTACAATCGCTACTTTTTAGTACTAACCTTATGTTGAGTTAAGTTTGAGTACTTGCAACATACAAAGTGTTCAAGGACTTGTTATGAAATGTCTGCAGAATGAAGCCATAAAAGTGATGGACATTTTCAGAAGACTTTGAGCACAGTACGGTGATGAGACTCTTAGTCGCAGTAAAGCATTGCATGCAAATGCAAACGTTTTAAAGAAGGCCGTCCTATGAAAGTCCATCCCAGCCGAGATGGTTCGGAATGCGCTGCAGTCGTTTCCGGGAACATGGAGCGAGTGGAACTGCCAAATGGCGTAATGTGAATGTAAATCTGATCCTTTAAAATCAATGGATAATTTGTTACCAACTTGCAGAAGAAAGAGACACATCTGTCTGTGTGAACCCAACATTCCCCAACACCACTTGTACCCTACAGGAACTCGTCTGGTTGTTATTGCCCCATCCCCCATACAGTCCTGACCTCTCTCCAAGCCATTTCCTCAAGGAGTTCCTGGGAGGCCGGCGTTTCAGACATGAAGCAGGCAGTCCTATCATGGCTCTTTCATACTGCGAAAACTTTCTACCTTGATGGTCTCCAAGCACTAGTGAAACACTGGGATAAGTGCGTTAGTGTAGCAGGAGATTATATAGAGAGAAATAAAGATAGTTCTATTATTCTGCACAATTAAAAGTCCTGGTTTGCCTTGAACACCCCGTGTATAACTCGATCACAACTTATTATTATTATTGATGGATTGATTGATTGATTGATTGGTTTAATCTCATAGTTGTTCTCATGCAAATATTTTTGGGGGATATTTTCCACGCACTGTCCTCCCCTTTCCAGGCCACTCTGCAGCTCACAGCTCACAACTATTGCTACTATTCTTCTTCAAGTTCAGCCTCCGATTCAATTTAGCATTATGTTACTTGAAGGACATCATCCGCGCAAGTTTTTCCTTCCTCTGCTTTTCAGGAGTAAATGCTTTTCAAGGATGATTCATAAGATAGACACACAAAAGCTAAGGTGATCCAGTGAAGAGTCTTTAAAAAAAACATTAAAGGCTCAAAATGACTTTTTTCTGTCTTTCAGCACTCAAAAGAAAAAAAAAAGCGTGAACGGTTCAAAGCTGCACAAGAGAGAGAGAAAGCGGAAGGTTAAAACGAAGCAGCTGGACGGATTTCATTTGCGTTTTTTGATTCAGGGACTTTTTTCTGTGTCGTTTATATTAATGCGCTCGTTCTAATGTTATCTTTTTTTTTTTTAATAAAATTATAATTAGCAAGTAGTGAAGTGAGGGACTGGTCAGTCGTACCTCTCTCCGTAGCTGTCAGCAGTGAGATGTGCGGTGTAATTACTGGTTCTGTACAGGTTTCATTTATGTAAAGAGTCTCCAGTGTCAGTGCTCTGAGATAAAGCTTTAACTGATAACAAGAATACACACATTTCATTACGCACGTTTGTTCCCCCTCAGTTTTAACGCGTAAGGTTGCGCTGCTCTTGACACTTTGAGGATTCATGCTAGCTGTTTCCTGTTCATCCATTCGCTATTAAAACCCAGCCGTCATGTTCCTCGCAGCTCGTGCTTGAAATGGGATTTCTGAACCCCAAATCCATTCACGTAACCCCCGCGAAATGATGGACGCGTTGCACGGACGACAGTCGGGGAGATAAATGTGTCCTTGGGAAACCGAGAGCAATTAAAAGCATATTAGGCGTTCAAGGCCAGAAATAATTAAGGCTCTCAGACCATTGTGTTTTAGAAAATAGCTCCGGGTGGCAATCACGAGAGGTGCACACAGTCAAAAGTCACAGCACGTTTTAAACGTCCGGGCCGTGCCCCTGCGATGGTAAAAACGGAAAAATAGGCCACCTTCAAAGCCGCCCTTTAATTTCACGCTTATCGTTTTTTTTCCCTGAGTTATAGCTATGTTTTTTTTTTCCTTCTCCTAGTAGGTTTAATGCAAGTGTCTCATGTTACTGGGTTTTTAAAATGCGATTGGATCCGCATATTAAATCGCACGGAGGAAATTATATCACACGCCAGAAGAAATGGAAAAGGAAAATAAAGCGAGAGGAAGCGCAGTTGAATATCGTCCTTGTTGGTGTTACTACAGTGCGTGAATACTCAAACAGCAAGTTGTTCAGGTTCGCCCCTAAGGACACAAAAGAAAAGAAATTAGGAGAGGAAAAAAAAAAAAAAAACACATGTTCAGTTCAGCTTCCTGTAGCTCTGCTTTGCTATTTTTGAAGGAGGAGGCAGGCAGAGGTCATTTCTTACTAAAAGAGAATATGGGGGGAAAAAAGTCCAGTTTGAACAGTTGAATTGAAATTGGGAAAAGGTATTCAATACAAATTTTTCAGTAAGATTGTGCTGCCTGCATGTCAGTATCAGTGATGTTATTTAAGAAAAAATTTATAATAAAAATAAAGATTTCATAAAAACATGTACAAAAATGACAACAGGTGAACAACAGTCATAAAAAAGGATAAAAAGAAATAAAACAGCATTTATTACACCCATAGTAACAATACTCAGAATATGCTTACATAGGTGTTTTTTATATAAAATCTTGTTTATTTATTTATTTATTTTAGGATTTAATTAGGATTAAATTTAACTTCCCCTCTAATTAGGCACTGAGTATTAAATAATAAAGTTTCTAAAATAATAATCATAAGAAATAAAAATTCAATGTTATATTTATAATGTTGGTAATCCACTGCATTATAGATTATAAACTGCCTGGCCAAAGAGAAAAATAAATGTCCCACACTAAGATTTCATTCAGTCCCGTTTACACACACTCTTTGGTATCTAGTTCATTGTGACTCCTTGTGCTCCCAGAGTCACTCTTGGAATCCTCTTGGTCCTGGAATACCATCAGGGAAGAAGAAACCCTCCATAAATGTGATAAACTTCAGTCATTCAGTACGTTCAGGTCGTCAGCTGACTTTGTTTTATTGCCCCATAACGTTGCTGAGTCTAGACCTGAGCGACTGATCAACCCCAGATCATAACACTGTCTCCAGAGGACTTGTACAGTGGACACTATGCATGATGGTGCATCGCTTCATGCGCTTCCCTTCTTACCCTGACACGCCCATCACTCTGGAATAGGATCAGTCTGGACTCATCAGGTCACATGATCTTTTAACATCGCTCCAAAGTCCGATATTTATGCTCTCTAGCAACCCGAAGCCTTTTTTCTGATGAGTCTCAATAACAAGTGGTTTTATAATGGACACACAGCTGTTTAGTCCCAATCCTGTGAGATCTCATCGCATCTATGTGATTTTTTCTTTATCATGCAACTTCACCAAGCGTTTAATTGATCTCCATTCATGACTGTTTTCTGACCACAAAGTTGACGGTTCAGTTCGATCTCTCCAGCTTTTGATAACATGACAGAGGGTTTGTAACCCAGTTCCAGTCATTTCGTTTCTCCTTAGTTGTTTTCTTTGCTTGATCTATCCCAATAATTTGACCTTTCTAAAATGGCGACTTCCTTTGGCCAGGCAGTATATTATAAAACATGTAATGTTTATTTCCTTCACCTTATTGATTAGCAAAACGTTTATCCATTCAAACTATGGAGTTTTTTTTTTAATTACATCATCCTGTAAGAACAAAGCAGCCTGACATGTCACTTTTTACAATCAATATGATTTTATAAAAAATAAATATAAAAAAAAAAGTTTATGGTTCAGCAGGGAAACTGAGCCAAGCACATCGAGTTTCATGTCGACTCTGTCTCGAACATCGACGAGTCTCAGCGGGCGTGGAGTGTGCTCTGAGTCGCTTCTCTCCACTTCTGCAGGATTTGTCCTAGACGAGGCGAGTGCTCAGCGAGCGCCACTGAAACATTACACTCCCCCCCTCTTGGGACGGTGGATAGATTAGGGCTTTATCTCCTTTCTAATCGCGCCCTGCCTTGCGCTTACTTGTGTGTCATTGCCGCCGCGTTTCAGAGCGAAATGACATTGATACTTGTAAGCAGCAATAGAGAAAATGAGCTGCATAGAATCATTTTTTTTTTCTGCATGGGAACACAGATTTTACCTAATAGTGGCTCTCGCTTGCTTGAATGAAGAAAAGGTGATTTAACAAACAGGCAATCATGTACATGCTGAGTGGCAAATTATTATAGCTTACTACTGTGAGGAGCTTTTACTGGAAACACTGTGTAAGAGTCTCACTGGCTTTCGCAGTCTATTAAAAAACACAAGTGTCGTGTGTGGGCTTTAACACCCGTATCACTAACCATCAGCTCAATATTTATCATTCTTTCTCATGGATATGTGTGTGTTTGATATGTTATACCAACATAATCCACAGTTTAGTATCAACCCTGACAATGTTGAACTGATCTAATGTAATTTTTTTTAAGTCATGCACCTTACATCCATGAAAACCACTGAGGTTAGATTTCTGTTGATTTAACATGAATGAAGTGACAAGAAATTAAGTACGGTTGATAGGTCTATCGTTTCGGCCAGCTCTCACACTCTGGGCATGCAGTGGAAGAAAGGCACTAAAAATCACCTACCATTGTTGGAGTCGAGACCATCTTAGTCAGTGGAATACAAACCACAACCAAGACACGACTCATTCAAGGATTAATATCAACATGTAGACCAATTGAGACCAAGACAAAACTGAGACTTTTCCAGTGAGTCCATAAAATTCCAACACCATGACCAAGAGACGTTTGACACAGTAAAGCCCAAGGCAGGACCCATATCACCCAACACCAAGGCAAACTAATAACAATACCATCTGAGACCAAGAGAAGACCAACCTCCACACCTATACAACCGATACAAGCCCAACACATTTAGGAGGCAAGATCCAAAAACCAAGACCAAAACTAATTGAGACCTATGCCAAGAACACTGCAAAACAAAATCCTATTCTGGACAAGGCAAGACAAACCCATTAAAAATCATCGAGACCTATACCAGTTGAGGAAAACCCCAAACCTGTACCATCTAAGACCAAGACAAGGCCATGACCTGTACCGACAAAGACAAGTCCAGAACCCATTCTAGCTGAGATCAAGACAAGGCCGTGACGACCAAGACGAGCTCAGAACCCATACCACCCATGACTAGGACAAGGCCTGTACCAGTTAAGATAAGGTCAGAACCTGTACCAATTAACACCAAGACAAGGACAAGACCTGAGGGCAGAACCCATAACAAACCATGACCAAGACCAAGAACAGGTACGAACTGAGACCAAGACAAAGCCAAGACGTGTACCAACCAAGACCAAGACAAGGCCTGTACAACCTAAGGTGAGGTCCAAACCTGTACCGACTGAGACCAAGACAAGCCCAGAACCCATACTAACTGAGACCAAGACAGGACATAAAGCCGTTATGTAATCGAAATTTTTCAGTCAATACCATGGCAAAACCAATTCGCATAATCTGCTAAAATCAAGGACAAACATAAACTTTTAGCAGCAAAAACAACAAGACAGGCAATAGTCCCAACTGTATTATCGTCAAGGACACCAACATTGTTGCACTAAACAGGCAGCAGTAAAAAAAAAAAGAAAAAATGCAATTGGATTGCATGATGCGAAAATTCGCACTCGTTCTTGTTCAGTTATTAGACTAGATTTTCGCTCTGCCGGGCGAGGAGAAGCTCTGATTACGGCCAGGCTTCATCGCGCAATGATAAATGAGGAAATAATGAAGTTTTGAAAGTTTGACAAATGTTATCAGTTAAGTGGCGATTAGACTAAACACAACTGTTAGTCGTTTATCAGGATTGTGTTTCTGTTAGTGGTGTGACGATGGATTGGTACAGTGGGGTTCTCTGATAAGGAAACCTGAAATGCTTTTCATTATGTTAATGTTACGCTTTTCCCGTGATAGATAACATCGTAAAAATATGATTTTCAATTAAACATCTTATAAACCTGGCAGGGTTCAATCAGTGTTTTTGAATAAAAAGGCCACTTCTTTTCTTTTTTTTTTCAAATATGTGCTGATACTCTAATTAACACATTCACAACTATAAACTTTTAATAAAACACTTATGAAGAATGACATACTTTTTGGTGGATTCTAGACTTGCATTATAAATGTATCATTATGACATGTATATAAATACCTAATGCAGTGCTATGATTGTGTGTCCAAGCTATATACTCTTTCTTACTCCTTTTACCCTGGGGGACAAAGACCATGCGGTTCCCACAGTGTCCTAAAAATATAGATGAACGCAGCAGGAATGGAGTCAAAATGGGAAAATGTGCATTTATCAAGGTCATCTTACTTCCTAGTCATTCCCAGTCATCATGTCATCACTAATTTCCTATCACGCTCTCTTACAACGTCCAGTGAGATCAAACCGAGTCATGACTATACCTGATCAGACCGCACTCTTACTAGACGCTTATCACACAGTTACAACTTTGTCTATGCGGAAGAAGGAGGAACTCTATTGACATAGCAACAACATAGTGTTTCCGCATGCGCGTCCAGTGGAAAATGAATGAATCACTCTCCGTGACGACTCATTCTTCTGAGTCATGTTAAAGATTCGTTTAAAAAGAACAAATCGTTCATGAACGACCATCGCTACAAGGGAGACAATGCCACATCCTCATAGGTTTTTACTACGTTTCACATTTTTTTTGTGGACGTACTGTACACTGTAAAGAACATACTGTAGAATTTACAATAATTTACTGGCAAAAAAGTTGACAATAAAATCCTGTAAAATAGCCGTTAATTGCTGTAAAATGGATTACAGTATAATACTGCTTAGCAATTTACAATAA
>JAQMYK010000008.1:25392734-25409802 GCA_030014345.1 Clarias buthupogon
CAGTTAACACCTGTAAAACCCTGTATAACCCATAATGCATTGCAAATTACAGCAATAAATTGTAAAATGGCAAAACAATAAGTTTCTGTATAATTTTGCTGTAAAAAATACAGCAATTTGTTACAGTGTAGTGAGAACATGGCTCAGTGTGATGGGGCCAAGGTGTTTTTATTTTTATTATTATTGCTAGTATTATTGCTAAGCTTTCTAGGAATACTTCGAGACAGAATCATGAACGCTTTTCTCCCCATGAGCCAAGTGTGATTTATTTATCCTGTTACGATTATATAACTGTATAAGACTTTATACACAAATTTAATTTGCATTCTGCTCTACAGTTATCATAAAATGCATTTTCCATGTCCTATATGTATGAATATATCCCTTACATCCATTCGTACAGTAAGCGCAGCTCATTAACCCAGACCAGTAGAAGAAGCGTTTTGGACAAAAGGACCTAAATTTACTTTGGATACCAAAAATATCTCCTCTCAAGCTCCATTTCATCGCCTTGCTCTCCATCCCGGTAATCATCGAAGATTTTTTTTTCTTTCTAAGCTCACCAAGATGGTGAGGAATTAAGCCTCTCGGATAACATGCTGATGAGCCCGAGTCCTGCAAGACCAATTTGAATATCTTTTTTGCGTGTTTCCAGCTTTCACGAAGCCGCACGATTGATTCGTTAATGAGGTATTATCCGCAAGTTGCTATTTTTACGGGTCAGGATGTGAGAGTAGTTAGCATTCATACAGCCGGGGGATGTTCTCCTGGGCTCGGCCCAGAGCAGGAGCGGTTTGGCGCGTTGCCGGGTAAATAAATGCGAATCTGTTCCCTTTTGCACGTAACCTGCCGTAAAAACCAGAGCAAGGATTCCTGACTCATTTGTGTTGGCGTATTGTTTTAATGTTAAAGACTTAAAGGACGGTAAAGGGCGCAGGTGCAGGGTTTCGCTTCGGGGCAGAAACATTCAAGGTCAGGGATGGAGAGGGGATTTGGCGAAACACTCAGAGAACAGGAACAGATCCTAATATCTATAACCATAAGCCAAATAGTATATTTTATCACTCCTGATCTATATTATGTTTTATGGATTTGTAACATCGAGCAGCGTTTATGATTTTTACATAATACATTCACACACTCACTCACTCATCTGGAGCGAGGCAGGGTACACCCCGAACTGGGTGCCAATCCGACACAGGGCACACACACAAAACACACGCTATGGGTAATTTGGGAACGCCAGTTAGCCTAATCTGCATGTCTTTGGACTGTGTGAGGAAACCAGAGTACCCGGAGGAAACCCACCAAGCACGGGGAGAACATGCAAACTCGACACACAGACCCAGAGGCGGGAATCGGACCCTCGACCATTGAGGTGAAAGGCGACAGTGCTAACCAATAAGCCACCGTGGCGCCGCCCCCTCACATTCAAGTTATTGCAATTAATATTACAGTTTCCAATTTGTTATTGTACTGCTGTATGCTTTCTATACACCAACAGAATTACTCACTCACTCACCCACTCACTCATCGTCTATACCGCTTTATCCTGTCTTTATCCAATCCCAGGAGACTTAGGACACAAAACACTTGGACGGGGTGCCAAGCCATAGCAGGGGAACCAACAGGATTTTAACTATTAGAATTATACTCTGTAGTATCCATAAGATGTCATCATTGGTGGTTGTTCAGTTGTTCCTAACATCCTCACACAGGTTTTACACCGGATACCCTTCCTGATGCAACCTTTCCATTTTATCTGGGCTTTGGCACGGTACTCCATCCAGTGGCTGGGAATCAAACCCAGACACCTACCGTTGAGCCACCGATGCCCAGTAACCATTAGGAAGTATTTTTTATTTATTAAATCCCCCCCGCCTCCGACCCCCCCCCCCCCTAGAATTTGAAGCCCCGCCCCTTGATTCTCTGAAGCCATTTGTTTAGCCCCACCCCTTAAAACCGTAAGCTTCTGAGATTTCAAGTTAAAAATAATCTTCTCAGCTATTTGGTAAAATTGAGCACTTGTATGTTTAGAGATGGAGCTGTTCCTGTAGAAATGATAACATATAAGAACAGGCTGCTCTGGAAAACTAACCAGCACCAACTTACCAATCAGAATCCAACACAAGATGGTGTGGAGTCATCCAGAGGAGAAGTGACACCTTAAAGGAGAGAGTGAGAGAGACATCGAGGGTAAGGATGGCAGTGTGTGTGTGTGTGTGTTTGTGTGTGTGTGGCCAGGTCTGGGTGGAAGTGTTTACGCATCTTCTTTCCTCTGATGGGTTTGGACGCCATCTTTGCTCCCTGACATCTCGTTAATTCCAACCAGTGCGATTTTTAATCAGGCTGCAAATTGCAAAGTAGGTCAGCAGAGAAAAACAAACAACAACAACAAAGCATATGGCTGCGGCGTGCCGAGCACAGAACGCCCGGTGGAGTTTGGCTCCTCGAAGACTTTTAATCAGTCTCCGGTATCAATTGTCACTTTTTTTTATGTTTTCAATCCAAATTAAAAATAAGGAAAGAGACTGCCGTCATGGAATTGACCGTCATTTAGTTGAACTGAGCCCGAGAAAGCGTGTGAGAGAGGAACTGCGACTGTTTCAGAGCTCTCGCTCTTGTCTGTGGCCTTTCACGACTTGTTAGCGGCGCTTGAGTGTGTGCCAGCGAGGAGAGGCGGGGGATTAGCAGGCAGCGGGGAGCGCCGTAGCCCCTGCTGTCTTGGAGAAAGCGCTGGAGTTGCCTGAGGGTTCGAGTTCAGCCCAGACGGTGTTGAACTTCAGAGATCTTCAGTGATTCTGACCATCTGCTGAGGACGCGGCTGTGAGCAAAGACTCGAGACTTACACCAAAGCCTGCTATTGGAGAAAACTGACTGAAGACACTTTTATTAACTGTTTTATATCGGTGGTTTCATTATTGTTATTCATATGAAGAGTTGCTTATTTCAATTTCCTTCTGTGTCAATCACACTAGACCTGGCGGTTTCATTAATCCCTTATTTAATTGCATTTGAATTTTAATTACTCAAATATTCGAATGTGGCTTAAAGTGAGTCATACCACAGCTCTGAATTCTGATCTGTCAGATTAATGCATTTTCCTGTATCATCACCTCTGACAGAAGCACAGGTTTATATTTACGCAATACATTTCAACACGTGTCGGCACGGCCTCGCATCCCCTTGTTGTGTTTCCTCCGCGTACTCCGGTTTCCTCCCACAGTCCAAAGATATGTGATTAGGCTAATTAAAAGGTGAATGTGCCCTGCGATGGATTGACACCTTGTCCAGGACAAACCCCAGCTCGTCCCAGTCCCATGCCTGGGGAAATTGGATGGGTTGCGACAGGACCGGCATCCGATGTTAAACCTGTGCCTGATGCTGCAGATCAAATGATCCGATGTGATAACGCTTAAAATAAAGGAACAAAGCCGTAGGAAAAAAAAAATGGAAGGAGTCTCCAGTGTCAGCTCTTTGTAACAGTATTTTCAGTAATAAAGGATAAACTCTTAAAAAACAGCTATAATGTGAGTGAAAACAGGACCTTCCACAACAATAGCATCAGCGAAGATGGCTTCAGATATACTTGTTTGCTTTAAATGTTTTGATCATTCATTCTAATGGCGTTTATAGTTAACATTTTATTTGTTAAGGGTTATGTATTCATCTACATGAAAATGACTGCATTATGTTTGAATGTTTTCGTATTGAAAATCAAGATACAAAAGAAAGTGGCGTAGCCTTTTGACATAGTGTGATTTACCTTTAAATGTCCACTCACTTCTGATTTCCGAAAAATGAAACCCCTCTCTCTCTCTCTCTCTCTCTTTCTCTATTCATTACTTTCATTATTCATTACAGTCCTACTGTTTATTTATTAATAGCGGGCGTCAGATAGAAGCCAAGAATTGAGCCGTTTTGCAGTGGAGCACCACATCTGTGTTTGAAAATGTCAACAGGATTTAAAGCTCACTGACTCACTCGTCGTCTATACCGCTTTATCCTGTATTCAGGGTCGCGGGGGGGCCTGGAGCCTATCCCAGGAGACTTAGAGCACGAGGCAGGGTACACACTGGACAAGGTGGCAATCCATTGCAGGGCACACACACACACACAAATACTCACACACTATGGGCAATTCTTGAACGGCAATAAGGGAGGACTGTGGTAGGAAACCGGAGTACCCGGAGAAACCCAGCAAGCACGAGGAGAACATGCAAACTCCATGCACACAGAATCGAACCCGGACCCTGAAGGTGCAAGGCGACGGTGCTAACCACTAAGGCACCATGCCGCCAGATTTAACGCTCCTGATGTAAATAAAATATTTTTATTTATAAGTTAGCAGTTGAAATGGAAACAGTCATATAAAGGACATTTAAACATACACTGAAAAAAAAAAGATTAAATGAAATTAATAGCATAATTTTCAATCAGGGAAAATATGTATATACTGTACAATTACAAAATAAAATTAGGTACATTGACTTTTTACTAATTTACTGATGTTGGAGTAAAATAGAACATAATAGCAATGTGTAAAAGTTACAGAAACCCAATATTTATATTTTTATCCTTATGTTTCTTTGTAGATAAATTATATTTAATTTGCTGATCTTCTTATTTCTTCTTTTTTCATTTTCACGGTTGTTTTCATGTCAAACGTTTTTGAGCAACGTTGGGGATTAATAAATACATTTATAGTAAAAATTAATTGAAATGAATTGCGAATGTGCTGAGAACTGCGCGTCACGCTCACAATCCTGGTCATAACTTTGCGTGCACCGTCAAGCCCAATTAACAACCAAGCAGCGTGAAATAAAAACTCAAACTTGTGTCTCCGTGTGTTTTAGCTTTAGCCGCCCTTTCGCATGTCCATTATGCGTTTTTTTCCCCAGACTCGATCTTTGCTTTAATTGCACGCTCAAAAGGACAAACTGTCACCGAGTAATTTCAGCGTATCCATTTGTTCCAGGTCAGCCAGGTTTTTATTTATTTTTTCTTTCAACCTCTTCTGTCGGAAGGTTGGTGGATAAAGGCGTCGCTCTTGTCTTTAGATTAGCGGTAAAAATAACTCGTATACATCGCGATGCACATCACAGACCCGCAGCGAGCGTGAGTCGTGTCCTGATGCAGCCTTGAAGACGCCGATGCATAAATTATCTCTCTGGAAGCCGGGGCGTTTAAGCGTCTGTGTTTACTCTGACGGTTTGAGCTTCTGACGCAGGCGCCGGAGGGAACAGATGACTCGAAAATGATAAAATGATATCTTTTCTATATTCTCCTTCTTCTTTTTTTTTCATTATTGAAGTTTAAAAAGCGTTTGTGTTTGTAGGGTGCGAGAGGAGGAAGCTGATGGCATTAGCGTAGGGTTTATGGGGTGTGAAGAATGATGGCATGAAGACAGAAGTCTCATTAGCCTTATAGGGGTAGATGATAGATGGTACGGAAATTTCCGGCGTTATTGTGCTGTCGGTGCTGAATGTGATGAATGAAGGAAATGACGCTTTTATACTTCTTTTTCCGTCAACTAGACGCTCGCTTTACATTTGTCATCTAGATGTTCATCTGGATCATACAAAATCTCTCCATATCCAAGAAATCATCATGTTTTCAAATCATTGTATAGATGACAAAATGATTCATGCTACAGGTCCTAGAATTCTTTCTTGATTAGCCATTTTCTGGTGACCTGCATTCCAAAGTGCCATTTACGGTTTTATTTGTATTAGAACCTCTCTTCTTTTTATTTGTGAAAATGTTTCAAATGTAATGTACCCTAATGTAATCTATTCAACCACTTGTATAAGAATTTACCCCAATGAGGGCTTCATCAGTTGTCCATGTTCATAAAGGACTTACTATGAGAAGTGAAACCCATTTGTGGAAGCTCTGCCCCACTAAGGAACCCATGAAGAACATTTAACTGGCATGTGTGTATTTAGTGGCTAGGTATCCATTACAACTTAAACCTTAATAAAAATTGTTGACTAGATGGTTCTACTTATAAACTCATAAGGGTCCTTCAATAAATGTACTTTGTTTAAAAAAAAAAATGCAAGAAGGTGTCTATCATTTCCTATCATTGCAATTTCCATTTTAAAATTTGTTTTTCGTTTTTTGGAAGCTAGATACCCAATGAACCCTTAAAGAACCAGCGTGGACACTATAAACCACTAAGGAATCCTCGAAGAACTCTTGAAGGAAAGTGTATGTACTGTGTTAACCTGGTGAAGTTGGTAGTTAGTTTCTTCTTTTCAAGAACGTGTCTTTGGTACAGTCATGGAAACAAAGGTTCTTTGTTCTACTGTTTCAATGTGGAGGGGTCATGTGGGACCACCACCAGCAAACAGGGACCTCCAGGTGGCGGGAGAGTGATGGAGCACTATGGGAAAGTTGCTGGAGATAAGGGTGTCTAAGCATCCCTGCGTTTCTTTCTACCACTGTGACCCTGAATTGGACTTACCAGTATAGAGGATGGATGGATGGATGTACTTTAAATGCCTTCTGATCAAGAATGCTTTTGTTTGCTTTTGAACCCCAGAGAGAAACCTGAAGAACCTGCAAGGGCTAAAATGTTCTAGGAGTGTACCTTGAAAGAATTTTGAATGAAACATATCATCTACATACTGTATGGGAAAATCGCAATCATAATCAGGAAAGAATCTCAGTAAAGTGACTGGCTATAGGGGAACTTCATATTTTTTAGAAATTATTGTTGAAACTCAGATTCTATCCCAGGAACTCTGGATTTTAGACTGTATTGGAAATAACACCGAGGATTGAACTTCAGTCTGTTTCATAACACTGGCGTATCAAATGTCGTCTATTTCTTACTGCATATTCTGAAAGTATGAGCATTATCCAAAGGAAAATCTACAACATGTCAATCTTTATAAAGCAACAAACCCCAGTCGCTTGACCTGCGAACCCAGTGTACAGGACGAGTGAGAACATGAAAGAACCCGCTGTCACCTCCTCTACATCTGCTCCTCCATCTTACGCACGAAACCATTTGCCTTTCCGTCGTCTTGACCGTAACCTTGACATTTCTGAAAAACAGAAATGCTGCACTTCTCTCCTCGCGAGCCTCCGTCTGCGATGTTAATGAGGGCGCCGCACTCCGCCTGTGAAATTTTAATGTGTCATTTTGGTGATAAAGGTGGTTAAACAATCGGTGCTTATTTCATTTCCAGGCAAAGCCGATGAACAAACATGGGGCTCATTACACCGCGTGAATTGAGTGTGTGAGGAGAAGCGGGGACGTGTAGAGCGAGCGAGAGAAAAGAAGACAGAAAGAAAGAGAGAGAGCGAGAGAGAGAGAGAGAGACGCAGTTTCTTTGTTATCACTGCCATCTCCTGGTCCACAGCGATCGCTTTTCCCTCCTTTGTCCGTCCGTGCTGAGGCAGTCAGAATGCCGGAGACAGCGCTGCAATATCTTCCTCGAGAGTCATGAATGCTAATAAAGCAGCTTGAGAGAGAGAGAGAGAGAGTGTGTGTGTGTGTGTGTTTTTCAAGTGCCTTCTCTGAATGCCTGCTTGACGTTCCTCCGCCAAACTGGAGTACAAACATTTGTTTTCGAACCTTTTTAGGATTTCCGAGCACATCAGCTTGGCAGGCTAATTAGACATTCCCGTATTAAACACACCCGAGCTCAAAAGCGCTTGAGAAAGACATGCATGTTTCACCACAGAGCTTTTTGCGCCTGCTTTTTTCGAGAGCCCTACAGATCGCGGATCAGCTCACCGGCGCAGCATTTTTTTTTTTTTACACGTACAATAATCCGACTGTTTGTGTTTGAAAGCTGACGACGCTCCGTCTTCAGTAGTGGCATCTGCAGCACGTCTTCGGGTACGCTCTGCTCCGTACGTTTTTGGGAAGATGACTAATTTTAATAAGAAAAGAAAGCTAAACAGTCTGCTTTGTGTGAATCAGCTAGCGAGTTAGACGTTAACCGATGAACTTCCCCAGTCGACGTGTTTGATTGCAACGTTGGCACCGAGGCCAGAGGTACCATCAAAGCTGCCCTTTCCTCCATTTGCATAGCGCTTAAGGTGAGCCGTGCAGCCGAGATGGAGCTTTAAAAAGCCACGAAATTACTCGAAGTGGAAAAGGGATGTCAAGATGTTAATGGCGTGCCGCGGAACACCGGCGGAATTGATATTCCGGAGCACTCCGAGAGGTTAAGTGCATTTAACAGGCTCGAGCTCTTCCTGCCCGAGCTATTTGCAATAACAGGACTCATAAACATGTGTTCATTAATCGAGGCAGGGTCACCCAGAGGATGAGCTCAGAAATCCTGCAGTGGGGAAAAAAGTTTTCATTCAACCAACGAGTAAACAGCTTGTACTGATTTAAAGTGAGCTAATGGATAACACTTT
This sequence comes from Clarias buthupogon, assembly GCA_030014345.1. Lineage (NCBI taxonomy): Eukaryota > Metazoa > Chordata > Actinopteri > Siluriformes > Clariidae > Clarias > Clarias buthupogon. The sequence goes on from JAQMYK010000008.1 coordinate 25,401,120, forward strand.
ACTAATAGGTAGAGTTCATTAGGCTACATAATGCCTACATAGGCTCTTTTTTCCCCTTTCAATTTCATATTTTTTTAAATAAAATTATTCAATAAGAAGTGCCTTTCTTATAGCACATATTTGCATTTTCTACCTGTGTATTATTTTGTAAGGTTTGTCAGCACTTTACATTGCAGCAGTGTTTATAAAGCTACACAACACCTACAGTACATAAACCCTTTCAATCCATTCAACCATTTCATCATTTTTAACTTGCAGTATTTGTTATGCCTCTCTTCTTTCCCTGTCTCATCTATCTGTCTCTTTCCAAGAATAAACACTAACACTATACACAGCAGTGGACTTCATAAGGCTACATAATGCCTACATAGGATCTTTCCCCCCTCCTTTTCATATATTTTAAATGAAATTATTCAATAAACAGTGTGCCTTTTTTATAGCACATCTTTGCATTTTCTACCGGTCTATTATTTATGTGAACACTTTATATTATGGCAGTGTTTATAAAGCTACACAGCGCCAACATACAGTAAACACTTTGCTTTACAACTTTATCATTTTTAACTTGTTGGTTAAGCCTTTGTTACATCTCTTCTCTACCTGTCTCTTTCCAAGAATCAACACTAACACTTTACACAGCAGTAGAGTTCATAAGGCTACATAGTGCCTACATAAGCACTTTTTTTGCGATTAAATGATAGGTTATTTAAAATAATGTGCTTTCTTTTTGTTACATCTAATCTTTGTGTATTTATGTGTATTTATAAATAATTGTGATACTTTACTTACCAGTAGTGGCTATAAGGCTACATAACACCTACATAATCTCTGGCATGACTAAACTGATATAATACAATAACGTAAGTGTTTTCTCCAAAGGGATTGCTCCAACACTTGCTGTGTTTATAAAGTTTTCTGTCAAGTTAATTCAATACCTAAATCTAGGCTTGACTTAAGGCTGTCATGAGGCTTGACATAAGGTTGACTCAAATTATACTGCCGCATCATGATCTTCGTAGCTCAGTGCATTTCTCCTACATCAAGAGTCACGTCACTATTATAAGATTGTACATCAGTGTAATGTAGTGTTCCTTTTTAATGTGTAGAAAGTCCATGTCATCTTCTTGTTTCTAACGGAATGCTTATGAATGCTTATTATAACACTGTCACACCATAATGTCAAAACTTATGCATCACGTTTAGTTCGAGATTTGGTAGTATGTTACACTGTCCATTTAACCTTACTCGTTACATGTCACAAGTACACAGGACTCAATAGTCAGCCAGGAAAGTGTCATAACACCCTTATGACAGCATAATAATGTCCCTTGACTCAGGTGTGATATCGATTTGGCATCAACATGGATAAAGTCAGCTTTGTCATGTTTATAAATACTAAATACAATCTCATGAAACCATGATAACAAAAGTTGTGATTCAGGTGTTATGTCAATTAGACATCACATTATTTATACATCACATTATATATAGTCGTAACACTATTTGTTTTCTATGCATACGAATTACAGTTGCTTATGAACACCTACTGGGACATGGCTTACTCCAGGTATCACAATGATTATAAAGACATTTATCTAAATGTAAAGCATAATAAGTCATCATGTGAGGAACATAACATTTGAAATCTATTAAGCATTCCGATCTGCTCTACAGTACAACATGCTGTGCAGCGGCTCATCATGACTACTTATAGAAATGAGCGCTTATAGAGTTGACATTAAAGGGCCCAAGTAATGATTTCTATTAAAGTCATATTTAATATTCATTCAAGTGTTAACATGTTATAATGCATTCATGAGACATTGAAACATGGTATAATATCTCGGGAACACATTATAACACATTGACAGTTATTGACAGAGAAAGTTGACCACAAGCATGTTGAGCAACACAGAAGCGTCATAACACGTTCTTATAGCAATGACACTCTATGTCGCTTGACTTAGATGCTATGTCAACTTGTTTACAACTGCTAGCTATTTTTGGAACAAATCTTTATGTTTAAGTACAATAGGTTTATATATTTATGACCAAGGGCTAATAAAGGTGTTATGCAACCTTATAAACACTGAGACCAATTAAAGTGTTAAAATCTAAATTTAACTGCAATAAAAAAAAGCAATCTGGCTTTTGCCTGCGTAATGAAGGTGCATCATTGAACAAATGCCTTTCTTTCTGTGCCTGTCTCCTTTAATCTCTGCTTGGGATTAAAAAGCCAGGATGCCTGGAAGTGCTTGATAGACCGTATGCTTCCCAAAGCCTGACGGCGACGTGTGTTTGGCAGCAAAACGTGCCAGGCTGGGCCAAAAATGCCACTGTAGCCTGGCTCCTGGAGCCTGGAGGCTGGCTGGAAAGCAGCAAGCGTTTTTTTTCTTCGTTTGTTTGTTTTTTTTTTTTCCCGGTGTGTATGAAGGGAAGAATGGGAATAACTGAGATGTTGCGTCTCATTTCAAAACCCCTCGCAAAAGCAGACAGACCCTGATTTGTTTATCCGCGGCGTGGAATGAACCCGCTCTGAGGAGCGCCGCGGGCTGTTTTATAACCGCTTTGTGTGTTTGAAAATTCTCCGAGGCAATAAAGCGACGGACGTGCTCGGATCCTGACAAGATTTCCTAGCAAGGTTCTGAGAATGCATATGGATACGGATACGGTGTGTGTGTGTGTGTATGTAGAAAGGTGGTGCTGATGGAACAGAATTCTTACACCGCGTAGCCAAGATGGAGTACAGGTGACTGAGAGAGAGAGAGAGAGAGTCTCAGAACTCCAAGCTCTCAGAGATCAGAAGTGACGTTCAGATACGCCAATATTGACTGCAGCCCGAGAGCGCTGTTTAACATTTTAATCCGCTGAGGTTTAATTTGCCTTAAAAGTGACACCAGGTGTGATGGAAAGAGCCGTGTGAAAGCAAGCCACGTTGTAATGCAGCTCGCTCTCCGCAGTGCTCACACACACACACACACACACACACACACATGCACTCTCCCTCTAGTTTAATATGCAGCCCAGACCGAGGCATCACAGGCTGAAAAATGCTGAAAATATTAATACACACATCACAGAGAGCGAGGATGAAGAGTACATTATGTGTCACATGTCGCTTTCACCGCCGGCAGGAAATTACTCAGAGGGAAGTGTTCTTTATCAGCTGCTCACAAGAGGCTCAGTTTTATAACCTTTCATATTTAAAAAAAAAATTTTTTCACAGTTTTGGAGGACCTACAGTTTGTTTCAAGATTCCTCTTGAATTATTCACCAAATAAACACTTAAAATTGTCTATTAGTAATAATAACAATAATAATAATAATAATAATAATAATGCACATGGTATATCAAAGGTGCAAAAATAAAATAGAAACCATTAGTTCATTCCCACAACAAAAGAGTAAATATAAAAAGGTACAAATTACAAATCGAGAAAAAAATCACAATAAGGTAGTAAAAAAATAAGATCAAAATAAAAGATTAAAATGATGAACATGTGAAAAACAAATCAAAGTTTATTCTCTCCATTTTACTTTAAAAGGCTTTTACACAAATAATAAAATCATCATCGATTAGGCAGGGTTGCAATTAAAAACAGTGCGATGCAAACATTTGCATCTCCTTTGGATTTTGTTTTGTTTATTTATGTATAGTTTTTTGTTTTAATTATTGTTATTTATTTATTTATTTTTAAGGACAATAGTACATTTGTTTTAGATTTTTTTAGATTCGTTGAAGAAGATTACATTAGTATGAATAAAATTCGGATTCATCATGAGTATTAACATTATTATATCATATATTTGTACTACAACATGTACCGTCCAATATAACATTAAATACTTTATTCCTCCCTAAATAACCTGCACTCAACAACCTTCATACATATATACAGGATATTCTGATACACATCAAAATCGAGCTTTTTTCCCCCCTACGGTGTCTCTAATCCATTATGGGATGTTAAACAGTGAGCTGCGGAGTCGTTTTCAGTGTGGGTTCGAAGGCTCACGTTCTGCACCGCACTCCTTCATCCATCACATTTCTGGTTTCTGGCCACCAGGGGGACCTGCGGGAGCGCAGATTACACCGGTGTGGCTTGGCGTCGTGCCATTTTGATCCCCGATGGATGAGCGAGTGAGACCTGATGTGGAACTGCAGCATCTGAAGCACAAACACTGCTTAGATCACAGGTCCAGATATCGCTCCTCCTTCTGCAGTGGGAACATTTTATATAATATATAATATTCATTTCATCCAAAATGAAATCTTCTCTATGAACGTCTCATGCGTTAGAGGTCTATAAGTGTCACTTTAAGCTGATAAGAACTGAATATTTTATAATAACTACTGATTCAGGCTCTTTTAAAATGCTCGGGTATTTATTTATATTCCTCACTCTTGTACATAATGCGCTTTCATCAATATGTATAACGAGTGAGTAATACGTATAGGAATGCTTTATAACATGATATGAACATGTTCATTATTCATTAGGATTATGACCGTCGTTTAAAGTTTTACTAGAAACGTGTGTGTGTGTGTGTGTGTACTGTAAGACTTTCTACAAATTCAATCAGTTGTATTAATTAATTTGACATGCCTTCAGATTGTGTTATAAAGCATACATGATGCTTCATTATGCCTGACATAGGTCTGTACGTTAAATGCCTAACACTTCATTTATATAATGCATTATTTCATGCAGGATAACAGTTCATAAGACCTTCACAGAGACCTCTACAACGTTACCAGATTTTGTGTTATAACGCATTACAGGGCAACACCAGGGTCTATCATGCACCTATGAGCAGACTCTATTCCGTTATGTAGCCTGACATTAGCAGTGTACTATTTGTTTTCTATGCATACGAATTACAGTTGCTTATGAACACCTACTGGGACATGGCTTACTCCAGGTATCACAATGATTATAAAGACATTTATCTAAATGTAAAGCATAATAAGTCATCATGTGAGGAACATAACATTTGAAATCTATTAAGCATTCCGATCTGCTCTACAGTACAACATGCTGTGCAGCGGCTCATCATGACTACTTATAGAAATGAGCGCTTATAGAGTTGACATTAAAGGACACAAGTAATGATTTCTATTAAAGTCATATTTAATATTCATTCAAAAGTGTTAACATGTTATAATGCATTCATGAGACATTGAAACATGGTATAATATCTCGGGAACACGTTATAACACGTTGCCAGTTATAAGGCATTCATGAGCCATACTAGTTGTTGTTATAAACCATTTATGAAAAAGGTATTAATGCGTTTGTAATTTCACATTTCATTATGTAGCTTTAGCATTAGGAAGTCATACTGTAACTGCTTATGAGCACTTATAGAGATCTAGTCCATGGATTCATTGAGAGTGGTGTTATACTGTATTATAAAGTATTATGAATGCACTACAGTATATCATACATTTAAATGTGTGTGTGTACCTCTCATGTATGTTTGTTTTTAAATCATATATATTTTTTTATAAATTAAATCAATGACTCTGGACATTAATTGGCTTACTGTACCTTCTAAAATATTTAGTCTCTTCACCTTTCTGTGAATTAACATTATAAAGATCTTTAAGTGTTCGCGGAATGCGGTGCAAAAAAAAACAACCAATAAACGCACTCTCGAGTTCTTTAAGAGAGTCATTTGCGCGTCCGGAGATAAAGGATCCGGGCAGATAAGCAAATGGCAGGAGGAAGTTGCGCACAACAGGCGGATTAAGCGAGAAGGAGGAGTGAAGAAGTGATGATGGGAGTGGAAGCGTGGCAGCCGGGGAGATGAAAGAGGCCCATTTGAAGTGTCAGCGAGACGGCTGATGGGACCTGCGAGAATTGTTCAACTACCTTTATTTTACCGAAAGCCTCTCTCTCGCTCTCTCTCTCTCTCTCGCTTTCACTCTGCGGAGGAGGGAGAGGGAATCTATCACGAGCTCTTGATGACCGCAGTGCATCTCCGAGAGAGAGGGAGAGAGAGAGAGAGAGAGAGAGGATTTAAAGCTGTCTTTGAAGACAGGATTTGGAGGGAATATGAAAAGAGTCCTGATGATGTCAGGGACGGAGGTGACGCCAGGCGGCTCAGATATACGAATATTTACTTTGCATTTTCTATAGCGTCTATTCTGCAGCGATTATGCTAATGAAGGAATGGAGATGAGCGGAGACTTCATAGCGCCGTACGCCATCAGATGGCACTATAGGATCGAGAGTATGATTTTTTTTTTTTTCTTTTTTTTTTTTTGGACTTGGGATTCCTGCATCTGTTTAGGGTTTACTGTTATACCAAGGAGGTGCTGAATTCCGGATTCTGATTGGTCAGACAGTGTCACATGTTTATTTTAATGCACTCGTTCTGATATATTTCATCGCTCCTTGTGGGCCGCATACGACATCCAAGCACTAGATTCTGTTAACAGCCTGAACACTCATTACCTTCCAGGCCGAGCTCTCTGCGTTAGTGAAACGCTCGGTTCCACCTGCCGGCTCGCTTTAGCGTTATTCAGATCTTCAGCGAATATGACGCTCGTATAACTGCAGAGCTTTTAAATAAATATTGAAGAGATAAATAAGATATGCGATTGCACGGTGTTTTGGCCCAGAATGGACCTTTTCAAGCCCCATTCTCTCATTACAGAGATAATAAACCTGATCTCATCGCGTTTCTCCGTGAAATTATGTATTGATTTGGTCTAAATGCTCCGTATTCTGCAAAACACTCATTTTCCACGCACCTCTGGGAAGGTCACGTGCCCCTGTACGCGTCAACTGGGGCAGATTCTGCACAAATAGACGTCTCTAACCGGGGAGAGGGCGGTGTTTGATGAGGTTTTATGCAAACACGGATCTCAGCTGTTTCTCAAACACAGCGCGGCAGAAAAAGTCAGCGTTGATAATCTTTTCTTCTTTGATTCTTCTTAAATCTTTTTTTTTTTTTGCCTCCTGATTTCTTTTCTTCTTCTACCTTTGGGTAATAAGACGAGAAGAACGGCGGTAAAAAAAAAATAACGTCAGGAATAGCACGAGGAAGCCGAAGATGTGAAGCGTTGCTTAATGAAAACCTCTGGCTAGAAGCCGTGCGCTAGCATGCCCTGGCTGCGAGCAGTCATTTCTCATGGCGCGTTCCATTAGATTCAGCCGTCACACGCACACACACACACAAACACACAAAAACGCACACATGAGAGCACACACACACACTAGCTTCCAGTTGTTGAAGCGCACAGTAACACGAATCTGAGGAACACGGCAGCGAATGTAGCCGTAATAACACTTCTCTTTCTGTTGTTGTCTGCAGGCCAAAACGAACTCGAAGATTAATGTGTGAGATCAGGAGCAGTTTGGGAAAGTGGGCCCTCGGAGCCAGGCATTACCAATCGATAGCCAAGCATCGGATCAGGCGTTAGGATCAGAGCCAATTAACCCGCTAGTTTCAGGCAACTCGTACAGAAAAGGCACAACTTTTCAACCTTGCACGTTTTCTCGATGTATTATGTCGTTTTTTTTTCTTTTTACTTTTTAGCATTTTATTTCTGTGTTTGGTTTGGTTTGATTTTTGACAATCTGTTATATAACCTTATTTTAAAAGCAAGATTAAAACGTTTAAGCAAAGCAAACCCGGACACGTAGTGGCCACAATTTTGAACGAAATTGTGAAAAGCTGATCTTACTTTCATATGAGCAACGTAGTGGAACACTGCTGTCACACGGTGAACTAAATGTGTTCAGTGGATTTTTGGAGAACCCTGTAGTTTACAAAACTGTGGAAGATTTACAGCTTTTTTTTTTTTTTAATTGCACAAAATGTACATAACCCCACAATTTTGACTTAATATTTTTATTTATTGTGCCTTTTCACACCCTGTCTCTCTGTCAGCTTATAAAACTTGTTGTTTTATTTGAAAAAAAAAAAAAAAATCTGCAAAAATGAAGTTATCTCATTTTGCTGCCAAACTATACATGTAGTTAATTTTTATGTGATTTTTAAATTGTTTTTATTTCAAACAAGAAATGTTTTTACATTTGGTTTTTATTTTTATTTTCTAATGTTTTGTTTATTTCATGTAATTTATTTTCCATTTTTTTATTATTATTTTTCTTATTTAACACCTAGATTCTCTTAGTAACTTTACACTGGTGGACGGTGTGTTTTTATTAGTTTTTGCTTTTAGTTTTAAAAAGTTGTTAAATGTAAATTTTTTATTTTTTATTTTTTTCCTCTATTTATTTCCTCATTTGATTTTTTTTTTTTACCACAAACTTTATTTATTTCATATAATTATTTTTTTTTTGTTGGATTTTTCCAATTTTCTCCACTAATTTAGTCGTGGCCAATTCCTCCCTATCACTAGGGGGCTCCCACATTAAGGCCACTACCACTCAGCCGAGAGGGCCGAAGACTATCACGTGTTTCCTCCGAACCGCGTGACGTCAGCCGACCGAATCTTTTCGAACTGCTCGCTCATGCACCGTTAGGGGCGGAGTAACACACTCGGAGGAAAGCGCTAGCCGCTCCTTCCGCGTGCGCGATCTCACAGACGCCCCTGATTGGCTGTAGAGCCGTGATTAATGTTGGAGCACAAATACCTCTCATCCCTCCCCCCTGAGAGAGCTCGGCCAATCAGCTCTCTCTGTGCCTCCGGCTGTGAGAGGAAAAC
>JAQMYK010000008.1:25423894-25439918 GCA_030014345.1 Clarias buthupogon
GAATTGTGGGTAATCGTCTCCCCTGCTGGGTCTTAGTGCGCGTCTCTTACTGGTATAATCAACATCCGTGCACGCGTATACTGTTTACTATAACACTGTGACCACGTGTGTGTGTGTGTAAAACATATTTTATTTTGTGTCTGTATGTGTGTGTGTACAGCGCACATGTAAAGCAAAAGTAAGTCTCATTAGAGAGGTTAAAGATCCATTTTCTTCCTCTATATCAGCCTGCACTTTGTGTCTGTGTGCGCGAGGGTCATTGGACTTTATATTTTGTGTTAATTATTTTATATATATATATTTTTTGGGGGGGCTGTGGAACGAATAATTTGAGTTTCCATTATTACTTATGAGAAAATTTGATTTGGTTTACGAGTGTTTGAAATACGAGCCCACTTCTGGAAAGAAGTATGCTCATAATCCAAGGTTCCACTGTATATGGAGTTTGTGGAGTTTGTATCACACTTGTTATCTGTGATATCTTCAGTATTCAGACAGCGCTGAGTACTGAAGATATCACAGTGTAATATAACTCTCATGTAATATTGCTTACGTAATGTTTGCTATTAACATGTTTGCTATAAAATCTAATCTGTTTACAGTTATAACAATGACGTGTGATTGCGTAGTAACATGTAATGAGCGTGGTCATAGTTGTATCGCGCTTATTTTGTATGTAATACTGTAGCTGTGTGTCTTTTGCTTGATTAGCTTTAAAAAAGGGAGAGTAAAATAAGGTGGTTGAGGTGTTGGACTACGGACCAGGAGGTTCCCGGTTCGAGCCCTGGCGTCGCTTGGTTGGACTCTTGAGCCAATGTCCTTCACCCCCAAGTGTTCAGATACAATCGGGAGTCGAGCTGGTAACCCGACCCTGTAAATAACTGCCACAGAAATGGCGGCTGTATATCCGGATGGCCCGATGTGCTGGACGACACGTAGACAGAACCATCCATCCGTCCATCCTGAACAGGAAGTCATTTTATGAGCACTCCATGGACCCACATGTTATTATTTAAGCTGGAATTGTTTGCAGTGTGTTTAGTAAAAAAACAGTCTTCTTGTGTCATAGCTCTAATATGAATATCAATTTCACTTCCTCCCTCGCTATTTATTCATAAAGAAAGGCCTCTAAATCGGCGACGTTTCCGGCAAACAGACTAGGCGGGAACAGACCCGACCAAATGACCCTCTCGGCCAGGAATATCTCTCTCATCAGTCGTGTAATTGTACCTACACTGCCGTCTATTAATGGAAATTGATTGGTGTTTGCCTGGAAAAGATCAGGCTCCGGCATCACCAGTCCCCTGATCCTATCAGGCATGAAATGAAAAAATCCACTCATCCCAGAATTAAATGCATCAAATGACCACTGACTCACGCACAACGCCATGTTCTTGTACACACACACACACACACACACACACACATGCTCTCCTGGAAAAAAAAAAGGTCTTTAAAAGACATGATTCGATCTCGTGTTCATCGTCTCCTGGCACGGCCCCGAGCTTTTTTTACTGTACTGCTTAATCGCCGATATTAAAAGCTAACTGCTGTGGATTAGCGTCTTCATTAATCTCAACGGCCACTGGGTCACAACAAAGGAGAAAAACCTGGGGCGAGCGTTTCCTTTTTCCTTATTTTTTTCCTTTTTTGTTTTTGACATGTCCATAAACAATGTACTCGTGTTTTATTTGGTTATAAATATTATAATAATATAAATCGTATCATAGTATGAACTGTACGTTTTAGACTAATAAATGGCGGCCCAGTGGTGGAAATGTGTCAATTTGAAATATTTATTTATTTATTTATTGTAATTTATTATTTTTTTTTTTTTTAAGAATTCTACTTTTTTTAAGTTTTAACAATTTGGAAAAAAGAAAACTGATAGCATAAAAATATGAAGAAAAATCTACTTTTATTAACACAACTGCTGAAGGGTTAAAATATAATAATCCTAATAAAAAAAAAAAAAAGTAAATTTTTTAAAAATTATTACTTCCTTATATGGGCGTATCATATCTTCATGCATAAGCTGAAGCTTATGGACTGAAAGTTTTCCTTTTATCCTCGCTGCCTCTAATTTCATTAGAGAGTCCCTCTTTTCCCTACGAGCAGCAGCAGCAGCCGCATCAACCGCATTGCTTATATCATATTATAATATTTTCTATCATATTGCTTTTTTTTCCCCTTCATTTAGGATCGCCGTCTTGTGATCGATGACTCTGAGCTCCCGCATTTCTGTACTTTCATAAGCAATTTCACCAGGACGGTGTTTCTCGGCGATGTCGAATGCGATTTAGGACGCTTTCGACTGATTAGATCAAATTGGATTCTGAAAGCAGAGCGTTTTAAGTAGCATTGTCCCTAAAAGCAGCGACGGCATAATTTAAAAAGGAGGAGGAGAAGAAGAAGAAGAAGAAGAAGAAACAGGCAGCGGCAAACCACGTAATTCTTTAAGCCTCCGAAAAAATGAAGGCATGCATTTTAATGATTTTAACCGTATTCCTTGATGCGTAACCAAGCGCAAGGATGACCGTCTTGGGGGGGAAAAAAATCCAATTCAATCACAAAGTTTGTCCTGCTAATCTCGGTAAACGCTACAAAGGCGGACATCTGTGTATAACACGACTCGGCACGACGTGAGGTTGGAACTGATTCAGTGGAGATGTTACAGTAAAATACCACACAAATCCTAGGACTAATTCCCTGTCATCTTATTTCTGATTAATTTTTTTTTTTTAGAATAATCTTCATCACTGGTGCAATATTGAAACTGTTTATTTTCTTCGCATTAATATTGAGATTTCGTTTCTGTTACTTTTGGGAAACTTATAAGTACATGTGTCCTGTGTGTACGTGGAACACATGAAGTGAGTCATTTTGGGGTGGCACAGCGGCGAAGTGGTCTGCACTGTCGACTTGCATCTCTAGGGTTACGGGTTCGATTCCCGCCTCGAGGTCTGCATGCATGGAGTTTGCATGTTCTACCCGTACTTGGTGGGTTTCCTCTGGGTGCCCTGGTTTCCTCCCACAGTCCAAAGACATGCAGATCATTGGCGTTCCTGTTATGTGTGTGTGTGTGTTTGCTGGTGTGCCCTGTGATGGATTGGTACCCTGTCCATGGTGTAGCATGAGATAGGCTCCAGGCCCCCGTGACCCCACTGGATAAGCGCTGTAGAGAATGAATGAATGAGAGAGAGATGATTTAATTCAATGTCAAATGATTCTGCCAAGATATGGTTCGTCTCCCATGTTCATGCGGCATGATTTGTCGATTTCAATATCCTCTGCAAAATATATTAAAATATATAAAATTAATTTAGCAGCACCCAAGTGACGCAGCGGTAAAGTGCTTTTGCTTTTCCCTTTCGCGAGTTCGAATCCCGGGTGAAGCTGTAGCCTCCCAGAGCCAGGGGCCTGGAGAGAGCTGATTGGCCGAGCTCTCCGGGCGGGGGGGGGAGAGGGGGGCGGGGGGGTGACACTTAGGGCTTTCAGATAAATCACAGCTCTAAGCCAATCACGGGTGTCTGTGAACTTACGCTAGGTGAATAGCGCTGTCCTCTGAGTGTGTCACGCCGCTTCCAACGGTGTGTGAGCTCGCAGTTCAATAAGGTGTGAGGAACCACATGATAGTCTTCGCCCTTCCTGGTATTAGTTGTAGCCTTGATGTGGGAGTACCCTGATGACGGAATTGATTACGATTAAATTAGGGGAACAAATTGGGAAAAAACCCAAGTAAAAAAATAAGAACAAATTTTTTTTCTCTAAACCTATCGGTTCAAAGTTTCTGCCTGTTTTTTTGGGTTTCCTTCGGGTTCCTTGGTTTCCTCCAACCTAACTCCAACTCCACACTGATTCGTTTTCACCTCTAAACTCCTCCTCAGTGTAAATAAGTGTGGCGAAGGACTCCGGCTCTACCATGCCCCTGACCAGAATAAAGCTCTTACTACGGATGAATAAATGAATCAATTAATGAATCATCGACTCTGGTGCACCTGTTTAAAATTTATGGGCGGAGCTACGTTAAAAGCTTCACTTTAGACCAATCGTTCACATACTCGGAGATGAAGAATACATATTGAAGTATAAACACCATTTTGGTCCAACGGTTATGTTTTGTGCTCCGGAAATCTTATGTTTTTTTTTTTTCTCGCTCGTCCTCATAATACAGGCTTTTAAAATCACACTCTGCGAATCTCCTCGTCTCAAATGATCTGGCGGACCTCCGTAGTAAACCCTAGAGCACAACCTAATGCTGTGTTTGTCAGTTGTTGTCATGCTTCAGGATAATACAGGCTCATGCTGCGGGCTTTTCAGGCTCTAAAAATCCACGTCTCCGGCAGAACAGTTTGATGGGTTTGTCTCGTCAGAAGCCCTTTGCATTAAGGGGGTTTGCTGAAGCGCACTCTCCCTGTTCAGTATCTCTCCCTGGAGATCTCCATTTCCCTGCGCTTGTTACCGATTCAGCTGGCCTCGCGCATTATTTTTTTTTTCTTGCTACCCCCCCCTCTCTCTCTCTTCCCGCTCTGTTCGCTGACATAAACTAGGCTGCAGGAGAAAATAGGAGCCGTATTAGTATGTATGAAGTGTGCAAATGAAGACATGGTGGCGAGTGCATATTGCAGACGTAAGGGAGTTTGGAAGGATTTCACCACGCTCCGGTCCACTTCAGCCGCGCATTGTGGCCTCATCAATAAATCATATATTAATGCTTTCTCCTTCTATGTTAATCCCAGGCCAAAAAGCCACGTTCACAATCTGAAGGCGCTGTGAAGGTTGGACATGCATGAAAACAAACGAAAATGGGATTCAGAATCCGGCGTGTACCGATTTTTTACAGCCCCGAAAGCGAACAGAGGTCCGTTTTTAATGCGGCGACGCGATATCGGGTGCTGTCAGACTGCACCAAAACAAAGATTACTTTCTCATGTTTGCTTGTTTCTCAAAGGATAGGACATTAACGGCGTCACACCTGTCAATACACCCGACAATAGTCTGGAGCCGAACCACACCTGGAGCGCACAAGCGAGGGTAATTAAAGCAACTTTTACAAAACACAAATCAGCAAAAACAAGCAGGCAAAATGCCCAAATTTGCTCTAAATGCTGAAGAAACAGGTTTGTTTGGGGGTTTTTTTCGTATTAGCATGACCCTCTTGAGAAATTCTTAATGTGGGCAGAGTTTCAGCATGCTAAAATAGCAAAGAAAACTTTTATAATGTTCACAAGTTTGGCATCCACATTTTGAATTAAAGCACACACTTGGATTAATGAGGCAATTTAAGGAAGGAGTCTCCAGTGTCAGGGTGGGAACTTTTCCACTATAGAGGTTGCACTTTGCAGTTTTCTTCTAAACTATTAAAAAAATAAAAAATAAAAAAGATCAAGAGAGGGTAAAAGTACACCGTGAAATATATATATATATATATATATATATATATATATTTTTTTTTTTTTTTGTCAAACTGCTGTTGTATATCATATAGAATAATAATATTGTTTTAATGAAAAATCTAGCATTATCTCCACATCTTTGGACTGTGGGAGGAAACCGGAGACCCCGGAGCACACAGGGAACATGCAAACTCCACCCACAGACCCCGAGGCGGGAATCGAACCCTTGACCCTGGAGGTCTGAGGTCACAGTGCTAACCACTACACCTCCATGCTGCCTTGGCCAGGCTATTGTTACTAAACAGTATTATGTAAACTGGAGGTACAAAGAGCATTTAGCACTGACCTATCGTTGATTAATTTTCTTGACACTGAGTGATTTATACCTTAAGCCTTTAAACGTGGAAATATGTAACGCGTTTCCTTTCCGAAAATAGCACGCGGCAGGTTTAACAGCGTTTAATGTTATTTGTATTGTATTTGTATTGTGGTGTATGTACAGTAACAGCGCACAGACTATCATTCAGTGTACCGGCACAACGTCACCCGGCTGATCCTGATTCCAATTCCAAGTCCTTATTTCCTAAGGAATACCGTTCTTTGTGGATCATATGTTCATTCAGAAGCCTTTCCAGTTTTATTTTGGTCAGTTTCCCTGGAAGATATATTAATGTGGCAGTTTAATTAGGCAGACCGAGCGAGGTATTGATTATTCAGTAGCCTGGGGTAAAGTTTTCCTTTTTCCTCCCAGTCATTTATTGATTCCTGGGTGGAGAAGATTGACGGCAGCGATGCCGGAATATCAAGCGCATTCGGAATTCTGCGCTCGCCTACACACTTCTTGCTGATACGATAGACAGACAGACAGTCAGACAGACAGATAGATACATAGATAGACAGATAGATAGACATACAGACAGATAGATAGACATACAGACAGATAGATAGATAGATATATATATATATATAGATAGATAGATTACAGGTCTTTGGTTTTAAAGATTACATCACAAAGAGGCAGATTCATGCTTCTGTTTTTAACAATAATAATCACAATAATTAAAAATAAAAAAGACAGCAGTAAGAGTGAGTCCGAACGCACGTTTCTCATAATGTGTGCTTCACCAAAAGGGAAAAAAAGGCACACATTTTAAAGTGTAAACAAATCATTTGTTTTATGAATATGGAAGCCACTAATGCAACTGCCGCCATCGCAATTCTGGAAAAAAAAAATCAGCTCAGGCAAAGCTGCAGTATCATTTGCTTTGTGTTGCTCTTTAAGTTGCGAGAGAGAGGGGAAAAAAATGATGAATGATTTTAATGCTGCTGCATGAGCCTCAAATTATAGAGAAGATATGCCCGAAAAAGCATTTCAGAGACTCATTACGTCGACTCGCTTCCATATATGTAGGGATTCTCATTTATTTTTCATTTTAAAAACAACCGCACGGGCCTCAGTGGCCGCCATTAGGCCATTAGCTCCATCTCATTAGCTGTATAAAAGTCGCTCTGTTTTTTTTTTTTTCTTTATTCTTTTTTTCTTTTATTCCGCTTCCCCTCTGATAACCTTTTTAAAACCGAGCCGAATCAAAGGTTACACCACAGGGCCATGAAATTTAGAAATATTAAAAGCCTGGGATGAATTTGTCTTTTTTTTTCTTTCTTGATGACTTTGAAGTATTTTCATCCGTAAGGTCGTAACGTTTTTGTGTGTTCATAATGCATTATAAGCAAGGAATACATCAATGACAAGGTGGTGGAAAAAGCAGAGTTCCTAATCTTTAACACCCAAACTTTAATCATAACTGAAGTTCTGAAGTGTCTTATTCCTCAAAAAAAAAAAAAAAAAACTCTGGACTGTAGCATCTGTCATGTATTATAATGCATTATAACAGACACCTCTGCTACATCAACATCTTTTAAATAGATTATGATCTTGTGGACATACCGGCTTGCTTATGAGCAGTTATATAAGTGTTATAGTGCATTACAACATAATTATTACAATGATATTGGTAAAAGTTATTGTGTAACCTGGTCTTATGAAGACATACTGTACATTCATGCTTTAGAAAGTGTTATAACATGAGCACACTCATGAGTTCATGAACCAGTATTATATGCATTATGATGCATATACATGCATTATGAAACCTGGCGTTATGAAAGGCGCATGTATGCGTGTAGATACATATACAGTATCTAGTTATAAATGTTGCTGCATTGCTGCAATGAACCTTTTACTATTATATATATATACTGTATAATGTGTTACGAGGCCAGATGTAATCATGTGTTATGCAAAAATGACCACACCGAGTCCATGAACTGATCTTATACTGTAATGCACAGTGTTATAAAGACCTAAAGTATTATTGCTTTATGAAGCATGAAGCATATAAGGATAACGATTGGTGAGTGGTTATACATGTTTATTTTAAGCATTATAATGTCCACATGAAGTATGTTTTTTTATCCATAAATCTGGTCATTTCCGCTTAATTAAAATATAAACCGAGTAAGAACTGGACTAGATTATTCACTTCCTGTCGAATCAGCTTTCTTCTGCCATTGCGTTTTTTTGTAATGAAATTCGGAAAATAACTCAGCTTTTTAAAAGTTTCTAGAATTTTTTATGATTATTATTTTTTGATGAATTCTCTTTGCTCTCTTTTTGCCATTAGACGTAATACCCCCAAAATCTTATTTTTTTTCCCATGTTAAAAAATACATATCTTTTTTCCTCCTCCTTTGAATAGCAGTGTAATAGTGATTACGCAAGTATTTCATAAGATTGCAACACATGTCGTTATTTGTCTGAGAGCGCTAGTGTGTGTGTGGAACAGTAGTTCAGCAACTGTATTATTAGTTTTCGACTTTTAATACCGTCTCATTCGTATGTAATTCTATTATGCAGGATTTTTTTCCCTATTTTTGCACCAACTAGCTGCGTATTTATGAAGAACACACGATTTTTGGCAACTTTCATCTGTCAAAATTTGCCTCGGTGACAAAGCAGGGTATTAAAATGGCTGTAAATGAGAAAAAAAATAATAATAAAATCATGAATGGCCATAAAGATAGTGACTCAATATCTGCAATCTATGGATTAATTTATTTACTGCACAAACAATGCTTATGGCTAATACTGGATTTTTGTTTTTCAAATGCTTTGTCTATTACAAATATTGTTTATAGGTTGTAAATAAGAATTTAATTTACACCAATTTTGAAAAATGTATTTAGTTTTTATTGCCAATGTTTTTTGGTATACCGGGGGTGCCAATACTTTAAAATCTAATTATATACCAGTTAAAGTAAAATAGTAAATATCATGTGAAAGATTTTTTTTTTATTAAATTTTGAAATACAGTACAGTAAATACACATGATACATTTTTTATTTGCACCCAAAATTATTGCCACCCCTTAAGAGAGTCAATACAATTTCTTGCAATAAAATGAAGAAATGACAAATATTTCCTCTAACAAAAAGTACATGGATAAGTTCTTTTTCAACATTTTTACTTAACACAACACAATGTTTCTGTATGAAATAATATTTAGAATGAATGCACACAAAGTTTTTGAAAACTCAGCTTTCGAGTTTCCACATCAACTATGATGTCATAAATTTAACTGTTTTTAACAATTTTAATATTTACGCCCAAAACTCTAACTGTCTCTCCCAGGAGGTTAGAAATTGTTGCTTTATTAATTATTTAATTCTATAATAATGACAGCAATCATACAATTCAAGACGACAAAAATAAATAAATAAATGAGAAGGAGAAATTAACATTTTCCAGGTTTTATGATTGTCCAAAATTTAATAAATAGGTCACCACATTCATGAAATCTAAACAAAAGAATGTGATTTTAAATCATTGCAAGTTCCAATTTATCAATTTATTTATCATCATACACATTATAATAAACAATATCATGCACATTTGGGTGTTGATATCAACATATGGCTCATTACATGTTTTACTTTTTCCCAAAGAAGGGTGCCAATAATTCTGCCACTCACTGTACCTAGAGCCATTAGCAAAATAACATGCTGCAGAAATTGAGAGATTGATTCATAGCGTTATTGCAAGGTAACAAATATATAATAATATTGCACTATTAACAAATTTGCATTTCTTCCTTAATCTATTTTACTTTCTGTAAACACTTTCCTGAAATGACAGACATGTTTGTGAATATGACCTGATGTGATGTGATATTTTGTCATGTAATATTTGTTTTTATTACGATCTAAACAGCTCGGGTTCTTATTAACATCCATAATAATCCACAGCTCGGGGTTTATGCAATACACAAACTCTCAGCATCTCAGCAAATGAAATACTCTTAAATCTTAAAACCTGTCTATAGTTTCATAAAATACGTTCACAACAAACCAAATATAAGATTTGATAGAGATGTTTGATAAGATGTAATTTATGATCAAATGTTACTAAAATTGTAAGCGGGAATTTCTTGTTCTATTGGCAAAGAATTTTACTTCTTTCAAGAAATACATTTCTAAAACCAACAAAATTATCTGCCACTAAACAGTAAAAGAACATTTTTTTTTGCTTACAATTTTAGTAAAATTTTGGTTAGAAATGAGCTTAATAATGCTACATTTGCTTTGTTGTAATGTTATTTTAAGAAAGTGTAGATAACTTTAACCGTACTCGAGACATTTCCACTTGCTCAGATATAATTTTTTGCGGTGTGGCATCAGCACTTTCCTCGACCGATTTCTAATGCGACGTGAGCTTCTTAGACCCGCCGTCCGAATTCTAGGTGGGTGTCAGGTGCAGAAACTGCAAATATTTTGAAGAAAACAGTGTCAAAAAACATGACGCCATATGCCAAACCAGGCAAAAACGCCTGAGGAAAGAGAGAGAGAGAGAGGCGCGGTGGTGGCGGGCTGAAGCTTGCTGACAGCAGTACTGTAGAATGAGTCCTAAACAAGAGAGCTGGTAAGACAAAGTGCACGACAGCCTCGGAAATGACCGGCAAACTCAATTTACTTCTTCTTAACCAGCCTCGATATTACCTTCAAAACCTTTGTGATTTATGATCCTCGTTGGAAAAGACTCGACTCGAACATTAGTGTGGAAGAGACGTAACTCCAACTGCGCGGCTATAAAAGGAGACTCCGGACAAAATCTCTCTATATACAGTACAAGACTCGTCTGTACGGAATGAGACGCCCCGTGTCGTGCTGTTTTGGGGAAATAATCAAAGGCGTAATTGAGCGGCGTGATGGAGCGAGTTACTGAGCTGGAGATTCGTAAATTCACTGTTTACATCATGAAGCGTTTAATTCCTCTTACACCAAAGAATCTTATTCTAATATTCCGATCAAAAAGGAGACCTTTTATATATTTATTAATTCATACAGTAGTTACAGCTGATGTTGTGAATATTTTGCAAAACAAAATAGGTAACATTGTCAAGTACTTTCAGCAGCTTTAAAACAAAAATGATACATAAAACATTTTAAAAAGAGAAAAAAAGAAACAACAACAACAACAACAACACTGAGCTTTCTAGTTACTAGTTTCTACACACTATGACATCATATATTTGAAAACATTTCACAATTTTCTGCTCAAAACCTTGTCAGCTTCATTATTATTGGCACCCTGTAGAGGTCTGTCATGGTTACGGTTACTAGTAATTTAACTAATATTTATCCTAACAGAAATTCTAATAAAAACTTTATTCTGGTATTTTGCTTCTCTTTTCTGAAAGAGTGGGTTGCTTTTGCCAGGAGGTTAAACTTGCCAGTAAATTGATTGTTTATCAACATTCACTCACTAACACAATTCCTCACTCGACTCTTTTTGGCTTTATTTTGAGATTAATTAAAAAAACAGCTTGACTGATACAAATTGTTAACACTGTGGACCCCTTCTATAAATGTTAACTAAATTTCTTTTCACAGACTTGGTATGATAAAGTAGTAAAGCAAGCACTTTAATATTAATCTGTGATTTGCTGCTGTTAGAGATTCTGACCAATCAGCACCTAGAATTCAATTCACATCACTGTGGTGGTGTCAAAAAAAAAATGCAACAAGTGCAAGGATTACAAAAAAATGTGTAAGGATTACACATTACGATATAATAATTGCAAACAAATCACGTAAATTAATCATGAAACAATCACATTCAAGAGTAAGTGAATCATTAAAGAATTGTATGTGAAAGTAAATGAATCACAAATGAATCATATGTGAAAGTAAATGAATCATGAAAGAATCATATACTGTAGGAAATAAGTGAATCATTACAGAATCATATATGAAAGTTAATGAATCATGAAAGAGTCACATGATATTAAATGAATTATTAAAGAATCACATGTGAAAATTATGAATCATGAAATCTTTAAATAGTCACATGAAAGTAGAGGAATCATCACAGAGTCATATGTAAAAGTAAATGACTCATAAAAGATTTACATGAATCATGAAAGAATCGCAGGTTATAGTACAAAAATCTCTAAATAATCACATGAAAGTAAATGAATCATAAAAGAAACACATGTAAAAATGAATGAATTGTTAAAGAATAACCCATGAAAGTAAATGATTTATGTAAAAAAATATTTTATAACTCTTAAAAAGGGACTAAAAGTTAAAAGTGAGAAAATAATAATAATAATAATAATAAAGTAGTAAGAATGTTATAAATGAATATGTACTGTAGAAAAATGGACTGGCCAAGTATCAGATGTGAAAAGAAAGGAATTTTGAAAGAATCATGTGTAAATCTAAATACGCAAATCTTTTTTCAAAAGGAGATAGGTAAAAAATCTCACATTTGTAATATGTTATCATTTTAATGCAAATTTATACTAACTTACCGTAAGTAACGTCACTATAATCTGTATCATGTGATTATGGTGTAACCAAAGAATTGTGAAAGAATCAAATGATAAAAGAAAAAAATCATGAAAGAATCAAAATGTCAAAACAAATTATAAAAATGACTCATGAAAGAATCACATGTGAAAATGCATAAATACTAAAAGCAGAACGCTCCTCGGTTCATTGTCAAGCGCATACTGTACGGCCGATCCTGACATTACTACATTTCCTTTATTAATAATGCAAGATTATATATACATTTACTTTCTAAAGAAGAGAAATCCTGAAGAGTCGGGGTCTGCAGAGGTTAACTCGCTCTCACGCTGGAACGGTTCCCATAATAACGGCTGGCGGGAGTTCAGCACTTTAAGCTTGTGGCCGTGACACAGATGTAAGTTCTTTCATAAATGTTTTATACATCGGATGAATCACTCAAAGCTCATATATTTGCATATGTTTGATCGGACAATAAAGCTGGTGCGATGCTCGCGTCTTCCCACTACTGTCCATTCCACCTCATCAACCTGTCCCTGTCATTAGTCCTCATGTTTCACCATTAAAGCGTCAAGTTGCGTTTTTCCGTATCATCACAGCGATTTCTGCGTTTCAAATATTCCAGACCGTAAATACAAATAAATAGGAGTGAAATGGATGGCAATTTTCGGTATTTTTGAACACACACATGAGAAATGGAAGGTCAGGGGAATGTAACTCGAGGCTATGACACGAATATTAAAGGTTCTATTGGTATTTTTCGATTTCCATGACTGCTAGCTCTTTAGCCGAAAGCGAATCCGAAAGGTCAAGCTAACAAGCGTGAAATGCGATGTCTGGTTTGCGAGTTCCGAGTGATGAAAGCGGGGACACCTCTGAACCTGAACGCAGGGCCCAGGAAACAAAACGGAGAAAATGATAGGGAATATTTTCTTTTCTCCCCCCTTGACAGCGAGGAATTGGAGGAGGAAAGTCAGCGTCCTTTGGGTTCGATGCCATGTGGTTTGTTAGCAGTTTAAACTCGTAAGCTCATGACCCGCGGCTGTGCTCTAACAGGCAGATGTCTGCCAAGTCGCCGTGTCCAGGGGTTGGTGGCGGGAGCGATGGCGGACGCTTGTCCGCTGATCAAAGGGTGAAGCCGTGTGGCCGTGTCCTCTCTTAGAGCTCCTGCCAATGCTGAAGCTTTGAATTAAGCCTGATTACGCATTACGTATTCTCTTTCAGCTGCAGGAAAAAATACAAACATTTGCATCAAAATTTGTTTATATCAGAACTTTTATGCCACAGTGATGTTGAAGTGTGGTATGCTCGGAATGTTTTTTATTATTATTATTATTATTGTATAATTTTCCATCACTTTCATCACAACCTGTTTTTGATCTTTCTTTCTTTTTTTTTTTTTTAAAATAACAGCCTAAAAGAGAGCCACGTGTTTCTGGGAAATGACAGAAAATTAATTAACTGTGAGTAGAAAAAACTACATGTGAAGAAAATAAATAAATAAATAAATAAATAAAGACACATGAATAATTAACACATGAAAATAAATTAATCATGAAAAAAAAATGTAAAGAAATAAAATTATCATTTAAAAACTGTCAGATATGAAACAGTGAATTGTGAGAGGGAATTGCACTAATAAAAATAAATCACTTGAAAACATTTTACGCATGAAAGAATCACATGTGAAAGTGAATCATGAACAAAATCAGATGCGAAAATAAATAATTCATGAAAGCGTCGCGTGATTAAGTAAATGAAGGAATCGAATGAGAAAATAAAAACATTTTACAAGAATCACATACGAAAGCAAATGAATCATGAAAGAATCAAATGTGGATGTAAAAGAATCATAAGAAAATCTAGGAAAGATAAATGAATCTTTCAAGGAAATAAGCCAATCATAAAAGGATGCGTTTTAAAGTAATCACAAAAGCAAATGAATTGTGAAAGAATCAAATGTGAAAATAAACAAATCATGAGTAAAGAAATTACTTATGAAAATAATCACATGTGTTATTAATATTAATATTAATATTATTAATATATTAATATTAATGTGTAATAAAATTAATAAAGACAAAAAAGACAAAAATAATACAGTGATACCACAAATGAATTGTGGGCAAAAATGTCAATACATTCATTAAAGTCTAAAATTTATTACTAAAAATACTAAAAATGTCAAATTTATACATTTTGAAATAATTATGTTGGAAGACACTTTCTGAGGAGGATTTACATGGCGCGCTGGTGCAGAGCAGCGACCCGAACTGTCAGAGCTGCCACACCATCTCATGTTGGCACTCCGTCATTGTCAGAGGTTTTGGGTTTTTTTTTTCCTCCGTCCCGGATAGACACCTCTCCATAATGTCCTGGCGAGAGCGCCTCTCTCCGTCTCGCTTTACATAATGGATGTTGCTCCGCCGGATTGCTAGTTTCAATTACTTCTCCGGAGAGCCGGGGACATTCCCGAGCCGAAGTCACACCCAGAGGCCAATATCCGCACCGGTCTCGATCTCCACGTGCACTGACCCGCACTGTGTTTTCTGATTGGCTGTCATTCTTGTGCCTCGATGTTGTTGCGCTGTCCAATCTGGCCTTTTGCGCTCGTGGAGTATTTGCTGAACTTTCTGTTTCCTCCTCTCGGTCTCGGTTCCCGTGCCGAAGGAGGCGCTGAGCAGTCGAGACGTGAGCTTGGAAAGTCTTTGAAAGTCACCTCACACGTCAGGTGCATTTGCAAATGGAAGAAAGGACACGTAGTCGACGAGGAGAAAGCGTGTGATGAGAACGGGCCACGACCGGTTCCTCGTGAGCCTGATCGAGGCGTCCGAGCACGCCGTGATGATTACAGTGTTCACCGATATCCGCATGCCGTCACGCCTGGTTGATCTTCGCGGTATGCCGTGTTCCTCTGAGCGCGCCTTAACGTTTCTATAGTAACAGGCACTTGTACGGCTTTACATTAGAAGATTTCTTTAAAAGTCAACTATAAAGGTGTTGACATTTTCTAGAACGAGGAGTTTGTTGTACATTTACGGAAGGAGTCTCCAGAGACAGACAACACGCTTTCTTGTCTTTAAGGAGGCTGGTAAAGGAGCGCTCTTTATATCTGGTATACCATAAGTGATACCAGGACCTAGCTTGTTTTATCAGTATTAATATTAGGTTTAATATTAAAATCACTTGGGTAACAGTGATTAGAGTCGACGTACTTTTAATACATAAATACTCGGTTGTAGGGTTTCATGTTGTACCAGTAAATGTTCCGAAAGCCACAACAACAGCAAAATCTTCTTCTAGTTCCCTAAAAATATGAACCATGAAACAATCACGGATCAAAAAGAACAAATCTTGAAGGAATCATATGTGAAAGAAAAGAATCATGAGAGAATCGCACATGGAAAACTAAATATCAGTGAAAAGAATTGTTTAAAAAAGTGATTCATGGGAGATGAACATGTGAAGATTTAATCATAAGAGTCACCCGTGAAAAGGAAATAATCACACATCTATATAAATAGAGGAAAGGTTTTGTCTGAGTTTGTTCAGAACTCGCTCTTTTAATTATATCTTAATTATAAGTTTCATACATTGGAGGACCAGAAACCAGTCTCAGGAAATTTTCTGTCTGTTTGTCCTTCCAGATTTTGTCGCAGCATCACGCAAAACTGTCTAGATAGAATTTACTGAATCTCCTGCAGTCCTTAGATCTCTGTCTGAAGTTTAATCTGCACCATCAGTGAATCTAAATGTTG
>JAQMYK010000008.1:25458217-25482462 GCA_030014345.1 Clarias buthupogon
GACACTGGTCTCCATGTTTTCTTCGCGATCAGCGTCAGCACAGTGTGTGTATGTGTGTGTGTGTGTGTGTGTGTGTGTGTATGTTGGCGCATTTTGTCCTGATTTTTAATTTTTTATGTCATATTAAATCTAAAATGTCTAAAACTCTATATGTAAAGCGCACAGATTTTTTTTTAATGTAAAACAAATAATATTTTGTATTTTAATAATATATATACTTTCTATTTTCTTGTTCTTTCTTTCTCTTTTTTCTAGTTTCTTTTTTCAGTAATTTTTGCTTTCTTGCTTGTGCCTCTTCTCATACTCGTTCTTTCTTTCTTTCTTTCTTTCTTTCTATTTTAAATATACATTTTTAATATTTGTATCTTTTTTTATTTTTATCTGTATTTTTCTTTCTTTCTAATTTAAACATTTGTATTACTTTTCCTCTTCCTTCCTTCCTTTCATCCTTCCTTCCTATTTTTTCTTTCTTTTATTGTTTCTTATGGCTATTTTCATTCTTTCCTTAATTTTTTAATTTCTTTCTTTCTTTCTTTCTTTCTTTCTTTCTATTTCATATAATTTTTTATTAATTATCTTGTTTTTATTTTCCTTTCTCTCTTTTTTTTCTTTCTTTCTTTCATTGCTTCTTATGCCTATTTTTTATTCTTTCCTTTATCTTTCCCCTTAATTTTTCTATTTCTTTCTAACTATCTTTCTTTCTTTCACACACCCTGATCTATACCGACACTGTTCTGTGTTTACACCCCGGAGTCGCGGCTGGAAGTCGTCGCAGAAACATCGGCGCCGTCGCCTTTGAAACCGTGACATGAATACGGCTGTGAATCCGAATCAGTCCTGACGTCCGAGCCTAGCTGGTGCTAGCAGCAGATTTACGGAGCTCTCCGCGACGCGGCGTGACTGGCAGCGCGATTCATTGCTTAGCCTAAAAAGCTCTCGATGCACTTAAGAGCGTCCTACGGACGTAATGAATAAATGAGCGCTGTGAAATCGCGGCTTCCGGGAAAGCGTATTACTCTCCTCGCGGGTAACTGATCGCTCGGCCTGCAGCTCGAGACACCTCTCTAAACATTTTAACCGCTGATTAGATACACATCTCCAAATCCATGCCATCTTTACTGCGCCGTCTATTTCCGCTTGGAAACTTTTCCTCCTCGGGATGTCTGTCTCGATCTCGGCTCAAACCGTCGTCCGCTCTGATTGTGGCTTTTTTTTTTTTTTGACAAATGAGCTTCTTCCTCTGCGAAAGAGCATTAGGGCTCAGAAGCGTGATGCGTTTTGGATGGTTCTTAGTCGCGGAATATGGTCCAGTGCCATCCTAATTATTTTAAAAGTTCTGCACGAGTCATTGGTCAGCATGACTGCTTAAGAAAACAGGATAATTAATTGAGGAAGGAGGGCGAATAAATCGCGAAGGCTCGCAGTTGCTCTATGACAGCGCTCGTTTTTAACTCCTCCTGAAGCCAGCCTCGTGCTTGAGTTACAGGCTCGGGCTTGGTGCCAGAGCAAAGCGTCCACTGGCTGCATCCGGATGCCGGATCTACGGAAAATCCCAGCAGCTGCACGGAAGCCGGAGGAGCAGGAGTGATCTCTCGGACAACATTACAGGTGTCCGAAAGCCCGAGAGCAAAAAAAAAAAACATCTTTGTAATAATTTCTACATGTCTACATGTGTACAATCAAAGCATGGAATCACACAGACGCAGATCAGGAGCGTCTGATGTTTACACGCAGTGGTGTAGAAGACCAACCGAAGTCGTATGAAAAAAAATCTTTAGAGGTTTATAAGGGGACGACCTTATAAACTCAAATAAACACTCTTTAGAAACGCTTTTCTGCTCACCACGGCTACAAACAGTGTCTAGTTAGAAAGAGTTTTCTTTGCCTCCATGTTTGACACCGGCATCTGTTTATCTATTTATTTTGCATTAGAAATCAAACAGCACATTTAAACCTTTACACCATTTCCAGCCTCCCAGTGATTTTCCCCGCGTCCCCTTTTCTATCACGAGCGCGGTACGGATTAACGCACGGCTGCTAACGCAAATGAAGGTAATTTATAACGTATCATTTGCAAAGCGAGACCTTTTTTTCCGGAAGATTCCTCTGCCCTGACACAGATCGTCTGCTTCGGCATAAATGATTTAGCGCCGCAATTAGCACCTGGAGTCATCCGTTTGGAGGAAGCACGTTTGCTAGATGCGAAGCGCCCCATGACATGCCTGGTATTCTGATTTATTTTATTTTATTTTATTTTTGTTTTTACAGTATGTAAACGCTAATAAACGATCTGACGTGTAAATGACGAATGCAGAAGACGGAGATGTCGTGATGAAGATCGAACAAGTTCTCGAGTTCTCCCGAGGCAGCGGTGTGATGTAATCTTAATGTAGGCGTCGATTCAGTTCTGAGGAAGGAATTAATTATCTATGTAAAGTGTTTTATAAATCGATTAGAGTTCAGACCTTCGAAGAGAAGAAAAGTGAACCTGCGCCTGACCCTCTGTGTTTGTCTTCGATGTTGTGATTTCCAATATTTTGGTTTGTACAGTACATATCCGCTAGGTTGAAGCGAATCGCCTTGCATTTGGAGAACAAACCCCTCGAACAAACCTGTCTCGTTTGCCAGCGAGACGTGTTTTAAAGATGGTCCAGTCTCACCACATTGTCCACCATGTTTGCATGTGGAATCGTGAATCAGTTCCACGCGGTTTTTCCCGGGTTTGCCTGCGAGATGAGCTCGCGTGCCGCTCTTTCCAATAATTGAGAAGCATGAGACGAGCGGATGAAAAATATTTTGCCCCGGCTATAAAACCCGCGCAGAGCCACGAGGATATATATCGACTGGGTCCCAAACTCATCAGAGGATGGTTCAGCGGGGCTACTCGCATTAGTCGTGAAGCGAAATTGAAAATCGCAATCAATGATCGGAGCGAACGTTCAGCGGTAATGATATCGCATTGAGATAATCCAATAATTGAGAACCTGATGTATTCTCTATTGGCTTTTCGCTGCTCGGGTCGGTCGCAGTAACGGATCGCGGTCTGCCGCGGACCTCAGAGGGACGCTCGGATCCTGGCGGCCCGCCCCCGGGGAGTTCGGGGTCAGAGCCTCAATTAAAAGACACGTCAGGGCTGATTTCACCTGTACAGACACGAATGTGCAGGACGGGGACGGGGACGGGGACGGACCGCGTTTTTAGACTCATTTAACGATTAAGGTGCTGGTACGATGCTACTAAAATACATACATGATTGCGTAATAATCATGCTTTTCATCCATGACAGCACTTGGTGCCGTTCTGCTAAAGGAAACCGCCGTAATAACCCTCACACCGCTGATTATTTTCCTCAACCGGCACAGCGCGCGGTGTTGCGTTTCTCACTCTCGCTCATGATGCGTTCACAGAATGCTGATTTCCAGAAGCCTGTATTCTATAGCACTTAATATAATTCGGCGCCGCTTGGTCGGTGATTCATCATGTGCCTGTGTATGTAAAAAGGCCACGTTGAGGAAATGCCAGCGGTTTCTCACTCAGCGTTTCTGCCTCGTGCACAGTCCAGTAATTAGCTTGCGTGCTGCCTCGCTATCTCAGAAGCCTCTACACACACACGCACACACGCACACACTGTAAAAGCACAGCAGTCACGCTGGCCGGCGTATTGTAATATTGACGAGGAGTGTAAAAAGGCTTGGGATCTGGCCGCGTTCTCATAAGCTGAGTGCTGCGAAAGTGCACTGCAGCAGCCGCCACCGCATGGGGAATTGTGCTTGGTCAGCGCGCTTTCTCTCTCCCTCTCTCTCTCTCTCTCTCTCTCTCTCCCCCTTCCCTTCTCATTACGCTTCAAAGGAGGGCCGCATAAATTAACTCTATCTCCAGCACACTCCCATCGCACACTTCTTCTTCTTCTTCTTCTCTTAACATGCATATTTATTCCGGGCTAAAATGGCCGACGCAGGAATGCCGTTCCCCGGCACGCTTTTATGCGTTTTTAATGCAGCTCTTACAACAATGGCTCTGTTTTACTGATTTATCAGCGGATTGATTTTCACTCGCACCGCAGCTTTCCTTTGCCATTGTCTCTAACCAGCCCTCCCTTACACACACACACACACACACCACACGTTTTATTATTTGCACTGTTCCTGCCTTCTCCAGCAGACCAGTTCAGTGCTCTCCACTGTGTCAGCTTAATAAGCCCATTCTGCTCGGCCGTGTCCCTTCGCCTGGAGTCAGCAGAGTTATCCTGCCTTTTTTTTTTTTACCCCTTCTTCTTCTTTTTTTTTCTTCGCTCTGCTCTTTTTCTGCATGGCTAAGATGCCGAGAAGCCGCTGGAGGACGAAGGACCGGAGTCCGAGCTTTGTTTGGCTCTCCATTCTGGTTTCCTGGTTTAAAAGAGAGAAAAAAAAAAGGACTGTTTTAGTTTGTGCAACATTACAAACAATGATTTCATCAAAATAAAAAAAAAGGGGCGGGGCAAGAATCGAACCTTTGTGAAGAGGTGTGGTTGGGCGTGTTTTATCTACTTTAATATCCGATCAAATAAACTTATACGTAAGCGTTTATTTATAGATCAGTCACTTATCGATGGAAGAAATGACAACAGTCGTCACTTATTTATTAGATTAAATCAGATTCGGCAATAATGTGGTCAAGTCCGTTATTGATTAAGTTCATCACGCTGATATTACAGTATATTTGAACCTTCGCATCAACACGTTCACTAATACTTTTTTGTTCTTTAATCGATTCATCGTCTCAGATTTCACAGTTTAATTGTTCGATCTTATTAACGAATCCATTTCCCGAATCAGTTCAATCTTTTTCCGATTCACGTTCGAATCTTTCATCTATTGATTCACTGAGTCACACTTCACAAATGAAATTGTTTTCATCAATTCACATTTCACATTTAGTTTTTTCTTCTTTTACTGAATCACTGATTCATATTTCGCAAATTAATTTATTTTTCCTGTTGACTCACTGATGGATCAATGAGTCAATCTCATGATTCACTGAATCAGATCTTCTATTATTAATATTAATTCACTGATTCACATTGTGAAGGCGGCGGTGGTGGTTAGCGCAGTCGCCCTGCACCTCTACGGTCTGGGTTCGATTCCCATCTGGGATACGCCCCAGGCCCACCGTGACCCTGAATACAGAATAAAGCGCTATAGACAAAGAGTGATTCCACAAAAGAATCGTCAGCTTTTTAATCTCCTGTTTCACATTTTGTTAAATATTTTTTCATTAACTCACATTTAACCTTTCATTTTTTTTTCTTTTTTCTTTTTTTTTACTCAGTCCCTGATTCACATTTCAGAAATTAATTCATTATATTGACTCACTGAAGGATTCATGATCCACGAATGTGATTTATTTGTCCTTGAATCAATTCACTCATTCTCAAACCACAAATTCATTGTTTGTCAACTGAGTCACTGATTCACGTTTCCATAAATAAATGTGTTTTTGTTGATTCAAATTCTACATTTGTTCTTTTACTGAATTGTTGAGTCACATTGGACAATCAGTATGTTTGTTTTATATAAACTGTACTGTATATACACACGACCGCTCAAAAGTTTGTGATCACTTTCTAACTCCATGGTCGTTCCTGATTGTTTATTTCTCTCTACTCTGTAAAACAATACTGTAGGCGTTTATCCAAAATAAACAATAATCTCCTTTGAACAGTTGATATTGAGATGTATATCTGCTATTTCTGCTCTGTAAAGCTTCATAACGGCTCTAATCTGAGGTGCTGGTTGTTAATTGGTCAGTTTTGGTCTTGATTTCCTGGGAAAGTCTTCATGAGAGACAGTTTCATTAGTTTCAAAGCTTGATGGGTTTTACAAACACACTCGTATTGTGTACTGTTCTTGTGATAAACGTTCCAGAACAGCTGAGCTTTGTGTCTTAAAATAACCATTGACTGTTACTGTTGTTGTTGTTACATAATTACTCCTTATTTGTTATTTCACAGTTTTAAAATCCTCAGTATTGTTGTAGAATGTAGAAAATAAATGAAAACAAAGTCATTTTTGATCGCAGACTTTTGAGCGGTCGTGTACTGTATATACTGTACAAGCACAAAAATACATTTATTTGTTTATTGACTCACCGATTTACATTTTACAAATGAATTCATTAGTTTTTTACCCATTTTATAACTCAATTTGTTTTCACTGATTCAGTGATCAAGAATATTTTTTTAATGAATATAATTTTTTTTTAATTCGCATTTTAAAAATGAATTAATTTGCAAATAACTGATTGGTTTGTTTATTGATTCACTGATTCAATTCCACAAATGAATTCCCTGATTTGATCGATTAACTGATTCACATTTCGCTAACGAGTTGATTTATTATACTGACTGACTCACTGAATTAATAAATCAAAGAATTGATTTGCCACAGTGACTCACTTTGATTCAATTCCTCCAATGAGTTGCCTGATTTGATCGATTAACTGATTCACTTTTCGCAAATGACTTGCCGGTTCCTGCATTGATTCCATTCGTTAGACGACGTTTACCTTCATGATGACGAACCCGCTGATTCCCAAAGCGAGTCCGCCGTGTCTTCTTGGTTGTTAGAGAAAGAAGGGAAACAGGAGCGAGTGTGTCCCTGGGTGCGTACGGCCCGAGAACCCAAGCATCCTTTTTCCTCTCGATTTCCTGTAGAAAGAGTCATTACCGCGCGTAAGTCTCCGTGGTGCTGTTTGAAGCCGAGCTGTTTCCTGTGAGCGATCGCTGCACCTCCGAGCTCCTTAAATTGGTCGAGAGCTCGAACGGTTTACACCCGATATCGACACTCTGCTCTGAAAATAATGCGTAAAGACAGGACGGATACGAGCCGTGGTTAAGGGCCGACTGTAAGCCAGTCGATAGAGCCGAGCTCTGTACAGATAACCAGTGGCTGTAATGTACGAGCCAACAAGCGGGATTACTGTGGACAGTTTAAAAACCAAACAAAGCAAACACACCGGGCCGCCTGCTTTTCCCCCGGCGGCGGTGTTACACGCGTTGGCGATGGTTGGCTGTTTGGTTTGTTATGGGGGTAATTTGGTGAAAACACAACATGTTGGTGCAGATTTACAGTAACGTTCTCCTGGGGACGTTTTAAACGAGGCTTTAAGGGATGTAAAAACAAAAAATGTTCACGATGTATCTGCTGGCTGTTTTTTAATTAATTACTGCCCAGCCCAAAGAAAATAAGCAAAGAAATAAATAAAATCTCCAAATAGGAAAAACTAACCAAGTTATTATTATTAGTAGTAGTAGTAGTAGTAGTAGTAATTATTTTATTTATTTATTGAGAAAAAAAACAAATAAATAAATAAAAACTCTAAATACTTAAACTTAAACCTAAATACAAAAACTTATTATTATTATTATTATTATTATTATTATTATTAATATTATTATTAGTAGTAGTATTGTTGTGTTTTTATTGAAAATAAAAAGCAAATAAATAAAATCAGCAATATTATTAAAACTAACATATACTACTACTACTACTAATAATAATAATACATAAATAAAATAATAATATTAATAATATTTGGATAGTTTTATTATTATTATTATTATTATTATTATTATTATTATTATTATTATTACTAAAGATAATATTCAAACAAATAAATAATTTTCCAAAATCTTATCAAAAGCTAATCTATTTTTTTATATGATAAAACAGCAAATAACTAAAATCTCCAGATATTATTTTTCAAATATCTTTTCTAATTTGACACAAAAATCTGCTTTATTTTTGGTCTGTAAGACTCTGACCCTGACGTGAGCTAAACACTCGTTATGTTGTGGACGTTTCTTCGCCCTCTGACGAGCTGAACTTCCTCATCTGCTCTCTCACGTTCACGCTCATACAGCGATCAGGAGAAGCAGCTTTAAAATGTGTAAAAATTTCATCTAATGACTTTTTCATTTCGGTGAAAGACGCCGCCGGTTGTGCTTCATTTCCTCATATCGTTTGTGTGGCTTTTCCAGACAGGTGCATTCTGGGTAAACTGCTGGCACAAAGTTTCTGATGCACCAGAATTTTCTGCTCCGGAGCTTAATGCCTCGATGTTCTCTTTGTCCTTTATCACATCCCACGCTCTTGAGTTTCTTTCCGTTTCTCTGTGTGTGTGTGTTTGTGTGTGTGTGTGTTAATCCTCATGCCGGGTGTTTCCTGCAGTATGTGAATGATGAAATCTTACTCCCGAGCACTCTGAGGCAGCCGGACTAATGGTGGACACGTGCGCTGTCCAGGCGAGCTGAGTGCAACGTGAACCCATTAATGCTGTTACAGCCCGAGTGAGTCGCCTCCGTGAGGATCGTGTTCCAGAGACGGAGAGAGTGACGTCAGGGTGAAAGGCGTGAAGTTTCTCATTGGTTTTATGGGCTTGACTCTTTTTGTTTTAGTTTTCTTACATTTTCATGTCATAGTATCACAAACAAGCTTTTAAAATATTCACTCGTCCATACCGGCTTAACCTGTACAGAGCCTCTGCAAGGAGACTGCAGGAACTAGACGGGGTACACGGGGTGCCAATCCATTCCAGCGCGCACACACACACAAACATACACACACACACTCACAAACTACGGGCAAGTTGGGAACACCAATTCACCTAATCTGCATGTCTTTGGACTGTGGGAGGAAACCGGAGGACCTGGAGGAAACCCACCAATGCAAACTACACACACACACACACACACACACACACACACACACCCTGAGGAGGGAATCAAACCTTCGACACTACACTGTAATTAAACTGTGTAATTAAACAGGTGTTTAAAGTCCAGCAAGAGTTTAAAATTTAAAATAAAGTAAAATCTATTATTATTATTATTATTATTTAAAATAAACCTTTACCACGTTAAAAATGTTTGGTCTGTTTATCTTTCTTCAGTTTGATTCTGTGATGTTTAGCTTTAAAAACACATCTTCACATTTAGTCACATTTAACTAACACATAAACACAAAAATATATAAAAAGAATATATATAAAAATAAATACAAATATTATAAAGTATTTTTATTATTTTGTTACTATAATCTAAGATTTTTTTTCATATTTTAAATTACATTTATTCCTTATAACTATAAAAAGTTTATTATTATTATTGTATCTTTATAAATGTATTATTACACTTTTAATATTTTTTATATTTAATTATTATTTAAATATAATTAATTATTATTATAATTATTATTATTATATACAGTATAATTCTTTATTATTAATGTAGTTCTTACTTTTACTAAATAAGCTACACAACTAAGTACACAAACATTCAATGTCATTAAATTATGCTATAGATTTTTTTAAAATATGAACATTTGCAATAATTAATTAAAATGAAATGTTTTTTGCTTTATTCATATGCAAGATTCTGTGTATCTTTATTACGATGTGAATAAAAGTGTGTTTGTGTATGTGTTTGTGTGTTTGTGTCCCCGGGACTTGACATTTCTATTTAACGCTACGTTACGTCATTACGTCCCGCCGGACCTGCGCTCGCTGTACGTGTGCTAATTACACCACGGCGCTGTGGAATCCTGCGTTCTGATTGGTCGGAAGGTGTTGATTATGTCTTGGCTCATTCCGGTCTCTTATCGTTTCCATGGTAACAGTTCCTACATTGGGATGTGTATGGAGAATGATTCCGCTAAAGGAATGTTAGTGTTCTGCATAAGGAAGGAGTCTCCAGTGTCGGTCAGAAGGAAAGCCGTCGGTGTTGGTGTGTAAGAGGAAGAGAACGTTTCAGGACGTGCTGTTGGTAGAAAATGATCAACTTCTGGTTTATGGCAGCGACTCGTAGTGTTGATTAGTTTCCTATAACAACACAACACAAAGTGGTTTATTCGATGTTCGGTCATCATTTAGATTAGGATTAAGTTTTCCCTTTTTTTCTTTTGGAGCGATCCTGGACTTGTTTTTTGCGTGAAACCCGGTACCTTATGGCATGTGGAATGGACCTGCACCTTGATGCATTTCCCGCCGCTGTCCTCCTTCCCGTGCCATGTCTCCCACTGGCATGGAAACAACTGTCTTGCCTTTTATTATGCATTTTTTCCCCTTGCATGGCTGTACAGAATCTGACAGATCTCATTTTCCTGCTCCTCGGCCTGCTCTGTTTGATTGACTTGTAATTACTCGCTGTGTGTGTGTGTGTGTGTGTGTGTGTAAGGGTGTGTGAGTGCGTATGTATGTGTAAGTGTGTGTGTGTGTGTTTGGGAAGTCGGGGGGTCTACAGTATTTGGTGTGTGTAATGTGTTACTATAATTTGTGTGTCTCTTTTGACAGATTCCAGGCCAGCAAATGAGTTGTGACGCCAACCAGCTCAGGGTAAGTGACGCTCCGTCGTTGTGTGTGTGTGTGTGTGTGTGTGTGTGTGTCAGCTTATCTGCATTTGTTAGTGTTTTTTTTTTTTACGCTTGCATTACTCTCTGTGTTCCGGTTCTGGATTATTAAATCAAACACACTCAATTAATCAGTTTGCTGGAAAGAAAAAAGAAAAAACCGCTCGTGTCGATGGAAGATTTTAATTTTTTAATTTTTTAATTTTTAATAATTTGTTTTCACTTGAACTTTAAAATTAAAACGTAGGTTCAAAGGATAAAAAAAAGTGTTTTAGGCATTACAGCAATCCTGAAAATGTTTTTTTTTTTTTTTTTTTTTTCCTTTCTCAGTGAGATTTGTGCTTGCTCAAATTTATTGGCACCCCATTTCCTTGTTAAAATGTCAATTCAAAGAAGAGCTTGTTTTTTTTTTTTTTTTTAATAATGAGTTTGACCTAAACCTAAATGGGGCGTGGCCTAACCGTGTCTCTGACACTTCCTCAATTTGTGCTTGCTCAAATTTATTGGCACCCCATTTCCTTGTAAAAATGTCAATTAAAAAATTTTTTTTTTTCAATTTTTTTTCCTCCTAATGAGTTTGACTTACATCGGAACCTGAAGTGGGCGTGGCCTAAGCATTAAGTGTTCCTCGCCTTCGCTCCTCTAACTGATAGCTCTCTAATAAACATGTGCAGATATTATCACGGCTGAAAACTTTTTATCTCCCCCATCCAAACATCTGTCTCCTTCTCCATCATGTATTCATGTTCATGTTCGGTTGCATCCCGTTTTCTCCGAAGCGCGCTTGTGTGTGTGTGTGTGTGTGTGTGTGTGTGTGTGTGTGTGCACGGAGGTATGGAGCGGGAGATGAATCGTACAGTACATATGGGAGAGATTTGTGTAACATTCTGTTCCTCCGAACCTCCCTGTAATTTATCATGGTTTGTTGAGGGATTTTGAGTCTGAACGCCGTGGGATGATTAATGTGTCTGATGCTGGCGCTCATACGCCGTCATCATTCTAATTCCTTCAGCCGGCGCTCGCTTGTTTATTTGCTTTTAATGATCTGAACTTTCTGGAAATTAGAGAGCGGGCGAGCGGATCAGGGAGATCACAAATGGGCTTTTTATTCGCGTCCGTTCCCATTCCTCTCCAGCGGATCAGAAAATAAATAAATAAATAAATAAATAAATAAAACAAAACAAAATAATAAATAAATAACTATTATTGGATCTTTTGGTTGTGTTGCCTCCATTCGCTCGCACCTTGCCGAAGATCGGCGTGATCAATACTGTAGGTCTGATTGTGACATGACGCTCGGACGCGGCGTCCAATTAAGCTGAGAGCAGCGCGGCCTCGGTAACGAGCCGCCGTCCCTGCCTGCAATTTTATAATTGCTGCCGTATCGACGGTTACGGTCACTCTCCTACTTACGCTGATGCGCTCGGTGCTTACAGGCCGCTCTGGGTTAAGTGTCGTCTCGGAAAAGCGAACAGGAGCGACCAGACCCTCAGGGTATAGGCGCAGAGTTACCGCCGTTTAACCGTTAAAAGCTTGTTTGGTCATTTTTCACGTACAAACTGCAATTACAGACTAATAACCATCGAATATAATGGCATGCTTACATGTTTGTATTTGTACCTAAGTGCTTTTAACCACGGCTACTGTCACGAACCTTGAAAGGAAGCAGGTCCTT
This sequence comes from Clarias buthupogon, assembly GCA_030014345.1. Taxonomy (NCBI): domain Eukaryota; kingdom Metazoa; phylum Chordata; class Actinopteri; order Siluriformes; family Clariidae; genus Clarias; species Clarias buthupogon. Next base: position 25,470,275 of record JAQMYK010000008.1, read on the forward strand.
CTCACGAGTGTGATCGTTCCGCTCATTACAGCGCGAACCTTTTAAAAATGAGAGTAGAGTTGGTCTCGTAACCAGGGTTTGGTTTAGAAACCCAAAAACGTGGCGTCACATGGTCACTTCACGTCACTTCCTGTTTCATGTTGTTCTGCAGGTGAATCGTGAGGTTTTATTACATGTGCTTTAAATTCTTTATTACGGTTTTAGCATTTTATATAGAATTCTTTACTGTGAATTCTTACACAGTAAATTTTATTTTATAATTTTATATAGAATTCTTTACTGCAACCCCTCCTTTTCTGTGAATAAACCTGAGAACATTCCGACACTCCATTGTGTGTGTGTGTGTGTGTGTGTGTGTGTGTGTGTGTGTGTGTGTGTGCGTGCGTGTGTTTGTGTCTCTCCCGGTTTTGGACCGGCAAGCATTTCGAGGTTCTGCGGACAGAACTCATCGATTTCAAACGTAACAATTTTGGGGGCTCGTCCAACTTAAGATGCACCATATACAGGGTGATTCATTTGAAAGAGGCCCTGAATATTCTGTAAAAGCATTTGTTGTACAATTTGTTTAAAAGTGCAACTATTGTATTGTTGCTGTAACAAAGAAAGTTCCCCGCTGTGGGACGAATAAAGCATCGCACATAACGCGATCGATTGCACTTACGTCAAGTTTGTAGCATATTTTTTTGGTTTAGATTGCTTCATCACAACGAGAGTTATTACAAAATATCCGGGGCCTCTTTCGAATGAATCACCCTATAATAATATAGGGATAAACCTAGCGCCTACCGCTGTGACGCGTGGAACTGATAAATAACGCCAGCCATACGGTGTGTAGCTGCACAGCTGAGTAACTGGTGACTTTTTCCTAAGTCATAAATAAAAAGTAAATATATAAAATGCAGCATATGCCATGTCTCGAAGCATCTCTTGTTTGGCATGAAGGAGAATCAGGAAGCATAAATCATCAAACAGAAATCACGAAACGTGGCGTTTGTTTTAATTTAAATAATTCCGATTTCATGCTGCGGAAAAAATGTGATTAAATTCAGCTATTCGAATCAAACATGATGACATCATCACAAACGCACCGATCTTCCCACTCGGGTTCTGTAGACAGTATGGTGTTCTTCACTTTCTCTGTTGTGGTGTGATTTATCGGAAACGTAATGTGATGTAACATGTACATGTAAGTCGAACACCCTGGAGAACTCGCTGTCCCGCTAAAGTCGCTGTGGGAAACTTCTGACTCTAAAAGGATCTGAGAGAGATTCTACAACGGATATCATGTACGTGTGTGTGTGTGTGTGATGCGTAGTGGAGTTCTGTAGGATTTTCCGTAACCTCGTCGTAACCTCACCTCACCTCGCCTCACCATCTAGAAGTTTTCTTCTTTATAAGTCTGGATCTCCGTTCCTCGATGGCCGGGTCGTGATGGTGATCTCCCGCGTTCTTCTCCTCGGCCAGCTTCAGATTAAGCACCTTCATCTCTGAGGTTAATCTTCGGATAAGTCAATAACCCTCTCCATCCAACTCCTTCGCTGCTTATTTTATTTTATTTCTTTTTTATCTGAGCTGTGATGTGAAAGCAAATGCAGGGATGTTTCTTTCTATCCAACTATTGTGCAAAAAGAAAAACAAACGGCAAAAATAACAACAACAACAACAACAACAACAAAAAAGCCCAGTTTGCATCATTTTGCGGTATTCTCTTCTGTCCGGTTCTATTTCCGAAACGGTGGTTTCTGTTCCCTGGTGAGGATTTCTGCCGAGATCCCCGAGTTCTTCCCGAACCTCCGGGTGAAGCGGAGTAATCAGTGTGAGGAGCCGCGATGTTTATTTGTCATATCTTCACGCCGGAGGTGCGGCAGTAGCGACTCGATGTCAGTAGATGGCTGTAGGAAAGTGCGGGAAGGAGAGAGCGAGTGCGTCAGAGAGGAGAACGAGCGGGAAGGCCTCGGCCTCCTAGAAGGGAACGAAAGAGAGAGAGAGAGAGAGAGAGAGAGAGAGAATAAAGAGGCCATGCGGAAGTCATGTGCATTTACAGATTGTCTCTTTTTCTCTCTGGCTCTTTATTTATTTATCTTATTATTTTGTATTTTTCTCCTTCGGCCTCTTCGCGTCGGCTTACGTCTTACGACTCCTGGTTGCGCAAGACGAGATCGGATTTAGGTTGAATTTCTTTGTTTTTTTTGTGTTTTTTTTTTTTTTCTTCAACAAAATAAAAGATTAAAAAAAAAAAAAAAAACCTTACACCCCCCCCCCCCCCCTCCACCTTTTTTTTTTTCTTTTGGTAATTTTCTCCACGCGCTAGCGTATACGCTGGCTTTTTTTTTCCTTCCTCCCAGCAGTGTATGTGTATGTGTGTGTGTGTGTGTGTGTGTGTATTGGAAAAGCCTCCCCCATCACCATCAGCATCACCCCACCCCTCACCGTCCACCTCCTCTCTCTCCTCTCTCTCTCTCCTCTCTCTCTCTCTCTCTCTCTCTCTCTCTCGTTCCCTCTGTGTTACTTTGCGAGCGCACTTTTGCTGGACTTCCTCGCCTGCGCGGATCTTCGGATCTTCTCGTTAAACGCTCACGTCAAGATTTGTTGCCCGAGCCACGGATCGCGAGAGCTCATGAGCGAGAGCTAGACACGTACACGCTGAAGCAGGAAAAAAAAATCTCTCTCTCTCTCTCTCTCTATATATATATATATATATTTCTATCTACACTACGAAGAGATCTGCTACTAGAAGCACCTTTTTTTTTCTTTCTTTCTTTCTTTCTTCTCCCTCGGTGAAGATCCCGTTCCCTCTTTTTCTCTCTCTCCGAGCGTCCTCCTAATAATAAGCGCTCCAGAGCGATTCTCGTAAATACCAGACGAGAGCAGAACAGCGCTGGGAGAGAAGCAGGACGGATTTTAGAACTTGGGAGACTCTGCATCGCTTTCGAGAAAACGAGTGCACCTGACCCCCTCGCTCAAAATGATGATGTATCTGTGGGTACGTATAACATCCGTCTGTGTCCCGTTTGTCAAGTGTATGTGTGTTTGCGCTTTCTGTACTGTGTGTGTGTGTGTGTGAAAAGCTTGAGTAAGAGTTTTTACGCTGGTTTGTTCTTTTTTGCTCTAAGACGACGCCGAAGGTTCTCTGCGCTCACACTTCTTGCTAAATTATGAATCCGCCAGACATGTCAAGTGTGACGCATCCCGCTGGAAAGACAGGAAGTCTAGCGTTCTAAGTGAGTGTGTCCTGGCCCGTTCATTATCTGCCTGTTCACCTGCCGTTATCGCTTCGGGATCGGTCCGAGGCAAAGGAAAGACTTGGCCGCGCTTAATTGCCCGCGCTATAAATTTAAAGCGTCCCTGCTGTGCGGCTTTATCGGGAAATTAATCTTTTTTTAACCGCGCTCGTAATCTAACCGGCTCTAAAGAAATAAGAGAATCTGTTTTAATTGTGCTGCCTTTAAAAAATAAATAATAATTATGAGAAAGATTATTTCAGGAAACTTGTTAAGCAAAAGGTCTGGAGTTCTTCATAAATAATGAAATAAATAAATAGATGATGAATGCTGGATTTTTTAATTGTTGTTATTTCTGTGATGGAATGAAGTCTTTTTTATGTCATTTTATTATTTTATTTTTTTTATTTGCATTTTTATTTATTTATTTTTCCTTTAATGCCCCACATCTATGTCTCTTCTCCATCCAATGTGTAAACTCTCAGAAACAAAAAGGACGCCCCGAGAGCCGTCGCCTGCCTCCTGGTGTGACTACAGCAAAATGAATTTGTGATATTAAAGTGATGAATATTGAATGTTTAATTGAAACCTGGACGGTCTTGAAGGAATAGACGCAGACGGAGATTTCCCTCGAGGTGCCGATACCGCTCTCTTCCCTTTTTTCTTTTTTTCTTTTCTTTTTTCATTATGAACAAAATGCCACTTACTGACTTTCTTAAAGCTGAAAGATCATCACCTGCTGTACTTTGAGCTCGCTCTCGATCCTGATTGGTTGGTCGGAAGGTGGTTTATTTTATTTGAACAGAAGCAGCTCAGACGGAAACGCGGCTGCAAGATAATAGCGTGATGCGTTTAGACGCGCTGGGGAGAATACGTCATTGTTTCCATGGTAACACAGAAAAAAAAAAAGCCAACACACTTTGATGGAAGGAGTCTCCAGTTACAGCAAAACCACAAGCTAAAGTTACACGTTGCGGATTTATAGCAACAACACGAGCAAAATCACAGGAAGCGCGTTTGATGAGAAATTCTTTAGTAAACAGAGGAAAATTGTCCGTAAAAAGTTTCACTAATTCACGACTGTCTGATTGTTTCTGCTAATTGCCGCCGTATTTAACGAAGCAGCTGGTCCTTGTTTAACATTGTAACTATGTACACTTTGTGTTTATTGTGACAGTTTGTATTTTCACAGCTAGCCATTGACAATCAGCTAGTTTGAGCGCAGTGCTAGCTAGAATCCAAAAAGATTAGCATCATTATCGCTAGTTTGCCTTAGCTCATGTTTTCCCGCCTTTTTTTATTTTATTTTTTTTAACGTAAATGGAAATCAGTGTGTGACTTCAGCTGTCCCATTCAATACTTTCTTATTCCACCTGAATCGATTTTCTGTTCAAACTTTCTTCAACTCATACCCGAGGATTTATTTAGATGAGTGTAGGTTTTTTAGTTTTTTTTTTTTTTTAAACCAATCCGACTCGCTCTCCTTCTCAAAGTTCTGGTGCATCATCTGGCTGCAGGAGATTATTCCTTATCACAACATTACAAAAGCAGCCCCGGCTGTTCGTGTGAAGGGCGCGTCCCGAACAATTCACGCTCCTCGGAAAGCTGTTATTACTTCGCGAGGCGGTGTTTTATGTTGCACTGGATCAACGAGAAGCCTCCTACATGCTGGCGTTCGGCGTGAGAGTCGGCCTGATGGGAATAGAGCCTCCGACGGTATTGCGGTGTTTTCCTAGACAGATGGTGGAGTTTTTCCTTTGCCACCTTTATATACAGCATACAGTGTGTATATATATATATATATGCAGTGATGTGCTGTGTGTGTGTGTGTGTGTGGTCTTGCTTGTGCAAGTCTCTCGTGAGCGAGTGTTATTTGTGCTGTCGTTTGTGGGTGTGGCCTGTGCAGTATTTTTAAAGCTTTTTATAGCTACTAAAACAAATCGCTTTTACTTTAATTCTACACGACTGATCAGGGTTTAATCAGTTGGTGCTGCATCAAAACCCTCATTGTCTATTTTTTTTTAAATCAGATTAGTTTAGCAGTCGGAGCTAGCTGAATTAGCGACGTACCTACAGTGCACCCACCAGACACCAACGGTCTCCGTTTGTCTTTATATGGAAGAAGTTTTTTATTCAGTTTTATTAAGCATAAAAAAAAGAAAACGTCTTTGTTTTTGAAAAAGTCCTGACCCAGTGAGAAACAGGTGCAGATGATGTACAGATGTTCAGGCCGGTGATTAGTGCAGTGATGATGCTGGACGCTGAGTGTCTGGAACAGACGAGAGGGGAAATGAGGTCGCTGCAGAGGATGTTACTGTACATAAACCACTAGTTTTTAAATTGTATCTTTAGGCACTTCGCACCCTGTCGCAGTAAAACACTTCCTCACATGTAGGCTATGCAAATTATTTTAATTTAAAACAACAAAAAAAATCTTCCTTCTTTGTTGCCAAATTTGTTTTATACTTCGAACGCACCTAATGATTGGTAGCTCATTAAAAGTTTTCATTTCCCGCGTTTACATTCACCTGCCTCGAAATAAAGGTCGACCACGGTTTCGATGTCACCTGAATAAAGGACATGTTTTTACACGTCTTGTGAGTTTTTACTCACTTTTACATTACGTTCTTTCTTACACTTTCTTAAGCATTGAGCTTAACAGTTGTGTCTCGCTCGCTCGCTCGCTAGCTGCGGATGCGATTGCATACTTATGTTTTTTTTTTTATTCCGTCATTTGATTCACAGAAAAAGAAATCATATCCATAACACCTTTCTTATCTCTGTCCATCACCCTACCCGTAACCCTCTTAAAAAGTGTTGCATTAGCGCTTTCCTTTTGCTTTTTCTTCTTCTTCTTTTTTTTTTTACTGTCAGTTGGACCTTCTCCAGCTGGACTGTGGTTTTGGCGAACGATTTGATGCAGCAGAAACGCCATCCAAACTGGCCGGGCCTGACAGTATTGCTTCTCTCTCATCTTCGGCCGCCCCTGCTCCCGGCAAAAAAAGTGCTTGCGAAGGCACCTCCTGCTCGGAGTTGGCTTTCAATGGATGCTCTGAAAGCAGTTTATTCAATTGATTGATAAAGGTCGCCCTCGATTATATTGCATGCAGGAAGCGTGACACACAAGCGAGGCTGGTAGTTTTTTTTTTTGCCTTTCGCTTTGTGAACGTCAGCGTCCGAGCTTCCCAAAAAATTTTTAAAAAAGGAATCTAAAGGTTCGGCGCAAAAAGCTCTTTTGTACAGTTTTGGCAAAATTCATAGCCGTCTTTCCCTCTTCCTTTTCCAACATTTCGGCCATGGCGTCTAGCGTTTAACTCGCATTTTGAAAACTGAGCTAGATTTGCTTGTGTATTCTATTGTGAGGCGAAACACAAGAGCTAATCCTGTGATCAAATCCTGAGATTCATTCAATATGACTTAAAAATGTTATAGTTTTATACCTTCAGTTCCTCGTTTACTTGTTACCCGTCTCATTACGGTCCTGACCATCAACTCAGATAAACTACAAATAATCACAACAATTTAACCCACTTTTCTACTGGATACGCATTAAAAAAGCTATGGATTTGTCGAGTTAATGCATAAATATGTAAACACATTAACGCGGAGAGGAGTTTGATGGTACATAAACTCGTAGAAAAGTCATTTCTGAAACTGTCATAGCTGGACGTAAAATCACGATGTCACCATGTCACGATGGACTGCATTTCATTCATTTTCATCAAAAGCGTAAAATATTTTGAACAGCTTTTATCTCCAGCATCATGCTGTTACTGTATGTCACTACAAAGTGTTTGTGTCATGAGCTGTCGTAGCGTCAAACGCCGGATCATGGTATAACCTGTCACGAATGTGTTATAAAGGAGTTATTAACACATCAGGACAAGCTCAGATACTGTAACACAAAAACATCCCTACGTCATCATGATGATGTTTTTTAAATAATCTCAATAAACTGACATTGATAATATTTATAACCATATAACATGCTATAACACGTTTATAACATTTAAATGAACTAGCTGATAAAACTGTCTAGTCATTAAAATCTTATAAACTGAGAACATTGTAATAGAGCCCTAAATCATAAGACTGTTATAACCAAGTCATAACAGTTCACATGCAGTGCAGTAACAATAATAATATCAGGTTATCTGTTCTGACAGGTCTTATAACATGTCCTCATTATAGCTGTTATTAACACTTGAAAACGTTGTCACTTTCCGAATACAATAAGGAAAAACCATGTAGTGACCATGTATTGTATGAGGCTGTCAGGGACTTGTGTCATAAAAGTGTTAAGACAGTGTTATTAGAGGTTAGTGTAAAAGGACGAACATTACAAGTGACATAGGTAATGAAAACAGTAATAATTATATATTAATGGGTTATTGCAAGACAAAACTAGTCACAACACATCAGACAGAGACACTTTACATGACAGTAAAGAACAAGCATAGGACTGTTATAACATCATGTGATGTGACTGTTATAACATCAATGAACGATAACGCTGATGTGACATGGTTATAACAACCGACATAAACTGCCATGACAGCATATAACCTTTACTATAGCATAAAATAACCAATTCAAGGACGCTGTAACAGTTTATAACACTGTCATAACCATGTCATAACTATTAATGTTCAATAAAATAATAACATCAAGTTACATGACATCCAAATATGTCTATAGGAAAGGTCGAGACTAAACCCAGACGCCTGTCTATGATGTCACTTATTATGCACATCACTTGATGCACTTATGCATGTCATAAGCACGTGCGCCGTAAAATAATGATGTCAGGTGTCCTATGTTCTAAATGTCATCCTGGTACCAGTAGTATAATGTCATGGACTTGGACGTAACATGTCATAAACGTGGCGTGATGGACTGTGAATAAACAGAGCCATAATTTTCGACGGATGTCATGACCTGTCATAACTGTGGTTATACATAAATGCTTTAACCTGTCTTTAAAAACAAACACGCATATTATTATGGATTGTTGTTGTTGGATGGGGTTTAGGACAAATTATGATGTTCTGATCTGAACGAGCGCATTATAACTGTTTTACGTCATCCTGTTCAGCCGGGCCCGGCGTCATGTTATTCATGCTACTCTAAAACTCCCTAATCTCAGCCAGCGTGAAAGGTATTAATGGTAACGCCACGGTCCGCGGCGGCGCTGCGCGGATTTAAAAATGGCCCCTCTCGCCAGAGCTTCGCCGCGTATGACAAATCAATGCATAGCATTTTCATAACGAATGGGCTTGGCATTTGCGGTGCACGACGGCTTGCTGACCTGTGACAAGCAGGGCCGCGGCATTTCATTACAGCTCGCAAATCGAGATAGAGAGAGAGAGAGAGAGTAAGAGAGAGACTGACTTTCTGACCCCGCTTGCTGTCCCAGCATGCACCGGGGCAGGGACGAACAAGGCCCGTGGCACGGAGAGGCGATCTCATTTGATTCGGGTTTCGCTCCTGCGTGGTTTATATTAGATCTCCTTCTCACTAGGATGCTCTCTGTTTGTTCGGTGATCCCATGCGCCGTGATTGACGAGAGGAGACTGAGTTTTGGCGTTTGATTCCGAGATGACATCGTCGTAACGACAAATCGGCTTTTGACGTCCATTGAAAGAGAAAAGTTCATCTTTTTTTTACATTTGAAATGCATTTTCTTTTTGATAAATAATGCAAATCTATTAGCAAGACCCTACGCACTAGATGACTGGCAGGAGGCGGGGTACAGGTCACACACGCCCACACTATGGGCAATCTGATAAACCAGTTATCCTGCTCTGCACGTCTTTGGATTGTAGGAGGAAACCGGGCTACAGAGATGAACCCCACCAAAAACACAAAAGAGGGAGGTGGGAATCGAACCCTCGACCCTGGAGGTACGAGGCGACAGCACAGCGCTAACCACAACGCCACCGCGCCGCCCCCTACGCACTACTTAGCGTGATACTTTTCTGATTCAAAATACACCAGCATGGAATGATGAAAACCGAATGTTTATCCCCGTCTTTATCTTTACCGCATTTTGTTTTCCCATGAACCAAAGATGAGATGCAAAACTCCATGTCGGCTCTCGCAGTCCGTTACGCCCTGTTGCGCCGGGTGATGTGCCGCCGCGAACACGGGATACTCGAAGCGCTTCCATAAACACGTCTTTATTACAGCGGGTGTTCATCACTGTAAGACTGTAACACGGGAGGGGGGAGGGGGGTTGCATTTGTGGTGGGGGTTTTAGCCTTTTTATCGAGACTATAAAACACACACACACACCAACTTCCAAGGAAGGACAGGAAGAAATCACATTAGAAAAAGGAAAAAAAGGGAACAGAAGGGACTGGGAAACACCTTTGCGATAACGGTGGCAGCCGAGCGTCCGGTAAAGTCCCGGCTGAAAACCCGGAGATTACTGTGTGATTTCGACGGAGATCAATGAAGCTTTGCTAATAATTCACAGCGGGGAGGACCTCCAGGGACGTGGCATTTATTTACAAATATCAGCACCAGCCAGAGTGATCGCCTCCAGTCCTCTCCACTGGTCCTGATGCTTGGTTTATTATCGAATGCTTCCCTTTGACCGTAGTAAAAAAATAACACACACGCAACCAGATCATTTACGACCCTGGTGATGACCCGGCGTGTTTTGAATGTTGTTTGTCAAACCGTTCGGTGTCGAGATCATCGAGCACGATCGAAGTGGGTTTACAGACTCGCGGTGGCTACGAAATGTCAGACAGATGAAAAACATGGCGTAGGTGTCTGGAATGTTCTTCGTTAGAAGTAGATAATGATTATAATAGTGTCTTATACTGTATGCTTGCATGAGCACTGGCTTTAAATAACGTTAGAAAATCATTAATAAACGTTACTTTGTAATTACTCACATTGAACATGCATCAACACGTGCGATGTCACTATTTGTAGCACGTTGTGGAATCCTTACACAGTAAAGACTTTGTTTAAAGACGATTAATTAATTAAGGTCCTTTTTTTCCCCCTCATAATCATCCACTATAGTCCAGTTTGTAGTTGTTAATTTAATCGCCGAGCCTTCATCTGAAATCTCTCTCAAGAATATGAAGGATTAATCATCGAGGTCGCTTTCGACTGTCCCTGAAGTGAGCTGCAGTTCTGCTGGTTTAACCCCGTCTGACCCGAAATGGCACGAGATTATCTTTTATAATTAGCACGGCGTGGAATCGAAGTAGCTTACTCGCATCGTCCATCCGGGGGGTAAGAGGGGCAGCCGCTGGGTCTGAAGTACCTCGGAGAGTTCCTCATTACAGCATGATAAGGTGCATAATATATACAAGGGGTGTTCATGTCAAAGCGGGACTTTGATTGAGCTGAATAACCGAATACCTTTATGAAAGTAAAACGTCCTTTACAATCCCCTGCTACACTCATGCAGTCATGGTAGCTTTTCACTAGAGTTTGGATAACATCAAGGTAGAAAGTTTTCTTTTGGACTTCACGTCTGAAACACTGGCCTCCCAGGAGTTCCTTGTGGAAATGGCTTGAAGTCAGGTCAGGACTGTACGGGGAATGTGGCAGTAACTCTCAGCCATGTAGTCTGCAAGTGGTGTTGTTTTCAAAGATCGCACCCGCAGTGGGCTCCGAGCCACTACGGCTTCAATCGTCATTCAGGGCCGTATGAACGTTCAAATGTCACGGATTAACTCAGATGCCCCCCAAATTTTGTAACAGTTGTCAGTTGATATTTTTAATGCGTTTATCTCTCTATAACAGTTCAACTGTGCTGTCGATGGTAGCACGTACAGGTCACTGGTGGATCTGTTCCTCCTCAGTGTCACAGGAAAGTGGAGAATGGAAACAGTTCTGAGAACAGTTTAGAATCACAGAACTGGTTCACTCGAATAGACCCTGATTCTAGAACTGTTCCCAGAACTGATCAGCTCAAAATCCCCCCCAACACATCACCAAGCTGCTACTGTCGGCCCTCGATCCCTAAACCGCTCAGATGCAGAATGAGTTACAAACGTTCTGTACAGTATGTGTGTGAATGTAATGTAAACGTAACTGAGGTTCTTTTTGTTTGATTTGTTCAATCAGTTACGTCCCTGCATCAAATCCATGAAGCTTGAGGAATATTAATTTATTTATGTTCAATAATTTTAATACTTTTAAAATGCTTTTAAGGTAATCGCAAGTGCCCATGTGTTAACCTTAACAACGAGCTGGATATGATGTTATCCAAATATAATGCTATTATTATTCTGAGAATTCTACATAACTGGAATGATTTTTATAAACCAGTAACCAATAAAAATGTGCATGATGTATACAGTATGTATAATATATTTTTTATGATAAGATCAACAACATGTTAAATTTTTATTATTAATCACACCTGCATCAGTAAATGATTCTATAAACCTTTTTTCTTTTGAAGTTTTTTTTTTTTTGGCAGAATTATTTCACAGGAAGTTCACAAGGTGTTCCTCTAGTGACACGTCTAAATTATACATAAAAAAGTAAAATACAGTGGAACCTCGGATTACGAGCATAATTCGTTCCGGAAGTGGGCTCGTATTCCAGAACGCACATAAACCAAATTGAATTTCCCCATAAGAAATAATGGAAACTCAAATTATTCATTCCACAGCCCCCAAAAAATAATACATAAAAATAATTAATACAAAATATTGAGTAAAAAAAAAAACTTTACCTTTAAAAAAAGTAAAAATAAATCCCGACAGATACGTGTTTCCGCTGTGTATGTGTGTGTGTGTGTGTGTGTGTATGTGTGTGTGATTGTTTTGTGTGAAGCTAAAGTAAGAAGCCCCTTCCCCCTTCCCCTTCTAGTTTTACACAGTTACCCTTCGTCCCCTCATTTCACACATACGCACACACAATGGAAACACTGTTTTATCGGAAAAATAAACAAGAAATCTCTCTAATGACACTCGATTGAGCGACACACTA
>JAQMYK010000008.1:25482562-25496774 GCA_030014345.1 Clarias buthupogon
CATGATACTCGGTACTCGTAAACCAAGACAATGCTCGTTTTCCAAGTCAAAATTTATTAAAAATCTTTGCTCGTCTTCCGGGAACACTCGCGTTGTGTTACTCGTAATCCAAGGTTCCACTGTATGTATACCAGTGCTGATTAGAACAACTGCTCATTCCTTTGAACTTTGACCCTAGAAGCACTTATCCCTGACTTATTGTGTTACAATATTCTAACTACAAGCTTGAAATCCAGGGATAAACATTCTTCTTAAACAAATGTAATTGTTTTTTAAAAGTATTTTATCTTGCTTATTTCCATATTTAATAGCTCTCACACTTCTGCTCAGCCTCTGACCTCAAAATTAATATTAAAGAAATATTTATTTAATGTCTGCAAAACCTTCTAAAAATGATTGCAGGTCAAGCTGTCTTTTTTTCAACTTGTCTTAGCAGACCGAAAGCAAGTCTGAAAAATGTACAAATCAAACGGTTTTAATGCAGAGGAAGCTCCGAGGTTAGTCGGTAATGTCTGGAGCTTCGAATACATTTTTTTTTCCATAACTTGTGTCATCATATTCAGAGGATGAGTCACTTGTCGAATGTTAGTTTAGTTGCATTTACACTGTCAGATTTAATAAATGTAGATAAAATTATTTTAGGGACAAAAAAAGTCTGAGAGTTAAAAAAAAAAAAAAAAAGGTTAAAAAGCTACAAATCTAATATTTTGTACATTACTGGTAATTAAATCACAGCCTTTTAGGGCCAAGATACGAAGCGTGCAGGACAACGAAGCGTGCAGGATTTCGAGAATAAAGTGCAAATGTTTCAAAGAATAAGGTCATAATTTTTCAGTAATGAATTTAAAGTGAGAAAAAAGGTCATAATATATTAAGTGCAAAAAAGTAAGCATTGCTTTATTTTTAAAACTAAAATAAAGCTATAACTTTACCGAGTACACACCGTCCTTTACTGTAACACTGTAACACTGCTGTGATGTGCACCAGTTTAGCACTGCATTCTCACTTTATTCTTATTCTTATTCTTATTATTTTATTATTATCATTATATTTATTGTTTTACTAAAAAGTTTTTATTATTTAAGCTTTTCTTTGTAATATTATGACTTAAAAAATATTGTGACTTTTATTTTTATACCTTCTGAATAATTTTCTTTAAGCACTATAACAGGGTTTTTTTATTACAATTTTTGTAATATTATGATTTTTTTTCTTAAACTATGATCATAATTATTTAAAATGTATATATGTTTCAACTAGCATTACTTTTTAAAATAATACGACTAAAATATTGTCATTTTTCCTTAAAATATTATGGCTTTTTAAAAACATATTATGACTTTTTAAATACTATGGCTTTTAAAAAAAAATCATATTATTATTATTTTAAAATATTATTACTTTTTTATTATGTTAAGACATTTTTTATATGATTTTTTTTCTTGAAATATGACTTTTATATTATTATTGTAGTATTTAGTATTTAGTATTTAGTAGAAAGGAATTAAATATTATATTTTTTCTATTGTATATTCCTTATGATATTCTTTTTAGATTAAGATTTTTATATAAATATTATGATGTTTCCTTAATTTTTTTTTACATTTTTTTTTTTTTTACATTTTTATAATTTAAAAAGATAGTAAATAGTATATATTTTTTCTTTGTAATATTGACATTTTTCTTTTTTTTTTTTTTTTGGGGGGGGGGGGGGGGAGTTTATTTACAAAATATAAAACATTTTTCACTAGCAGAAAGTATTCTTTCACTAGCAAACAGTAAATAAACAGTATATTAAGGCTTTGTATTTGAAATCCTGCATTTTTTTATTATTTTATTTCACTGTGGTGTGTTTATAATTAACTGTGATTAAAGCACCGTTAGCCTTAGCGCGCCGCTGTGTGTCTGGACGCGTTCAAACTGTTTGTACAGCGGAGAACATTTCTAGATTTCATTTTCATTTGTTGACTTTGATTTTTGGCGGAACTCCAGATTATTTCTCTCTGGGGTTTGAAGGCTTAAGTGTACTTTGTGATTGTTACAGAATATGAAGGATGTAGTGAAGAATGTAAATGTTGCTACAGTATGTCCGCTAGCAGGGCTTAGTTTAGCTAGCTCTTTGATCGCTAAACGTCTCTTGACTCAGTAGCAGCGTTAGGAGCGCGACATGTAGCTGTAAGTAAGAACGCTTGTGTTTAAAGTGCGAGGAAACAGGAATCAGCATCAGAGTGATGAAGTGGGAAAAAAAGTAGTGTGTGTGTGTGTGTGTGTGTGTGTGGTGTGGTGGTGGTGGTGGGAGGGTATTAGGGGTGAAGCACTTCTCACTTTTCTCCTAGCGCAGCGCTTTTTCGTGGCTTTGATAAGACCGAGTCGTATCAGCAGTCTCCGCCTGCCTGGTTTTTAATGCCTATAAAGGGGCAGATATTGATTTCATCAGATCAGACTGTTGCACAGGAAACCCATATAGAGCGAAAGCAGGAGACAGGGGAAAGAGACAAGAGAGGGAAAGAGAAAAAGAATGATGCCTATAATGTCGGTGGTAATAGATCCGCCGCTGGACGAGGTGTAGAAGCGAATCCTTTGTCGGCCGTGTGAATAAAGAGGCCAGAGGGTTCGCGTTTTAGAGATAGGTGACTGATTTCACACGGGGGGGAGAGATATGGACGTGGATCCGAGTCTTCCCTTCAAGGTGCGCCGTATCGCTTTGGTTAGATAATAACAACACGGCTTTTCCGAGCCGCCTCGGGCTCCATCGCTCACTGTCACTCGAACCCGCGATGCTTTGCCAGCTCAGACGGGCACAGGAATGAGTTATTGTTTGGATGACTGCAGAGCGCGAGAATGCGGAGAACAAACCGTTGTTTATTTGCTCAGGCGTTCCACGGTCGCCACTGCAGGGCTAATCCTTTATTGATGCGAGGTTGTGTTTGGCATTTTCGGGAAAAAAAAAAAAAAAAAAAAACAGGCCCCAAAGCACTTGTCCTGATTCACTGCATGCCGTCGCCTTCATGCTTGTCGAACTCTGTGTAGATATAATTCCACACGAGTGTGAATGGAAGACATTTATTCCTCCCGCATGTTCACACAAGCTTGTATATCGTTAGTTATTTTTTTGTTTTTTGTTTGTTGCACTCAGAATTTCTAAGTAATAAAAGCTCTAGGATTTTCCCGCCATTTCCCGAAACAAAGTCTTTAAATTGCGGAGGAAATTATTCCTAACCCGCGCTCGCATCCCGAGACCCCGCGGTCGAGCGAGGTGCGACACGGAGGCATTCCGCGGTCATCGGTGAGATCGCTTTGCCGTTTTTAGCATCGTCTCTCGCTAAATGAAATCATCTTAGGGGAAAAGAAACGGCCTCTAGCATCATTCGTTCTTGGTAACAAAGCAACAGAATGTTCAAGCGCTCATGATCATCCGTTCTCGTTTGCTCTCTTGCTTTAATGGCGCGCGTAACAAACGGTGACCGTATGTGTGTGTGCGTGTGTGTGTCTGTTTGTGGGATGTTCTGCTGAGTTTTATCTCCACATTCTTTCTCACAAGAATGAGGACAATAACTTTCCGACATTACCCACAATTCCGTTCAGCCACCTGATCAAAGTGGTGCACAGGGATTTGGACCATCTACATCATAAAAACGATGCTATTTGCATCGCGCAACAACACCAGTGATCACGTAGCCGAATCTCTGGTGTTACTCATATACGGTAGCCGCTATGCATTCTGGGACTTGGAGGCTTTTTTTGCTCCAGTGTCTACGCTCCATGTACAATGGATTTTTCTTCAAAATGCTGTTAAATGGAGCGTGGCGGAAATTGAAAATAAGCTCTTGATGTAATATTGAAACATAGAAATTCTCACTTAGTCTTGACCCACTTTGACCGCTAGTCTTACGTCCCCACCCCCGATTACGTTGCGTTATACAGTAGATTTCCTAATAAACCATCTCTGGATGGACTTTTCCTTTAACCTGAGATGGAATTTCATCCCGTCGCGATAAAACCTTCAAGCGTTCAAAGCAGGAGCATGTTGAAAAGAACGTCTGAGGAGCCAGTTTTCAGGTCGTTGAGCAAAGACCTGCTTTCATGTGCAACCAAGATTAGAACTTGTAGTCTCGTTAGGACTGTGTGTGTGTGTGTGTGTGTCTGAGGTAGCGGTGTCCAGCCTACAGGGTCGTAACGAGCTGGATAGGATACGCACTTTGGTGACAGGAAGGCGTCACTTCCAAGCGCTCCGTAACGAGAATTCCAATCCGGAGCAGGTCTAAAAGCCGCGTCTGCAGGTGATGCCTTAATTACAGCAACTCGTGTGTTTTTTGACACGTGTCCAGAAATTTTGCCCCCCCTCCCCCTTTCCCCTCCCCTCCCCCTCCCCTCCCCTCCCTGATGGCCTTTAATCACGTAGTGCTGTAAAATCGGTATAATTTGAGACGTGATGGATTCAACCGGGCTTTTAGAGATAACCGGTCGTGTGACGACGTGTCTCAACTTAAACAGCCGAAAAGGTGCGTGACTTGTTTTTAATTCCGCTGCACCGCTAGTTGGGTAAGACTGGTGGATATAATGCTTTGCAGGACATTATCACGTGGTCATAACATAACTACTCACTACCGGCTGAAATTTTAGTTGCAATGTATATAGCTTAAAGTGGTGTGCAGAAGTATTCACCCCCACTTGATTTTTTGTATTTTGACATTTTTGATCTATAATCCCAATGGACGTACTCATAATAATCCTGGTTACTTAGGCGACACTACATGACCACAGACCAAGAACTCGCCAAACCTTCCGTGACGTCACCCACAGGCTTTCTGAACAGCGGCTTTGAAGCGCAACTGTGGGAGCTCTGGTCGTCACCATCTTGGCAGGAGCTGACTTCACCTAAACCCCCGGTTAATCCATAAATGAGCAAATCAGCAGCGCAAACAGAGCCTGACTGTTGGAAACCTGGCTACTTACAGTACAACAGTTAGGACGAACTAATTAGCTTAACTTTAGTTTATCCTTGCCGTGTCAACTCCTTAACTTATTGGAGTTAAACTACAGCAATTCCAGTTAGTTAAAGTGATGAAATGCAGCTGCCGCTCAAATCAACCATGCCAGTAATCAGGCAATTAAAAAAGGAAATATAGTTAATCACAGTCATAGTCTGTGATTAATAACGATTAATCACAATTTTAAAATGCTCAGATTTACTTGTATTATAAACGTGCAATATTGGAATAAAGAAATGCACAACAAACTGGTTAGGGGAAACAAATTATGCAACTTGTTTGATATATTATGCATTATATCAACAAATGGTAAATTAACCAATAATTAACCTAGCCAGCCTCTAGTGGTTACTGGAGGAACTGCATGTTTTGCCACTTCCACATTGGACTTGTTTTTCAGAACGGGAACTTGTCCCTCGTATGTAATTGTCCCGTGGTGTGTGTGATTAGACGATCTCGACGTATTTTGCAATAACTTGTGGCTTGTAGAGTGAAGGAGACTTCTGTTATCAAGGGAAGGAGCTAGAGCATAAACGTAAAACTCAACATGAGGAGATTCTTGCTAGCCATTGCTAGCACAGTTGTTATGTTTAAGTCTGATGTTAACAATTTTACAACAACAAAGGAATTAAAACATGAACAAACTTTATTTACTGCTGTACAGTAGTTTTTTTTTTCCTCCCCATGCAACTGCGCTCATGCTAAGCTAACTAACATGGCTATTGAATATACAGTCAGACAAAAGTAACAAGTCTAGTAGCCTCACACACTCACACACACACCACAATTTAAACATAAACCAAGCTCAATAAAATCTTTTTTACAATCCATTTGACTATCTGGCTTATGTGGGTTTTTTTTAATATATAATTGGGTTCTATGACAACCTTTGAAAGGAGGGGTGTAAACTAATGCAACACACTGTACTGTATAATTGTAAGGTTTCAATGAGCACTGATTTACAGGACCTGAGTCTGAACACAGCGTGTTGTGACTGCATTAGCATCTGTAGCTAAAGTAATCATACTGCGCTAATAAATCATCGCCACTTAAATTAGCAATTAGTGAGGGGGGGGAGGGGGGGGCGTCTATCAAACGTGACATTAAATTATTTAGTACAGGAGCTGGGGCACTGGGGTAATTAATGCACAGAAATATGAATGTGAAACAACCCCGCTCTCTCTCTCTCTCTCTCTCTCTCGCTTACACAATCACTAGTTTGACGCTGCAATTTGGCTAATAACAGCTCACACCACTCGGCTACTACACTCGAGCATATGGAGTAGTAGTGTGTAAAATGACAAAAAAAAAAATGTGTGTGTGTGCAGGAAAAGGCGTCATTTATATTATAAGCCCTGACCTCTGCTCTGCGCTATTCCCGTAGATTTGCTTGCATATTAGTGAAATTGTGCTGACGGGTTCTGTGCGCTGAACAATACCGCTGTGACACACACACACACACACACACACTGCGAGTCACTCTTGCTCTTTCTTTTATTCTCTCTCTCAGCTAGTTGTGAAAGCTCTTATTCCCAACCCCCAAAACACACACACACACACACACACACACACACACACAATGTCATGCACACACTATGCTTGTAAGGACCTCTCACTGAAACCATCAAAAATCTGATCTCTTTAAACAGAAGTCAGTGTTCCTCATGGGGACCAGGCAAATGTCCCCCCAGGTTTAAAACTGTCAGATATTGTCAGTCATTGTGGGGACATTTGGTCTCCGTTAAGCTGTATAAATCCTTGCGCCCCTTAATAGCATTGTGAGGACTTTCCACTGATGTAATCTAAAATAAGCCTGAACCTCAGAAACCACAAGGGAAGCTTTAGAATATTTATTATAATAAAAGCTGAAGGTTTATAAGAAGTAAATAAGTAAATCAATCAATCAATCAATCAATCAATCAATAATATAAATATATAAATAAATAAATTAAGATTTCCTCATGGGGACCCGCTAAATGTCCCCAAAAAATTCTTGCCTTAATAATGACACAATTAATAATCAATGAGTCAACAAACAAAGGAGCAAAACAAACAAACAAACAAACAAACAAATGTAGACATAAATGCATATATAAGTGTCCATGTGAGGACCTTTCATCCACTAATCATTCCTCTAACCTTAAACTCAGAAGAAATAAACGTACTTGGTTAGTTAGCTATTTATTAACTTACAGTATTAATTTATATATATATATATATATATATTTTTTTTTTTTTTTTATTTTATTTTTTTTTTTATTTTTTTTTTTATAAAAGACAAAAATAAATTGGAAAATTCCGACCTCACACACAGACACAGACACACACACACATTTATGTTACCATCCTTGTGAGGACCTTTAATGCTAGTTCTAACCTTAAACTTATTAGCTATAATGAGGAAACATTTCGGTTTATTTATTTATTTATTTTTGTTTGTTTGTTTGTTTTTGTTTCTAAAGGCAAAAACAAAAAGAAGTCAAGAATTACCTCATGGGGGACCAGTGAAATGTCCCCAAAAGATTAAAACTGTCAGGAATTGCTTTAGTGGGGGGCATCTGGTCCTCAGAAAAATATGTAAACATGGCCACACTCCGATCTCACACACACACACACACACACACACACACACACACACACACATTTACCTTACCATCCTTGTGAAGACCTTTCATCACAACTTTTTTATTATAATAATAATTTTTTTCAAACAAAAAGGTTTTGTTTTATAAGTTCCAACAAAATTTTGCTAAATATCAAAACTTTCTCCATATTCGTTACTGTACTTCACATGATACTAAATAAATTTTGTCTTATTGGACACTCGGCCCCCATTAATGCATGAAACTATGCATACAATAGTGAACACCATTGGCTCCCTGCAAAGTCGAGCGCGGTCTCGATAGATGAGCAGCTAGAACATGTCGTGTCAAACTGCCCGTTGGGAGCGTTCCTGCGTGTCACACTCTATTGAGAAAGCGATGGAGAATGAGCGAGCACGGACGTCCCGTCTATTCCTGTACCACGAGCCATGTACTTTACCAACCTATTTATCATCACAAAGCAGCGTTGGAACGGCAACGTCGGCGGATTTGCGCGCTGTATCGTCCTGCGGTATCTGCAGCAATTCCTTGGGATTTGTTCCATTATCGATGTGTATAATGATTTTTACCAAAAAAAAAAAAAAAAAAAAAAGGGCTGAGATAATAGAATCGAGGCTTTCAATATGAGCTTTACTTCTGGGTACGACCCGGTGAATGGATAATAGCGTAAATGAATAATAACGATTCTTAGACGCAAAATTTGGTGATTGGTTGCATAATGACATCACATTACAGCTCCTTTGTGTTCATGTGTGTTCATGTGTGTGTGTGTATGTGTGTGTAAAACCAACACGCTGTTAATGATCGCTTGTCCCCGCTTTTGCCCTGGAGCTATTGTGTAGCCTGTGATTGTAATGCATTGTGCTCAGAGCAGGTGGACTACGGCCCCGAGTAAACACTGCATTATATTTTAAAAAAAAAAAAAAAGAAAAGAAAAAAAAGTGCATTGTGTTACAGCAATCTATAGCAACAGGGAATAAAAAGAGAGAGAGAGTGTGTGTGTGTGTGTGTGTGTGTGTGTATATATATATATATATATATATATATATATATATATATATATACCCGTATAGCATGTTGTGTTTTAAATTATTTAGTAGGCAGCTGTCCAGCTCTGACAGACGTGCTGTCACAGTGTCCGCTCCAATGCAGCTCGCTGACAGCCGTGTTCCATAATGCACTCATTTTCCCTCAGACTGCAGCAAAGTCAAAATGTTCACACCCGACTCCATTACAGGAGCAACGCTACCTGGGTCTGTTGTTGGAATAAAAACACTCGCCAAACCCACCATGACATCACCCAAAGGTTTTCTGAACTCTGAAAGCTCTGGTTTCTTATATCAGTGGCAGACGACCCTCATCCAGAGCAACTTACTTTTTTTTTTTCTTTTTTTCCCCTTATACATCTGAGCAGTTGAGGGTTAAGGGCGTCGCTCAAGGACCCAACAGTGGCAACTTGGTCATTGTGGGGTTTGAACCGCGGGCCAGGGGTAGCTCAGTGGTTAAGGCATTGGACTACAGTTCGGAAGATCACAGGTTCAAATCCCACAACCACCAAGTTGCCACTGTTGGGCCGTTGAGCGATGCCCTTAACGCTCAGATGTGTAATGAGATTTTTAAAAAAAATAAAAATGTATGCTGTCCCTACAGTAAATGCACAGTTGAGCAGAAGGAACAATACCTAGCTTTCATTTAGAATGCACCCACGTACCGCAGTTACTACAAGCTAGCTAGTTTAGCTCTAGCTAAAATGCTAAGGTGGCTAACATTCATTTTTAATGTTAACATTAGTTTGCATTCAATTGAGTTCCATCAACTCCTACATTGCTTGTGGTAAGTTAAACTACAACGGTTCCAGTTACTTGGTTTGCTAAAGTGAAGCACAGCAGACAGCTAGCGGTTTAACACCTGCACTGCAGCGGCCACTCAAATTGGCCATGCCTCTAATTATGCATAAATGTATAGCTTAATATAATTTTAACCTAAAAATTCACCACCTTACAGTTGTCATAAAAGGGATCTCTAACTATGGAATTTAAAAAAAGGGTGTAAACATGTTTATTTCTGTTGTAAAATTGCTCATTTAAGATGCCGCTCTAATGGGTTTGATTCACTTTTGGAACCAGCCCCCAGTGGACATTCAAGGAACTGCATGTTTTGGTACTGTTTCAGAACTGGAACACCTCTTGGTTGGAACTTGAAGTGGGCATGGCCTTTACCGCAACATTGTAACCCTTTGGAACCGCTTGGTCAATAGCGGTTTCCATAGAAACGATACGTTCCAGAAAGACAAGTATCAGTTAGCGTGCAGCTGCACTACAGTCCGAGCTGCAAATGTGGAAAAATATTTTTTCAATACTTTTTAAAAAATTATAATAATATATGACACAGATTTTGACTTTCATTTGTGTGTGTTTTTTTTTTAAACAGGCTGTTGGAAATGTAATTTGTTTTCCTTTACTCATCTATATTTTAATGAGACAGCAAAAAAAAATGTAAAAAGCAAAAGAGTTGTATAATAAATTCTGCATATGAATCATTTTGTGTACATCAAGCAGAATTTGGATGCAGATAAGACACTTGGCCACATGTACAAACACACACACACACTCTCATAGGCACGCACACACACTGATTTCTATTTGCTCAAACAGTGCAGCGTTTCGTTTTAAACCTGGCAGATGGATAACCTTAGACCGTGGTGAATTATGAATAAAAACAGCACTCAGTGTGGCTTCGTTCAGTCTCTTAAAGTCACATCTGTCTGCGCAAAAAAAAACAAAATCCAATCCCAGGAAAAAAAAAAGAAAAAAGAAAAAAAGTGCCGTGTGACTATGAATACATTTCCCTAACAGACAGACAGACACGGGGTATTAAACAGAATTATGAGCAGCGTGGAAAAGCGTCGAGTAGAACTTCAATCCATAAAGACGAGCTGACATTTTTACTCTCGACGTTCACGTGATATATTTTTTGTGAGAACGTTAAATGTGACATAATCGAGTCTGATACATAAATTATACAAAATAAGTTGTTATATCAATATCCGATGGCCGAGGCTTTATATCATGTTCATTGCCATAACGATCACATACATTTTCTTTACATTTTAGCCTACATGTATAGGGCAGCGACTTAAATACTTGGAAATTAAAAAGTTCTAAATTTCTATTTTTTCCAGTTTTTTTTTTTTACTTTTTATTATTATTATTATTATTATTATTATTATTATTATTATTATATTTATTTATATTTTTTAATGTAATAATTTTCATGTTGTAAATTAAGGCCAGTGAAGTTACTGTAAGTTACTGGAATGTACTATATGAATCGCCCATCTAGGGTAACAATTTTTCAAAAAACATGTATATATAAAAAAATTAAAATTAAAAGCACATTTATTTGAACATAAAAGTGTGCAAAAATACAAAACAAAACTATTATATTTTCTACAATATTTATTTCTGGAGGCACGGACACTGACACTGACACAGTTACTGACTCTTTTGCGAACTTGTAAAAATGTAAAACTTTTTAAAAAAATCAAAACTATCTGGACAAAAAAGGTGCGGTTTGTATTTTTATTTTTTTTTTATTTTGATGAAATAGAATAAAAAATGATTAGCAATATTTCCCTACGGCTGAATTAAACAGATCAATTGATACAAACCAAAGTTTAGCTCCGCCCCTACACTTGCATCCTTACCTCGCTCAAATTGAACTTATGTAACTTAAATAAAGTTTTTTTTTTTTTTCCACTTACAGTTTTTATTAACTAAAAAAAACTTCCAGAAATCAGCACCACATCAGTGGTTTACCTTTTTTTTCCAGGTTGCTATAGAAACGATAGCAGTGCCTTCTGACCAGTCAGAATGAAGAGCTGAAGATTCCTTACGTACGTATGCAGCAAACAGCTATGATTATAATAAGCGAAGCCAGGAAAAAGATTCAGTGGAGTCTTGTAGCGGTCAGACGGCGGAGGCTACATCTTTTTTTTTTTTTTAAGAGCATGCTAAAAGTAGCGTTCATGCGAGGTCATGTGACCGCTGTTCCATTGGTATACGCCGCGAGCGGGAGCCAGTTCATTAGCATCACCAAAGACTTCTGTATTAACACGTTTATCACCCCGGAACGCTTGCGATCGATGGTATCATTGTCGTTTCTATTTTAAACTGCATTTACACCAGACTGTGTGTGTGTGTGTGTGTTGACGTGCATGTACTGTAGTGTTAGAGCCTGTGTGCAATTTGTGTGTTGACGTCCACTCTGGGAGTTCTCTAGAAAACTCTGTGGCTAGTGCTGTGAGAAACATCTCACACACACACACACACACACATTAGTCTTACTATCCTTCCAAAGACAATCTGAATGATCCATAAAGAAAGATGTTTGTGCAAGGTTCTCCTGTGTCCCGAGTGTCCATGACGTCATTCAATATTAGCCAGAAATACAAAACCGGTAAAGGACAGGACACAAAAAATGTACATTTCAAGCCCCAGATTTGTGTGTGTGTGTGTGTGTGTGTGAGTTTGATCACAGGATCTGGCCCATGATGCTTGTGACAGGTAATTTCCGTAATGCGGCTGACAGAGATGGATTACACAGAGGCCTATTGGATCGCGGCGCTTTTGTGCGGAGGTGATAAGGCTGGCTGAGGGTTATCTCGGCATGAGGGCCGGCGACGATACGGCGAGCTAATAAGTCCCGGGATAATACAGTGCAAACGACTTCAGGAGCTTCTGCTAAGGAGCACAGAGACGCCGCGCGTTGATCCAGTCGACGACTTGCTCGCTTTACCCTCTCCTCGGTCATGACTTTCGGTATTACGGTTACAGCAGCGGGTTTGCAATATGGAAAACTTCCTAAGGACCGCCCACAAGAGCGCGACGTGACATCGAGTGCTTTCCGTAAGAAGAAACGTTTTAGAGGTATTCAGCAGGCGACGGGAATATTAATGCTCGGCTTCCCCACCAGTCGGACATTTATAGAGTTGATGTGAAGCAGCGTGGGCCGTGTCGTCGGCCCCGTGCGGCGTTATATCTTCTCTGCGGTGCGTTTAATAATTGGCGCTTGTTTTCATCCGTGCCACCGCGGCGCTCCAGCAGCTGGGTAATTACCGCGAGCCGTCCATGTCAATGTTCCTTCATTATTATTATTATTTTTTTATTTATTGGATTTTAAAGTAACTACCAGTCTTTAACACTTTCATGACTTCTTTTCATTCCTTCTTTTCTCTCTCTCTCTTAAAAAGTTGTTACAAAATCATGTTCTAAATATAAACACTCAATTGGAACTCAGTTTCACAACATTAGCCTCCTCTAGGATTATTAGAATCACAGCTCTACCGCGGCTCGCTATCCAAAAGGGCTAAACTGTCCGTTCTCTCGGTGCCTGTCAATCACAGCCTCGTCTGCTACCTGACCGACGTGACGTCCCGTCGTGACGTGACCTCCAGGCGAGCGCTAAAGCCTTGTCCGTCCCGCGGCTCAGGACACGTTTCCTCCCGTCGCCGCTCGGCGCCGGATGTTTCTTCCACATCGCCATAATTAATGAGGAAGCAGCGTGCGCCTTCTATTAACACTGCAGGGAGAAACAGAATTGGCCTGCTTTCGTACGTTGTGGCAGATTTAAGGACCCGAGTGCACAGCAAATAAATGGAAGGGCTTTTAATGAGCTGTGGGAGTTGAACGAATGTGCGGGGGTGAAAGGAAAAAAAAAAAGAGAAAAGAAAAAGAAAAGTGTTGTGTACACATCAGTGCTTATTTAAACCGGAGGAGGTAATTGACGAGCGGATTGGAGAGCAGCTCGTTTGGAAAGGAGAGACGAGGATCTGTGATTTGTTTTGATTTTCTTTTTTTCTTTTTTTTTTTTGGCATCCGCATATTTCATTTGTTTAATCCATCAATTGATTTCGGGGCCGTTTCACAAACCTGCAGGGTTAGCGCAATTTTCTAATGGACTTTCTAAATAGATTTTGGAATGAGTGTAGATTTCGGATCACCTCGGGATCAAAGTCTAATTTCCTTTCAAACACTTTTTATGCTAAAAAAGATTTTTATTTTCTAAGAGATTTAGTCGTGCATGTCAAAATTAACATCTGTCTTCTGGTGGAAAAAAGTCAAAATAAAACAGTACTTACTTGTGTGGAGTTTTTAACGTGTCTGTCGTGACTCCTGATCAATAAAATATGATTATGTTCTAAATCTAAATACTAGGACACTAAGAAGTGTGTTTAAGCAACACACCATAGAGATTAACTCAGGGTTTATTAGATCATATAAAATACATGTTATGCAATGAAGATCCTCTAACAATAGAAATGTCATAGAAAATTATTTTAAAAAGTTCGCAAAAAGGAGCAAAAAATG
This sequence comes from Clarias buthupogon, assembly GCA_030014345.1. NCBI lineage: Eukaryota > Metazoa > Chordata > Actinopteri > Siluriformes > Clariidae > Clarias > Clarias buthupogon. The sequence goes on from JAQMYK010000008.1 coordinate 25,496,525, forward strand.
CGACCAACAATAATCACATTACAGATTTAAAACCTGCAGACGTTGTCCTGCGTCAGGGTTAAAATAGGGCTACAAATAAGTGAGTACAAACTTTTTCACCCCCATTTTTAATACAGAAATCACAACTATTTCATGATTTATTTACTACTCTATTGTTTTACACATACAATACGATTCAAAAGTTTTAGAACACTTTCTAACTCCATGATGGTTCCTGATTTTTATTTCTTTCTACATTGTAAAGGAATGC
>JAQMYK010000008.1:25515441-25529682 GCA_030014345.1 Clarias buthupogon
GGTATTAGTAGGTGAGATGGGGGTATTAGTAGGTGAGATGGGGGTATTAGTAGGTGAGGTAGGGGTATTAGTAGGTGAGGTAGGGGTATTAGTAGGTGAGGTAGGGATATTAGTAGGTGAGATGGGGGTATTAGTAGGTGAGGTAGGGGTATTAGTAGGTGAGGTAGGGGTATTAGTAGGTGAGGTAGGGGTATTAGTAGGTGAGATAGGGGTATTAGTAGTTAACAGATTATGGGCCAAACTTCGCTGAGTGATGATCAGAGAATAATTATAAAGGTCTTGACTAACCCCAGTGAGATTCCTCATGCAACAACAGGCATGAGGAATCACAAAGGAGTTTTCATTTTCTGCAAAGGAAAATTACACAAACTAGTTGCTTTTATCAGAAAGTAACGCTGTAATGTAACTGATTACTTTACACAATAACGTCCCGCAACACTGTTAATAAGTTGAAACGTTTCATAACAGAGTGTTATTGTGTCATAAAATACCAGAGCCAATCATGTTCCTGTATGGAAAATCTGGGAGAAAAGGTAGAAAGCTTCCAGGTGTACATGAGTTCAAAATAAATAAACTGATTTATACAGAATAAATGATCACACACGTTTCACGCTCATTCCCATAACTTTCTTTGATGCATTGACAATGACTGACCGTTATTAAAACCGCTATATAAATAAAATTGAATTGAATTGTATTGAAAAACAACAAAAACAAATGGACAATAACAGAGTTTTTTTAATGATCATTGAACATTAAAGTGTCATAAAATAAATGAACCAATGAGCTTACGGTATGCAAATGAAGTCTGGAAATTTAAATGAAAACCATGAAAAGCGCAAATGCGGAGAGAATAAGAATTACAAAAAGAATTTTACTTGATGATGTATTCATGCTGAAATATTAATAAAAATAAAAAATTTTAAACTTGAGAAAAATTCTCAAAAAAGTATTAGAGCAGAAACTGCGTTAAACTTAGAGAAAAGATGAAACCAGCCCTTGTAGTGTAAGTAATGACGTTTAACTGGAGACGTCCTTTAGACTAAAAACAGCGTTACAGGGAAGGAGTTTGTCGACGTCCTTTAGGGACGCTCCTGCAGGCAAGGTTAGCCGCGTGTGTTTGTGTAAGGTGTGTATTGTTTAATTTGAGCGCGCGCCGTATGGAGCGCCCGCTCGCTGTCGTGTGCCGCGCTCAGGTTTCCGCGGACCGCAGCAGTCGATGAAATGAGCGATAGTTTTCGTGTCATCAGGAGATGATGAGCCTCCGTAACCTTCAGCAAGCAGTGAGAGACGCGCGCCGAGCCCAGGGACCCGAAAGGACGCCGGCTTTTGTCCACGATGTTTGCACGCGCTCAATACGCCCCGGTTATTGTTTGATTGCAAACAGGAGGGACACGCGTGTGTGTGTGTGTATATGTGTGTGTATGTGTGTGTGTGTGTGTTTGTGTGGTGTGGTGTGTGTTTGTGCCTGAACGATTGGTTTAAAGAGAGAAAGTGTGAGAGAGAGCAAGTGAGAGAAAGGTGATATATGGATGGAAACGGGGGCGGAGACCATCTGTTAGGCCTCACCGGGCTCATGTGTTTCTGTGTGTGTGTGTGTGTGTGTGCGTGCACGCATGAGTGATTAGTCTCTGGCATTCGTAATAATGTTTGTTTGCTTTTGCAGCTGTTGCACTATTTGGCACCACATCGCCGTTTCTCATTTCACAAAACAGAGTTTGTTTGTTCGTTTATTTATTTATTTTTTTAATTGTTTTCCGCAGAAAAAAAGAAAAGACACTCTGCGTGCGAACGAGTGACAGTGCATTTAAAATTACCTGGGACTTTATGATGCTTTTTTTTGTTTGTTTTTTGTAAACGATGTAATGCTTTCATAATGATGTAGATGTGATCATGGTGTAAAAATAATGTTGTTTTATTGGGAATATTAAAAAAAAAAAGTTTACATAAATTATAAATATGTTGCTATAAAAACAATTATTAAGTCTTAGAGCTATCGCATTAACGCAAACCTGTTATGAAATCCTTGCGCCGATATTCTGACCAGACTCGAGAATTCAATGGAAACGCATACCTGGGGGTGTGCAAACTTTTGCACTCCACTGCAGTCTTGATGATTAGTCGTACGACCGGAGCAAAGTTTTTACTTTGACAAATGTGAAAGCGAGAGGGATGACATACAGATGCAGAGCTGACGCCTTTACCGTGTGTGTGTGTGTGTGTGTGTGTGTGTGTTCCGCCCGTCCCGGAGTAATTACAGCACCGCTGAGAGATTGGCTCCTCCGTGTTTAACACATCTGAATGAAGAAGTGTCAGCTTGCGACAATGTCAGATCGTAACCCCTGTCCAGTGTGGATCTCGATCCTCTTCTGCGCGGTTCGCTCAGTGGGGGACCAAACGGCATGAGGACCGTCTTTCAGTGGTAGATTAAAGCTGCCTTAACCGTTTTCCATGAAAAAAAAACCCATCTCGCTCCCGCCAGCAGGCAGCTCATTAGAAACGAACCCCAGTGAGAACAAAGTGAGTAGGGGAAAAAAACACACCCAACCAAAGGAACCCTCTGGAGCTCAGGACTCGAAATGTCTGCTTCAATTCTTTGAATCTTTACGAGAGAAAGGTTCAGAAAATCTGTAGTGAGGTGTAGAGTAGCGCCGTCTCATTAGCGCTCGTCAAAAACATTGTGAATGGACTTAAGTTTTGAGGAAGTACCACAAGGCAAGCTCGTTCATCTGTACACAAATTCTGGTGGTGTTCATGAGGAGTTCTCATCGATTGCTTCCATGTACGACACTCCTTTCATAACTGGCACTGGAGGCTCCTTCCCTTACTGACCCTGACCCATAGCTGATAATGTAGACTCCTTCCATAACTTACACCAGGGACTATTTCCATGACTTAGCCTGGAGACTTCTTCCACATCTTATCGTGGAGACTCATTCCATGTCCGACCCTAGAGACTCCTTCCATGACTTACTCTGGAGACTCCTTCCATGACTTACTCTGGAGACTCCTTCCATGACGTACCCTGGAGTTTTCTACCATAACTGATCCTGGAGTCTCCTTCCACAGCTTACCCTGGGGACTCCTTTCACAGCTTATGCTAGAGACTCCTTCCATAACTTACCCTGGACATTCCTTCTATAGCTTACCCTGGAGACTCCTGCCATAACTGATAATGGAGACTCATTTTATAATTGACACAAGAGACTCCTTCCATGCCTTTCCCTAGAAACTCCTTCCATGACTGACCCTGACACATAGCTGATAATGTAGACTCCTTCCATAACTTACACCAGGAACTATTTCCATGTCTGACCCTAGAGACTCCTTCCATGGCTTACTCTGGAGACTCCTTCCATGACTAACCTTATAGACTCCTTCCATGACACACCCTAGAGGTTTCTACCATAACTGATCCTGGAGTCTCCTTCCACAGCTTACCCTGGGGACTCCTTTCACAGCTTACGCTAGAGACTTCTTCCATAACTGACCCTGGAGACTCCTTCCATAACTTATCCTGGACATTCCTTCTATAGCTTACCCTGGAGACTCCTACCATAACTGATAATGGAGATTCCTTCCATAACTGATAATGGAGACTCCTTTTATAATTGACGCAAGAGACTCCTTCCATGCCTTTCCCTAGAGACTCCTTCCATGACTGACCCTGACACATAGCTGATAATGTAGACTCCTTCCATAACTCACACCAGGGACTGCTTCCATGGCTTACCCTGGAGACTCCTTCAATAACTGACCCTGGAGACTCCGTCAATAACTGACCCTGGAGACTCCTTCAATAACTGACCCTGGAGACTCCTTCAATAACTGACCCTGGAGACTCCTTCCACGGCTACCATAATTTGGCAATAGAGAATTCTTCCAGGACTGACACTAGAGACTCCTTCCAGAAATGCCTTTGGAGATTCCTTCCATAACTGACACCAGACTCAAAACTCACACTTCAGACTGCTTCCATAACTGACACTGAATATTCCTTTCTTAACTTATCCTGAGGACCTCTTCCATCCTTAAAACCATAGACCTATTCCACTACTGAACCTGGAGACTCCTTAAATATCTGACACTGGAGACTTCTTCTATAAGTAATACTGGAGATTCCTTACTCCTTCCTGACATGGAAGACTCCTTCGACAGGTTACACTGAAGACTCCTTCCACAGCTGACAGTGGAGACTCCTTCCATATTGCCCAGTCCCAACTTACCTGATTTTTGCTCCAAATAGCTCAGAATGGTTTCAAAATGGTTGCCATGGCTACAACATACTCTGCTTTCACTTGGTATTCCTGTTTACTTCCCGTTTGCCCCAGACTTGCCGTAGCTCTTCCTGGGTTTCCGTAGCCCCTTACCGTTTGGTGTGTGGTAGCTACTAATGACTATAAGCCACCGAGACACACCCTAGAGGGCCACGATCTTGCTTTATGACTACGTGTAGTGAATTCATAGTGATTCTTAGCAAAATGCTATAAATGACAGCATAGACTCCTGCTGTAACTGACACTGAAAGCCTGTGATTTGAAAGTTTATATTAATATCAGAGGCACTTTGACAGAAAACGAATCAACACCTTCTGACCAATCAGGGTCCGGAATTCACAGCACTGTGGTTCAGTTTACGTGCGAATATACAATGTTTCCATCTTGTTTTGCGTCAGTTATGGACTACTTTGGTTATTTTCCTGCTCTAATTTCAGAAGCCCCTGTTTTCCGAATCTCACGTGATCATTCCGAGCTCATCACGCTTTCCATTCATTGTAATGCACAAAGTCATTATGAAGTCGTTTCCCAAAGGATGACAAAATGCTATATATCCATTTGAGCAAGATTTTATGCGCAGATCTTTAACCCAGCCCTTAAGGAAGCTTTTTTTTTTTTTTGCCTTGTGGAGTGTAATTAGAGGCATGCAGTCATGTTGAGACATCAGAGTCTGATTCCAAAGGCATTAGTGCTTTCCGGAAGATACACTTTGTCACGAGTGATGTTTTCCATGCTGTTAAGGATGAATATCATTTTCCGATGATACAGTATCATTGCATCAGCCCTTTCTCAGCCCAGGGTGAGTGGAGTGTACTCAAATGTGTTCATCATATACGTCATCTTATAAATTATGAAAATGTGACTAAAAAAAAAAACAAACACACAGCGGCGTCTACGAAGAGAGCGAACTCGTCCTTCAGTGCCGCCGTACGGAACGGAGAATGATGGACGAAAGATCGGAAAATGAACTTTGTGTCCATGTCGTCAATCAGACAAGCTTTTTACTGCAGACAGTTGCCCAGACGTCAGTGGCAGCTCATTTCCCAAACAAACAAACAAACAAACAAAAATTCACCATTAAAATAGGTATATACTGTATAACGCTATCATTTTGCGCCAAAAAACCCAATACTGCAGGAGCCAGGTTTTAGCAACTTTCCAGCACGAGCCGGTTCAGAAATAAGCTCCGCCTATTTCAATGTCAGGTCTCACTCTGAAATTAACTTACCTCCGTAGAGTAAAGTCGGACATGACTTCCATGCGTTAAAGCTAACAAATGGCCGACAAGTAAACTTGGACAACTCAGTGTTTATCTTTAATATTCTGTAATCCGTTACTAGCTGAATGTGACGTATCGCAGGATCACAGGAACACTTTTCCGCGGTCTCGCTCTGAGCTTCCGGGTGTTCGACAGTCGTTCAGGTGCTGAATAATTAAAGGATTGCCAACGTTACGAGAAGCCTTTTTTCCCCACCCTTTAATACTGAGCGTAGCCGGAGGAGCAGTAATCAAATTCCTGTCTTATTGGAAGAGCGAGAGAATCTGATTTGATTAAAAGCAAAACAAAAATAAATAAGCAGAACTGGCTTTTCTTTGTTTTTTTTTTTGTTTTGTTTTTTGTCAGCTTTCAGATCTTTTCAGTGACCTAATTACTGTGTTTTGCATCTTTGTTGTGCTGGGAAGGAAAAGCGGAGAGAAAACGGAGGAGGAGGAGGAGGAGGAGGAGGAGGAGGATGAACATGAGGAGGATGAGGAGGAGGAAGAAAATAGCCTCGCAAGCTCTGTCGCTATTCAACCTCATTATGTCTCCTGGCATTTTAACTTCTTTTGATGATTAAGTGAGAGGAGAAGCGAACAGAGCCGAGCGTTTTCCTGACACTGGTTTGAACGTAACGTGTAATTTTAAAAGGGGGGGGGGGGGGGGGGGTCAAGGGGCGAGGGGTGAGAAATTTTTTTTAAAAAGGGACGAAGAAACGTTTAATGTTGGATCTCGAATGCATACGGTCTTTTTACTTTATCTGGGTCGACCTGCCTCGAGAGCCTCATCAAAGGCCAGAAGGCTACCAAGGTGCTGCCGGAGAGACAAAGGCGAGCCTCAGGAGGGGAGGGCTTTAAATAATTCTGCTTCCCTTGTAATTTTTTTTCCCCCCTGTTCCAGAAATAGAAAGTGTAGCGTCCAGTTATTTTATTTTCTTTCATTCTCTGAACCGATCCCGCCTCCTTCTATTCCTCGTCCTGGTGTTTTACCAGAAAATAAATAAATAAAAACGACGCCTGCTCGGGTTCACCAGGCTCCTCGTATACATAAGGTGCCCGCAAGGTGTATGGGGACACGTGGACAGCTGCGTCTTTGTCTGCTCTGTTTGCTCACAAGCCGCTGCGGTATGGGATTATACGCCGCAGCGGTCGGGGCGAGGAGGAATAATAGGAAGTCATGAAAGGAAGGATGAGTCCCACACGGCTACGCGCTGCAGCTGCACAAAGCCTCCAAACAAACATATGTGCTTGACAAGTGGACATGTTGACTCTTATTTTTCCTTCTTTCTCGCTCTCTCTCTCTCTCGATATATATATATATATATATATATATATATATATCGTTCTCACTTTTCTGGCTGGTTTGGTAAATATTTAATACGAGGCCATTATTCCAGGCCATTTTCCCTCTTACGCTGTGTTGTATTTGTTGTTGTAAAATTACAGTACATCACAGAACTAAATGAGGTTCGTACGAGGCTTTAATAGAAGACACAAACCGGCGGTAAATAAACAGCGCTGAAAAAGAATCCGGCATAAAACACGCTACAAATTGATCCCACTGTGGGCTTGTTTGAGCTGCGGCTCGGCGCGAGGAGAAAGAAAAAATAAAAAAAGTATTTTCATTTAAAACTGTCGCAATGTTAGGGAAGAAAATGGCCGTCATGGTGCGGTTGTTAAAAAAACATATTTTATTTTGTTTACTTAGTAATTTCTTGATTTGTAGCACGGATCCGGGAAGTGTAGGTGATTCCGGACAATCATCGGGAAGCTTGTGTTGGCTGGGAATGCCACAGGAGAGACAGGTGACAGGTGCACGTCTCGGTAGGCGTCGTAATCCCTCGGTCACATGGCAGCAGGTTGCAGGCGCTCAGACAGACGGCTTCCCCAGACGCAGACGGACGTGGACACTGACACGAGAACGTCCTGAGAATGCACTCTCGAGCAAGGTTGAGTAAGGAGTAACAAACTCCGTGTCGTGGGGAAGTAATATAGGAAAACAACGTGATGGAGTAATGATATGATGATGCGTGATTTGCACTAATTTCTTCCTTTTTCATCTACGGCGACACAAATGTAGCACTTTGTTCGCTGAGGAATGCCGTGTTATGTCTTTTGTTCAATTTATAGTCGCGTGAAACAAGTTGGTTCCTCGTTGCAGAAGCGTTCACTGTGAAATGATAGCGTGTCAGAAAGAGCGCATTAATATTTATACGCTATCAGAATCCAAACCTCTGTCACATAACGCTGTGATTAGCTAATCAAATGGCTAATCATTGTGTGTTCGTGTGTGTTACTCGCTTCCCCGGAATGCATCGGGTTCGGCACGTGCGATTGCGCGGCTTTAAGTGCTGGATCTGATAACGGTAAATAAATTGATTTTGGCTCAGTGGATAGTCATAAAAGAACTTATCTGAGGCTCGTAATCCAGGCGCAGGTCTTTCTCTCCAGGCTTCTACCATAGCACAGGAAAGAAAGTGAGAAAGTGTGTGCTTGCGCGCGCGCGCGAGAGAGAGAAAGCGAGAGCAAATGAGCATGACGTAGGAGCCATCCATTCCCTCTCCGTCAGTATGCAAATGCTTTATGACGTTCACCTGAGGAAGATTCATGGCAACCTTGGGAGCGATCACCGCCGGAACGCACCTGAGCACGAGTCTGCAAGTTTTGTCGCGTCGAGTCCGTCGCGAATTTGCATGATGACTCCCAGGGTCGTTAATATCGCGTTTGATGAAGTGGCGGACTTTTTATCCCTGCCACATCCCGGCCCTCGTGGCGGAACCTTGCGAGACTGGAGCTTAGAGACGGCGTAAATAATTCGAGCTAATCCCGCTGTGACTGCACCGTCACCTCCATCCACAGCATACTGTCTCTGTGTGTGTGTGTGCAGAGACAGGCTGAGCTCCTTGCATCAAACCTCAGAGCTGGATAAGAAATGATGGCTCCGAGATGGGGATTTTCAACAGCCGGTACAAATCCGCGGTTTGTCTAAAGCACAAGCATCTCCGAGACTCATCAGGTTATTCATATATTTACTCGAAGAGCGACCTTTCTGTCTTCTGAGAGAAAAACTACAGCGAAAGCATATCAAGTAACTCTACAGAAAAAAAAATCCAGAAGTCCAGAGTTCACCGAGATGACGAGCCTTAACTTTAAATTATTATTTCACTTCTAAAATACACAGAATGTATGTTTACCAAAAGAAAATATATATATCTGTAAATCATACAGAGAATCAGATGCTACTGAGAACTTAAACAGAAAACAGGAGGTGTTGTTTGCGGGGTGCCAAAACTTTTGAAGAGCAAACCATTCTCAGAGTGAACCTTGCGATATTTGTTTTAATGTATCATCTTATTAACTTTATTAAGTTAATGCTAGTCGTTAAACTTCTTACAAGTGCTGTTCAAGTCAAACCGGGACTGACCTCCTGACAGTCCGCGAGGAGTTCCTGGGAGGCCTGCGTTTCAGATCACGGCAGTCAGCAGGCAGTCCGATCATGGCTCCTTCATACTGAGAGAACTTTCTACCTTGATGGTGTCCAAGCACAAGTGACACCCTGGGATAATTCTGCACAATCAAAAGCTCCACTTTCACTCGAACGCCCCTCGTATAAAGGCAAACGAGAGTTCGGAACTTTTTCCGCTTAATATTCTACTTTGAATACGCGCCGTTCTCATCTTTTCCGTCTTACCTCACTGAGTTCGGAGGCTCGTTAGTCTTTAGGCTCGGTAAGTGTTTCCTCGCTGTAGATTTCCTCGCTCAGCTTCCCAGAGCCACTTTGTTAGTCTGAGGCAGGGTGAAGGCAGTCGTTTAACGGCCATTGTTTAGAAGAGAAAGGAGTGGGCCGCACCGGCCACTTGATTCATTAGCCGCTCTCTGGAGTGGCTCTGCCACCATAATGGGACGGAAATTCAGTTACGCACGCAGATGGCCAGCGTATCCGCGCGCAGACATGCGAAAGGCGCCGAAGCTAGCTCTCGGATCCTTCTGATCTAATTAGCTTTGATTGCGGTGGCATAAAACGCGAGCGCTGTCGCATACACCCCGTGTTTACAAGCGCGCAAAGCAGACGTGCGCGTGTACGTATCATGTGACGGCTATGCTATTGGCATGTTTTTAAGCACAGGCTGAGTGCACTCAGGATGCGGATCGCGTCCACATAAGTGATGGGAAGCTCTTAGCTAGGTTTAAAGGAATGCGTTAATGCTAATGGAGCTAATGAAGGAAAGCAATCGCAGACCTCTTACTGGCCTTCATTCTGACTCGAGCGTCATTAGCATTTGTGGATGAAGGCACTTCGGTTCATAATGAACGATCTGAAGTGTGTGTGTGTGTGTGTGTGTGTGTGTTGGAGAGCCGAACGCATGGATTCACATATCGTGTCCTCGCATTATTCTGTGTGGTGGACTTCAGAGTGGACGGTGGGGTGGATTTCAGGGTGGGCAGAATGATACATAGCAGGGTGTATAGAATGGTGACCGGTGGGTAGCAAGGTAAAAGTTGGTGGGCAGTGGGGTAGGTGGAGGGTGGGCAGGGGAGTGGGTAGTGTGCTAGATACTAGCAATATTGCTCGATACTTGATAGCGATATTGGGACCAGGGTGGGCACCAGGGTGGGCCTGTATATATACTGTGCATTAAGGACTCAGCTTTTGTAAAATACTGTACAAATAGTATAAATAAGACACAGACTGACCCGAGACAACCCTGAACATGAGTAAGAAATTGCTGAAAAGTAAGATGTTGGTAATTGAAGAGTCAGAGTGACTTCGTTCTGAGACTGGCGGCACTAATTAGGTCCCTTCTGTAAAGCAGCTCGCTTTATACATGCGCCGCTCTCAGAGAAATATAGGAAAAAAGAGAAAAAAAAGTAATTTAGGGAGCAGCTTGAACATGGCCTGTGGAAGACGAGCTAATTAACTCAGGCTGAAAAATTTCATCTCACGTTAATGCGCATCTCTGAAGATCATCGTCACGGTCATTTCCCCGGCAAAAAAGTGCAAACGCATTATTATTAATTGTTGTTTTATCATTTAGGCAGGTTGTTTAAGTTGGAGTGTGTGTGTGTGTGTGTGTGTGTGTGATGTGAAGACATGTTGGGAGACGGACAGTACAGTACGCCTGCTAATTAATTAGCCCAATAGTGCATCCTTTGAACTTTTATAGTGGACCACATGTTTAACACACACACACACACACACACACACTCGCTATACCCGAACCATATAAATACTTAATGGACTATTATATACAGTACATTTGTAAAACAAATTGGATTAAATTTAATTAATTACAGTTTAATAAATAAGTTAAATTCTTATTGTTATTACAAATATTGTGTCGTTTATTTTTTTATTTTTATTGGTCACTTACTTTGGCAAAACATTAATATAATGCTTTAAATAGAAACAAAAAACCCTCTAAAACATAAGGAGGTTTAAAGAGCTTTTGAAATTAAACTTCACAAATAAATAAATAAATAAATATAAGCTTTACAAATTTAAAATAATAAATTCATTAAAAAAAAATAAAACAATACATTTATGAAATTTAATAAGTAAATTAAATTCAAATGTTTTTTTATACATACAAATTATCCATATATATATAGGGAAAAAGTGTTAAAATGTATATACTAAGTACATAAGTTAAATAAAAATTTTTTTTTTTTTTTTTTTTATGTCTTAAGTGATTTTTAGATTTTCTTGGTCATTTTGTGCAAAGTCACCATCATTTCAAATGACACGTATTTAAAAAATAAATAAATAAATAAAATATTCATGTATACATGAACAAGTGGAGCAAGTGGGTTCCTTAGGGATACTTCAAGGGTTTGTTGGATTTTTAAGGGTTCTTTGGTTCTAAACTAAAAATAATAAAAGAACTTCCGTTTAGAATTTTTGAAAGAGAACCAGACGGACAACAGAAGCAACCAAATGGTATCCAAAATGGAGGATTGGGTTCTCTGTGTTCTTATGCAGCATAAAAATGGTTAGTGCTTGAAGCTGGTTCTGATAGAGAACCGCTCTGGATTAGGGGTCTGCATCAGGTCTTTAAGGATTTCACGAAAGTGACTTTTGAGAGAAACAAAATGAAATGAAAGTGTTTAAACTGAGAGAGTTTTGGGTTTGGTTCTGCAGTGGTTCCTTAAGGGTTCATTGGATAATTAAGGGCTCTTATAATTAAGGACTTCTTCGAGATGAACAACTTAAGAGCCATTAAGGAAGTACGACTTTTTACAGTATGAGTGTGAAATGAAAATGTCCAAGATGGCAGATTGGGTTCTCTACAGGTGCATTGGAGAATTAAGAGCTCTTATGGTAGCTTCAAAAAAAAAAGTTTTTTGTTCTAATGGAGATCCTCATGCCCTTATTCAGTAGAGTTTGGACTAAAACCAATGAGGTTCCAGTACATGGAGTAACAGAGAGAAATGGTGTCCCAAATGGTGGACCTTTGTATACTCTTGAGTAAGAAGTAAAATCCTTAAGGGTTCGCTGAGTAGCTCTGGTTGTTACTCCGATGTTCTACTTGGAAGCTGGTCTGATATGGAACCAGTGTCTCATAGACCTTTAAGAATTTCCTCACAAGCGTTTAAAATTTTTTCGAAAACAGACCACAAAGCTGCTTTTAATTGGTGTCATGACCTCCGGTTCTTATTTACACTCGGCCAGGCCGTCGCGAAGCTCCTCAGACACGTCCAGGGCTTCATTACGGCTGTATTTGCATATGTATAGATTCCTGCTCGCGTCTCAGATGGAAACGCTGCAGATAAATTCACATCTTCGGCGAATCCAGAGATAATTACTGTATGTTCTCCGGGAGCTCCTGCTCCTGCTCCTGCTTCGCTCTCGTGTAGGAGTCGTAACTGGTTGTTTTTTTTTTCTTTTCCTAAGGTGCTGATTCTGTCTTTTCTTTTTTTCCTTACTCCTCGCCTCCACACACACCTGCACACAATCGGAGAGAGCTCGAGTAACTCCCCGGCATCACGACACCATCGATCGGGTTGTCATCGATTCCCACGTTTCCTGAGACGTATGTTTTAAAAGTGGGCTTTTTTTGTTTTGTTTTGCTTTTTTTTTTTTTTTTTAAGAGCGAAGACATCCCGAAAGCAGGTCACGTCAAAGTCTTCCTCGCTCTCTTTTCTGCTGGTTTTTTTTTCTTCTTCTTCTGTTCAGGTTATACGGAGAAGCCCAAGGAGCCGGCGTCGCCACACTTAGAGCAATAATTGGAATTTTCACGCTTGAGAAAGCAAACACTTTTAATACAGGCAAAAGCCCTCACGCGGCGTGGGTGGAAGACAGTGCGAAATCAAAAAGATAGATCACCCTAATCTGTGTATTGACATCTCTCATGGCTGAACAAATGGTGCAGTTGAGCTATATTCGCCCGTATCGATTCCCGGCCTGCTTAGCATTCATGCCCTCGCTCCCGGAGGTTGACCACAGGGCAGGGGCTTTACACAACAGTCCATCTCTTCCTAACTTATCATCACAACTCAGAAGTAAAGCGAAGGAAGCGTTTCGCTGTGGCTTTTTTAACAATGACAAATGTCTCGCCTGACCCCTTCTCCAGAGCAACCTTACCTCGTCTGCTGCCGTAAAAAAGAAACGACCGAATGTCACAGTATATCTACAGTATATAACTTTATAAGTCAAAAAAACAAACAAACAAAAAACTGTTGGACACATTGATTGTTTTCCAAAAAACAGATAAATACTTTCGAAACAACAAAAAAAAAATCGCCAATCGATCAATCATGAATCGAACCTGCGAAAACGTGGAAACGATAATGGAGCGAAAGGATAAAGCCGTGATCGAGAGCGTATACATCTCTCTCTCCGCAGAGCGACTGGCGTATACGGCCTGAGAGGCAATCACTAATGGCTGTCGGTTCTGCTGATGGGACAAAATGCAGATTCCACTTCTTTTTCCGTGTCTCGTTAATGGCCGCCGGCTCGAGGAGCTCATCGGCGCTCGGAAACGAAGCGACGCGCGGCTTTTCGAAGCGAATGAAATTGCACACGCTCAGGTAATTGATACTATATCACTCCTTACAGGTCGATGAGAAGATCCGTTTCCTCTCTGACATCGTGTCCACTCCGATCAATCCGGCACCAATCCTTTACCTAATCACACGCCGTATCGGTTTTCTGCTCCGCCTCGCGCCTCGCACATCTCGTATTCCATACTGTGCAAAAAAAAAAAAAAAAAAGGGCGGTGCTAGATTTCTAATTTTAATCTTTAAATGGTAGAGCAAGCATCACGGTGATCTCTCTCTCTCTCTTTCTCTATATGATATGTATCACTGTATATAGATTTGTTGACAAACCGAAAAAAGAAATTCTAAGAAAAAAAATTGGTAAGCAACTAAAAAAATCCAGTTGTTTCTGAAAAGTGAAAAAAATATTTGAATATATTAAATTAATGTTTTAATATATATACTGTGTCTATATATATATATATAGAGAGAGAGGAAATACCAATTATACAACTGTTAGTTCCGACTGAGTAATCTAATTGGATAAGAGACGTTCCATGAGTGATGATATAGAGCATAACAGCACTGAGATGTTTAACTATATATCTATCACTCTGTCCCACAGGGTTTCTACAGTCATTAATTACAATAACTGGGTGAGAGTAGGTCTGTACGGTCCGCAGTACTGAGGAGAGAGCAGCTGCCTGACAAAACCCACATTCACAACCAG
>JAQMYK010000008.1:25529782-25548702 GCA_030014345.1 Clarias buthupogon
CATGCACACAGAGACGGGAATCGAGCCTGGCCGGGAATCGAACCCGGACCCCGGAGGTGCAAGGCGACAGTGCTAACCACTACACCACCGTGCCGCCATGACCTGTACAACTGCTTTAAAAAAATAAATAAATAAATAAAATCCAGGTCGAAGGTTAAAGCACAGTTTAAGGAGCTTTGTTCCGTGTTGCTTGATAATCTTCCTGCTTGGAGTTTTGTTCCTTTGGGAAGTAGGTCAGGAAGTATCCGTTCCACATTAATCAGACTCCTGTTGCTGCTGACCCAAATGGCAGCCAAATAAATAAAACGCTTGGATCAACAAAAAGATGATTGATCGTTACAGATCCCGCGGCTACTAACGAGCCTTTGTTATCCCTGCTCCGCTTGTGTCACGCCTCGTTCCGGATCTTCTCAGGGTTATATCCTGTTCTTTTTTTTTGGGGGGGGGTGCAGGAGGAGGAGCCGGTGGGTATGGGGTGTATGGGGGTGGGGGCTGCTGCAGGCCTGGCGCGCTGGAGCAGCGGTGCTTCAATCCAATCAATAATTAGCGCCTAGCATGCTATGTTAATAGAGGCTGAAATTGCCTCTGAAGGTCCTCGCTCATAAGTCGGGCGTATAGATTGAGCGGAGGGTTGGAGGGAAAAAAGACGGCGAGAAGGCAGCGAGAAGAAAATGGACGAACGTAATCAGGTTTAATGGACTCGGGAGCTCGCTGAGAATTAAATAACCATTGATTTGTTGGAATGTTCCGGTTATTACCAAACACCGCCAGCGCACACGTGAGCGAGCCAGAATTACGTATCGATGTAAGAGTCCCTTTTTCTTCTCTTTTTTTATTTAGTGAATTAACCTTTAACCCCCTCTACAGGAACCTGAATGTTCTCGATGGTCGGACTTCGATTGGTCAATCGCGCCCATTAGGAAGCGACCATGTGCTTAACCTTCGCAGAGTATAGAAAAAAAAACAAAATAGAAAAGTAAAGGAAAGCTGAATGGCCTGTGGCGGTGTTCGTTAAACATTAGCATGTTTAATGCACACCACACACACACACACACACACACACACACACACTCAGACTAAATAAAAAGTAATCCCGTGTACTGATTAGAGAATGCCAAGAGACACATCGTCATCCTCATGAAGCACTTATCCCCCACACACACCACACACACACACACACACACACACACACAATCACTGATACCTGATCCATTAATAAAATCTATATTCAAAGCTCTGAGCACTAAAACCTCCCCCGACAGCTAATCGATGCCCCTACAGGAGCAGCGCGTCCGGTGGAGTTAAACAGCGTCACACTGAAACCGAAACGTCTTCATCAATCACTGAAATCATTTCATTCATTTACAATCAATTCCTTCATTTTTCAAAAGTATAAACTGCTGATTTATCAATCATTCAGCCGGGAATGTTCATTACTGAGAATTCTTTTGTTTTTGGGTTTTGTTTATTTCATTTGGACCTCATTGGAAACACCTCCATGTGGACGAGCAGATACACGACAAACACACAGGGATGAATTCATGAATAAATAAATAAATAAATAAATAAATAATTAAATAGCCTATTTATTTATTCATTATTTAATTAAAGTCATTACATTAAAATTAACTGCTGATTCACTGAAGAAAGTAAATGTACAAATAAACGAATCAAAATTATTTCCCGAACAAGTTTTTCTGCATTTGTTTTTAATTTGTTTAATCACATTTTTGTAATAAGGTAATTCGTGTATTTATTTGATTAATTCATTTCTTTCTGTTTTTCTTTTTGTTTTAATGTATTCATGACAATGATTAAGTTCTTTATTAATTGTTCTGTTTAGTTAGTTAGTTATTCTTTAGTTGTCTACTTTTAGCAACTAAAATATTTATGTATTCAGTTACTCAGTTAGTTAATCCTCCTGGGATAGGCTCCGCCCCCCCCGCGACCCTGGATAAAGCGGTATAGAAGATGAGTGAGTGAGTGATTTGGTTGATTGATCTTCTAGTTGGTTAACCATCGTGCATCATTATCTATACAGTTAGTTAGTTAGTTATCTCTACATTAAACTGATCATTTATTACCAGATTGATGTGGTTGGTTGATTGTCTAGTTATTTAGTCATCCTTATCCTTGCATCCTTAGCTGTACAACTATTTACTTGGTTAGATAATAATCCATTTCTGCCCACTAAACTAGTTAGTTAGTTAGTTGATGGTTATGTATTTAGTTATATATATGCATTGAAGCGTTAACTAATTCGTTAATTTCTTTAATTGGCTAGTTAACTAGTCATCTTCATCTGCACAGTTAGTTAGTTGGTTAGTTAGTTATCTGTCCCTTCACATCGCACCACACTGCATAGCAATCTAGAAAGTCAGTTATCGATACAATTCATATTAATAAATTGTTTAATTTGGTTGTTTGGATAAATGATTTTATGGGTATGGATTCTGTACAGTCACCTACAGTATTCCTACCCATAAAATCATTTATCTCAGTTTGTTTAGTTACTTAGGTACTAAATTATGTAACTACGCATTTAACTGTTGATTAATTACTTTATTAAGTTGGTTTGTTGATTAGTTATTATAAACTCCTCCCATTAAACACTAAAATTAGTTAATTTAGTTAATTAGTTAATTGGTTTACTAGTCATATATTCCTATTAATTAATTAATTTGTGTATTTATATATTTACATTACTGTAGCTAGACCTTATTTATTAAACTGTACTTAAATAGAGTTTGTTTATCCCTCGGTATTAAACTATTCATCTGTTATATATTCTCTCTCTCTCTGTCTGTTTATATATACAGTATTAACGTACAGTGTGTGTGTGTGTGTGTGTGTGTGTGTGTCTATCCATGTCTTTATCTCTTCATTTATTTTTAGTTGTGTTAACGTTTTTTTTTTTTTTACTTTGCTTGTTTATTTTCCCTCCTAATGAAACTGAGCTGACAATCAAATACGTTACAGTTTCTTTAAAATTAACCCTTTCAGGCTCAAATTAAGTTTTAGTAACAGGAAAAATCTGATATTTGGGGAAAGTACTTCTGAGTAAAAAAAACTCATAAAATATGTATCTGGGGTAATAAGGTAGTTAGTTTTTAACTCTTGCAAATCAGAAACGTCTGCCTTGAGAGGGTTAAAAAAAGTTTTTCTTTATTGCGAATAAACCCTTTAGGATTTCAGAAGATGTTGTTTTTCTCCTTGTTGCTTATGGAATTGGACTCGTGTGTGTGTGTGTGTGTGTGTGTGTGTGTGTGTGGTTGTGTAATCCTGCTTGTGTGTGGAGTGCGGAGCTGCAGATGACGAGCGCTGACCGAAGCCTGAGATCTGCTCTAAATCGGTGTATCTGACGGCGTGTACGCGGTGGTGTGTGTGACGGTGTGTGTGACGGTGTGTGAGCCCTGACGGCAGCACCGGGGTACAAACTCGCAATCGCCTCGCGACCGAGCGTGCTTTCATGTACTCTATCGATTTCACCTGATACGCCGTGAACCGTGTAAACGAAAAAGCCTTCATACACACACACACACACACACACACACACACACACACGGGTACTATGTGGTGCGAGTTTTCTCTGGTCTCAGAAAAGAGGTTTCTGAAGCGAAAGCGTGAAAGCGTTCTAGTCACGTACAGAGAGCTTCTGCTGAACTCGGGACCTGAGTAGGCTGGACCAGAGGAGCTCCATTAGGGTGCATGTCAGGGTGCTGCTCGGTCTATCTCACACACACACACACACACACACACACACACACACAGATATGAGAGACCTGAATGCCAAACTTAGCCCGGTTCTTATCTGAGCTCACTTCTGAGACTTGGCGCACTGAGTAAGAAACCGTTTGTGAGCAGAGAGAGTGAGAGAGAGAGAAAGAGAGGGAGAGAGGGAGACGGAGTGGTGGGCGGGGCTTGTCTCTATAATGTTGGTATTGAATACAAATAGAATAAAAATAAAAGAGTTTTTCACGTGTATTCGCCAATTGTAACATTGTCCGCGTAGGAGTCTTTCATTTCTTTATTTTTATTTGCCCGATGCGGTGTGTAAGGATCGTCCTACACTGCATGCTCACGTTGGAGAGCTTAAAATATCCCAGGAAATGTGTTTTATAAAAATAAAAATTAATGAAACAAGTTATTCTTTTCTTTTTATTATTATTATTATTATTAAATATTATTTCCATCACTCACGTTTTAAAGCGATGTGTGTTTTAAAAGAAACGAATGGGACGTTGAAGGAGTGTTGGTGGGTGAAAGGGGGCGGGGCTTGGGGGTTGGTAGAGTGCGGGGGAGGGGGAGGGGGGGGGGGGCGAACGAGGTGGGCACAGATGAGGGCTCCAGATGGAGCGGAGCTGGCCGGTGCCAGGGGCGGAGGGCAGCACGGGGGCAGCCGCTTCTCTGTCCTCATGTTCACGCTGGCCTGGACTGTTCTCCTGCCACGACGCCAGCTTGCTCACACACACACACACACACACACACACACACACACACACTGTGTGCCCCATGAAATGTGCATATATGTTCATTTTTTTTCCTGTATGTAAGTGTTTTTTAATGATAAAGCAGCAACGTTGATGTTTCTTCATGAGCAGATTGTTAGCTCTGATGTAATTACGTAGACGAGCAGATCTGCATTGTTTAATAAAGCGCCCGCCTCTGATATCGGATACGCTCCCGCCGCGCCGTTAGCATTAACGACTAATCCTAACTAGCGCATACTAGACTTTATTTCTTTATTTGATTAATATTTTTTCCTCATTAGTCATGAGCAGCTCTCCTAAATGAAACCCTTTTGTGCATTATTGTTTTTTTTAGATGTAGAAATAGCCCCCCCTTCCTCCCCGCCCCCCTCCCCCAGCCACTCTTTCGCGAAACCGCTTGTTCGTCACGGGAGCCCGTCTTGCGGCCGCTCCCGCGCCGGAGACGTGCGGACTCTGAGTAAGACAGATGGTTCTCCGTATAAACACCACCTCCAGCACTTTCATCCCTCATCAAACTATTAATTCGTGTGTGCGGATGGGTGCGCGTGTGCCGCGGCGCTGCGCCGATGAATATTAATGACGTTTTTGATAACTCCCTACGTTCGCTTCTTTCCCTGCTAACTCGTTACATCGGTTCGAGCTGATTAGAATGAAGCATTTACATAATTAACATATGGTCCTCGCGTTCGAGTTTAATGTCCTGATTATCCCGCTACTTTCTTCCTTTTATTATGAGTTTTATTGTTTTTTTCGTATGTGTCAGGATCGTGAAACAAACAAACAAAAAAATAAAAAAACGCAACAAACTTCGTGTTTATCCACGGGCGTGGACGGAACGCGACAGGAAGCGCTAGTAAACAAAAAGGAATCGCGAGGAGACGCTTTGTCGCCGTGTCATTGTGACGAACATCACGGTTGTAGGTTTCCTCCACCGCTAATCATCCTCAATACTTACAGCGCCGCGTTTTTAAACCAAAGCTTCCCGCCGGATTCGAGTTTGCTCCAAGTCGTGATGAAACGTTCCTGAGACGCGGCTAAACCCGGTCTGCTGAACATCTGAAAGCCTGAACATTTCCCAGTCTTTTTTTTTCCTGAGTAATTTGGGCACTTTTTTTTTTTTCCCGTCTCCTCTTCCTTCGAGACGGTGACAGAGCTTCACGCTGAGCTGAGGAGAGGCTGCTGGGATTTCAGTGCTCGGCTTTCAAGACCTATCCCTCCCCTGCTGAACATGCAGGAACAGTCAAACTCTCTCCTCTCTCTCTCTCTCTCTCTCTCGTACATTTACTATATAGACCGTGTGCGCCCGTGCTTTTAAAAAAATCGAACGTCTTTTTTATTTTCTCGCTCTATTTCCAGCTAAGATGTGAGATCGTTGTCGTTCTTTCTAGAAACGTCTATACTAGAGGTGAGCAAAATATTCAATCTGATGACAGAATAAAAAATTTAAAAAAGCATTCCTGCTTAAAATGTTTAAATATAGACTAGAAATAGATTTTACATGTTAACAAAAAAAAAAAAACTCCAGAGCAGCCGTTCCTGAAGCTTTAATCACAACACATGGTGATCAACACACGAGACTAAAATAAATAAAGAATGACACTAAATCAAACAAATCCAAAATATTTTATGGACCTTACGACAAAATAGAAAATTACAATCTTGAGAAATATGATGTCGTGCAGCCCACCTGCAGTACCATTAAAGTCCACTAGGGGCTTCCCGCACTTTGGGAAACACTGCTCTAGAGATATTCTACAGTAGTTGCCTTCTGAGTTCTTTGTTGCAGTTTCCATGTTCTTCAAAGTCATCATTTATCTTTAATCACATTCCTCTTCTTCTATACCTCTTTATCCTGTATTCAGGGTCGCGGGGACCTGGAGCCTATCTCAGGAGGCTTAGGGCACGAGGCAGGGTACACCCTGAACAGGGTGCCAATCCATTGCAGGGCACACACACACATACACACACTCACACACTCATTCACACAGTACGGGCAATTTTGGGAATAATCACATTCCTATACAATCTAAAATAATTTATGTTTTTTGACTCTAGATATAAACTAAAGCTAGCTGTTTTAAACTGTTTTACATAATGTACATCATTTACATAATTTACATAATCTACATGACGATTCTGTATTAGTAGATGCGTAATATCTGCAGTTTTACGATTCTTTTACGAGATTGTGTAAGGAGTCTCCAGTGTCAGATTTAGAGCTGTACGTTTATTTTTTTTTTATTCTGAAACTGTAAAATAACTTGTTTTGTTATTAAAATTGTGAATTTTAATAACAAAACAAGAGCCTAGTGAGGAAACATAAGCAAGTTACAGTGTAACTAAGAACATACTGTATCTCGTAGACATGAAATGTAATGCGGCTTCATCACACTGTTGATTATTCTCCTATGAAAACACAACACAAGGTTTGTTGTTTGTTCTCTATATATATAAGGCTTATTAAAACCGCCCCCCCCCCCCCCCAACACACTCTTAACTACTTTAATTCAGCGAGCGGATTAAAGGTGATGTCATGATGTCAGGACACGATTACCGGACTTCAGAAGTGCAGTGTGGGTCTTACTTTTTTTTCTTCTTCTTTTCCCGCTCCTCGGCTCGGTGCTGAGAATAGCGCTCCTGTCGCTATTTATTTCCCCTTTGACAGTCATTACAGTCGATGGTGTTGCTCTGATTAGGGTCCGGGAGCGGACAGAAACACTCGCCTCGTCAGCACTCCTGGGTTTGTGTTACGCAACCGTTCTCTACATATTCCCTCAAATGAGACTCAGCGGAACACAAGCGCGCTAGCTACAGAACTCGTAACGGGATTTAGAGCACGGGCTCGGCATAGAAATGTCCTGGTTTGGTAGTATTGTTATTATTATTATTATTATTATTATTATTATCATTATAATTATTATTAGTCTTCCTCATGCTCAAGTAGCTCTCACTGTGTGTCTTACTTTGTTCGTTTGTTTCTTCATGTCCTGAGCGTTCGAGAGCACTCACACTGGATTA
Source organism: Clarias buthupogon (assembly GCA_030014345.1). Lineage (NCBI taxonomy): Eukaryota > Metazoa > Chordata > Actinopteri > Siluriformes > Clariidae > Clarias > Clarias buthupogon. The sequence goes on from JAQMYK010000008.1 coordinate 25,537,291, forward strand.
GCCTGGTTTTTGAACTTTTTTTTTTTTCGGGGCGAGGTGCAGATCCATCCACGTCCCCTGTGATCCCCAAATGTTTTACAGGAATTAAAAAAAAAAAAACGAAGATGGAGAGCCACACGGAGAGTGGGAAGCTTAAATCCCGAGCTGTTGTCAGCCTGACGGAACCCACATCTCATCTCTGCGTGCGCGACTGTCAAAGAAACGTCAATTAGCATGATTTTATTTCCATCTCGTTAACGCGACAGCGGCCTCCGCTTTAAATCTTCATATATTTGTGTGTGTGTGTGTGTGTGTTTTGTTTTTTCTCTTTCTTTTCTTGTCGTTGTTATTGTTGTTGAAGGCTCCAGGCTGCATCATGATCCTGCAGTCGTCCGCTAATTCGATCTAAAGTTTCCTGATTAAAAAAAACCACGCTAGTTTCTCTACCGATTTAATCGAATAAACACTCGTCCTGCACCCGAACCTGATGGATCGCTCGGCGCGTTTCCCGACGATAGCCTCCGTCTTTAATATCCCTGCAAATTAGCCACGCTAACAGATGTAAACCTAGCCTTAGTTTTCAAGCGCGCCATTAGCATTTATTTATCCGGCCCTTGATTAGCGAGCCCGCACGCCCCGTCTTTCCTGATTTCTCCAAATCGCTCGAGGGAGCGAGCTTAAATATCGGCTAATCTGAGATAATTTAATAACGGCGCTACGAGAAAAAAAAAATAAAAAAATGACCAGGCAACTAGTTAGGCGCAGGGCCACGTCCTGAATTCTTAAACGGCTCTAATTTTCTCCGTGTGTTTGGAGTTGCGCCTCGGCTTCTATCATTAATCTTGTTTAACCGCTCGAGCTAATCACTAAACTTCACACACTTCCAGTTCATGAATACTGATGAACTTCAGTCGGAGCGGCCGAGAGCTGAGCTTAAATAAGAAAGACGGGGGGGAAGAAGAAAATATGTCTCACGTGTCTGGGGATTTTTAACTTTGAACACTGGTGTTCTCACACAGACACTCACACACTTTCATTCTGTCAAACTGAGTTTCGTTGGGGTCGTGATTGTAGGTAGACAGACAGAGAGACAGACAGACAGGCACAGAGGCTGACAGACAGACTGGCAGAGATAGAGACATAAAGGCAGACAGACGAAGAGGCAGAGAGGGAGACAGACAGGAAGAGAGACAGGCAGGCAGAGAGACAGATGACTAGACAGAATAGACAAGCAAGTCTTGAGTCAGACAAACTAAAACAGATGGAAAGAAAGATACAAAACATGCAGACTGACTGACAGACAGAGACACAGATGGACAGACAGACAGACAAACAGATAGACAGATAGAGACTGAGAGAGAGAGAGAGAGAGAGACAGGTGGACAAGGGAAATATAGGCGTCCATAAACCTCCCAGTATAGTGAGAAAATTTTGTTTCTGTGTGTGTGTGTGTGTGTGTGTGTGTGTGTGTGTAAAATGGAGGATGTCCATGAGCAGCCATGCACACACTGCAGTGGCTGTAATTGCTCTGACAGGGTTTTGGGAAATTGCAACATGCCACCCAGCAGCACACACACACACACACACACACTCTGACACTGACACTAACATGTTCTCTATAGCTGACCACAAATAAACTTTTGTAGGCTAAAAACACAACATTGTGTGTGTGTAAAGTGTATAAGTGTATATATATATACTGTATATATTATATATATATATATGGGTGTGTTTTTTTTTTTAGTGTAGCTGATCTTTACACACATAAGTACGTGGTTAGCTTGGCAGGCTAGCGGGTCACAGGCTAGCGGGTTACAGGTTAACCAGTTGCCTGAATGGGATGTGAACAATATCAGCGTTTTACTCTGCGAGTTCTGACTGAAGCTGAATAGCGCCTGAAAGCCTGTTATTATTCCCCCGTCGCGAGGGCCAATGTGTAGCGCGGCCGCGTAGCGCGGATGTGTAGCTAACATGACACCTATTTAGTGGACAAAAGCAGAGAATAGCTGAAATGATGGATGATTTCAAACCCACCATTTTGCGAGCGAGGGTTAAAGTCTTCGCTAATCATCCTGAGCGTTTGTCGTGCAGGGCCTAAAAAGAGCTACGGATGTGAATCAGAACAGAACCGAGCAGTACATACCGGGTCATTTAGCACAGACTCAGTACAAGCTTTACGCCGCTTCACGTTGCTACTGTGTGTTATATTACGTTATGCTACGTTAATCTATATAACATGACGTACGTCAAATTTAACTACTTTTAACTAGTTACATTGTGATATAATGCTTTGTTAAACTACTGCACATCACATGACGCTACATTCCGCTGCTTTGCGTATTATTTCTATGTTATGTTATCTTACGTTTTTGTACCTGTTACGCTGTGTCATAATGTTGTGTTAAGCTACAGTATATCAGATCACATTACATGTAACTATTTGGCATAACTTTTTTCTTTTTTTTTTTTTACATTATCTTAGGTTGTTGTTCCTGTTTCGTTGTCACATAATGTTAGATTACGCTGTATAACATGACTACTTTTTTGACTGCTTTACATAACATTTCTACCTTGGGCAAAAATACGCAGCGTAACATAACATTACCTGTAACGTTGTAACCTAATACTATGTTAAGCTCTATCACAGGATCTTATGTACGTAACGTTTTCACATTACCTTGTTACATTGTTACATTTTATCGTTATTTTATATTATTTAAACTGTTACCTTGTTACATGGTGCTACATTAAGCTACATCGCATGACGTCATGGTCAGCTATTTAATCAATGTTTTTTTAACAGGTACGCTAACGTAAGCATTACGTCATGTTATATAGCTTAACCTAACATTATGTAACATCGTAACATTGAGGTAAAATAATGTGTAAATGTATAATGTATAATGTTAGCTTAAGTTACGTTCAACTACTTTAAAAAACATTTTTACATTATTTTACATTATTTTACAGATTGTGTTATGTAATGTAAGGTTCGGCTATATAACACGACATAATGTTCCATAACATTTTTCACGTTATGTCAGTTTATAATAACCTGTTAGGTTGTTAGTTAATGCTACAGCAAGCTATATAACATAATGTTACATTTAGCTACTTCATGTTACATCATTACATTATCTTACATTATAATATGTTACGTTGTTTCTTATATGTAAGAAATTGTCAGAATACTCGTAACGAAATGTAGAAAAATCTATCATAATTGTATTGTAACATGTGACTTATATGAAAGATATCAGATCTCCAGTACGGACCGGCAGCTTTTACTTTATCAGAACCACCATCTCGAGCATACGCGGGTCTTTTAAAGGTGTTAACGCGCGTTCAGTTTGTGCGATTCGTGACTGGGTCACAGTTGGAACCAGACTGAGCATGATGTTTGTTTTTATTATTATTATTATTATTTTTATTTCTTTCTTGTTTAAACAAGACTATGTTTTTGTTTCGTTGCGCTCAGCGCACAGTTGTGTGCCGTATAGCCGCGCTATTCGTGCTCCGAATCACCTTTAAATGCGTAAAAAGCACGATATAGATAATGATCGTTATTAGAAGGGTCAATAGCTGTCGCCGGGAGGGGGAGGGGTGGGTCAAAGTAAAGGAAGGCACTTAGGGGTAATTGTGTTGCAGGAGGGCAGATAATGCACTTGAGGGATTTACAGAGCTCGCTCTGAGATGAAAAGGCACGTCAGGTCAAAGCCCGCTGCCAGACAGCGACGCCTCACTGCGGCTTAACCTCCCAAGCACGATCTCGCAGCTGGAACCGGCCCTCGCTTGCTCCGCTAACAATCTTAATGGCTAGCAAAACCAGCCGCTCAGCGCCGCGTCTCGTTTCTGTGTCTGCGCGAAACAATTTGTGTTACATAATTCTGGAAATATTGTTGTGCTCGAGCCGAGTTATTTTAAACCCGGTGAGTCACGCCTGTCTCGTTGAGGAGATCCTGAAAATAATTTCTGATACAATCCGGGCCGCGTGGAAATACAATAAAGGCAGATTGCTGTTTCAGTATTACGGCTATTAGTATTAAAAAGAAAGCAGCAGCAGCAGAAGCGCGGGTTTAGTGAATCAGCGCGTTAAGCCACGCGAACAGAAAAGCCCTATCTGAAAGAAAGAGAGAAATAAAGGCAAAGCAAATGAGCATCTCCTCGCACCAAGCAGAGCTCCTTAATTCCCGCTGGCCTAATGGAGAGAAGCACTTAATACGTTCCTCTGCGAGGCCTCTTGACAGGTAGGGGAGGGAGGGAAAGTGGGGGCGAAGGGGCGGCGGGTGAGGGGGGGGGGGGGGGGGTCGCCGGGCCATTAAAGGGCCGCTTTTGAATATTGACCAGCTTGTTATCTGTGACGAGGGCCCCGTTGTGAGAAACGTGCTAAGCTCTGCAAAAAAAAGCTTGGAGTGGCTGAAGGATGTGAGAGAGAGAGAGAGAGAGAGAGAGGGGAAAAAAACGCTGAGGGTGGCGCGATCACATGAGCCATTTTGGTTATGAAGCGTAATTCCTCTATTTATTCTGTCGTGTTTATTTTTGCCAGGTCAGGAGACGGGGGCAAGGAGAGACTCGGCTGTTTGCTTAGAGCTGGGGAATTGCAGGCGCTCTGCGCTATTGAGGGACAATTTCGTTTTTGAGGCATTACTCGAGCATTTCAAGCACTTTGTACATCGAAGGTTATTTTTGGAAAGATATTAAGTAGAAAAAAATAAAATAAAATTTTCACTCACCCCCATAGAAGTAGGGAAAAAATAGAGTCAGTTACATATCGCGATTCTTTAGTGTGGAAATTCGTGTATCGCTACACTTACTTCAAAATCGACTTTTCTTAATTTCCTTTTTATGTCCGAGGTGTATAATCCTACAGGTGGTGCGCTCTAAACTATTCACACTTTGCAAGAGAGCACAGTGTGAAGAAGTGCAAAAAGAGAAGTTATATCAAATCAGGATACTTTAAGAATCACAATACAAATCAAATCCGCACAGAAGAATCATGATAATATAGTATCATGTAGCCCCTGGTGATTCCCATCGCTACCAGCCCATTAAAATATCATAATATTAATAATTAAAATAATAATAATAAAGTTCTATTTTATGGGGGGAAATGTTACTCTTTATTTTTTTGTAATTTGTATTAATCCCATTTTTCTTTTTAATGAAATTTATTCAAGTTAGTAAGTTAGTTCATTAGTCTTTCCTTTTTTTTATTTCATAAATTACTTTTTTTTATTCTAAATGACAGGCCCCTTGAACAATTCAGTTTGTGTGCTGAGTGCAATTTTTAGAAAAAAAAAAATGTTTTAGTTACTAAGGTTTTTTTTTCCATGACAATTATAGCTTGCGTTTATTAAAAAAATACAGAAAGTTCTGTTTTTTTATGTTTTTTTAGAATTATGATAAATTATTATATATTTAAATTATTACCATAACTTCTTTTTGTAATTGTAATTATTCAACATGTACTTACATTTGTTTCTGGATAGATAGATAGATAGATAGATAGATAGATAGATAGATAGATAGATAGATAGATAGATAGATTATTGTGATTGCACAGTTTATAACGAAATTAAGTGTGCCTCCTTTTGGTGGATAAAAGTAGAATATAAAGAGTAAAGGATAAAGATAGATATAAAGGCTTTATTAATTATAATAGAATAAGTAAAGTATTAAAAATATCTAGCTGCACTGTTTATATGTATACACTCTTTCTTACAAATGTGCTAGTCTGCCTAAAAAGGTTCTAAAATATTTTTTTAGTTAGTTAGTTAGTTTTAATAAAGCATTTTGCACACCGAGAATTTTAAACAGTTTAAACATGTATTTATTTTTTAAGTTAAGTATAGTACTAAAGACGCTGAGGTTCCACTTCAATCCTAAAGATCTAAAAGCATTTTGATGAATTATTTATTGGAGTTCTGTGTTACACACAAGGTTCTTGGTACAATTCTCACTACATAAAGGGTTTAAGGAAGCGAGTAAGCTTACATAAACCCTTTATCTACATTAAATAAATGTAGATAAAGACATATTTCCCAGGATGAGCATTGTAAAGTATTAAAGCTCGAAACACTAAAAGAAAAAAAAAAATTAAAACAAAACTCTGGAAACAACAAGCAGGAGCGAAAGTCAGGAACGCGGGCCCCAGCAGACAGCCTGCCATATGTGAGGCAGCGAGGAAGTGAGTTGCTAATTTAGAGTCACTTCTCGAAATAAGTTACGCTCCGAGTCGCCGGCTTTTATTTCCACTTCTCGGGTGAATCTTTTACAGATGTCGAGGAAGTGCGAGCGACCCACGTCAGGCGGCGGTGCGGTTTATCTGCTTCGAGTGGGGAAACCTTCTGATGGCCGGTCTTACAGTAGCAAGAGAAGGAAAGAGAAATTAGCATCCTAGGCGTTAGGGCGTCGATGTAAATGCCGCAGAGTTTAATTTAATTGGAGTGCTCGGTAATTTGGGCTGGATGAAATGGAAAGGAGCTGTAAACGCGGCAGAGCAAATTGGATTAATCAAAGTGTCACCGGCGTCAAGCCAAACAAATACCAGCGGGGGTTTAAGTCAAATATGATGTCTGAATACGGGAGCGCCAGCCTGTTGCATTGTGGGGGATTTATGACAGGCTGCCAGGGCCGGGGTGGAAATAACCTTTTCGAGTACGAAGATCCCGACTGGCCTAAAGCCCACAAAACAATATTACAGTATTATCATGCGGTACTCATTAGGGACGCACGGGTATCATATTTTTAATATCAATATTAGGAGAGTCTCTGGCCAAAATATTAGAAGTTTCGGGGTTTTTTTCCCGTGTGTTTGTTGCAGCATGAGTGGACGTACTGTATGCTATGCCGGTGCTGTCCGTGGTGCTGAACCTGAAACATCCTGCTCAGTATCACCGTCATCACCATATCGCTTTTCTGTGTCTCCCGGCCCGGGATTATACTGTATACCGGATCACTTTTCATGTATGATTTCTCGTTCACTCATCATATTTGGGTGTGTTATTTTATTTATTTATCGACGTGCTAAGGGTAACTGTATCTGCACCACACAGTTGCTGACACAGTCCGCTTTTATGTCGAACCATGAATCAGAATCGATTTTTTTTCTTTGTCGATTAATGAGTTTTTGTGGATTCAGCAGTTCCTACAAAATAACACACTGTCTGGATAACAGATCAAACATGACAGATATGGGCGTGTCTTTATCGATGTGACTTCTACACATTAGATAGATAGATAGATAGATAGATAGATAGATAGATAGATAGATAGATAGATATTTTACTGATCCAGAGGACCTTTCCCCCCAAGAACGCATATACGCATAAAATGGTTATTTTTGTCGTAGAGGATGTGGCTCCCGAAGTTGCGGGTCTTGATTATCTTGACCGTGGGTATTGATTATCTTGACCGTATCCTGTGTATGTGGGCTGTATCGGTGCTAGGAACTCTTTATAAACATGATATATAGTTATTTTTTAAATATTTTTTAACAGCTGAAATCTCAGAGACACTAAAAATATAAATATTACCCTTGACCACACCTCCTCATCTGGCCAATTGGAATATGGGCTTATGTGAGGAGTGTTCAAGTCAAACTGGAACTTTTAATTGTCTGTATGATGCCCTGATACACTAATGCACTTATCCCAGTGTTTCACTAGTGCTTGGACACCATCAGGGTAGAAAGTTTTCTCAGTACATCGGAGACGTGATTGGATTGGACCGCCTGCTTCATGTCTAAAGCTTCACCCTGGCCTCCCAGGAACTCCTTTAATGAATCAAACATGTGGAAATGGCTTGCAGCGAGGTCAGGACTGTACGGGGAACGTGGCAATAACTCCCAGCCGAGCTCCTGTAATGCACAAGTGGTGCTGCTGAATGATTGTGCGACAAGTTATCCGTTGATTTAGGATCAGACGTTCCACCTGCTAAAACGTAGGTCTGCAGCCTGTTTTACATCATCATTCACCAGGAAGTTCATCACAAATCCCTTTCTGACTTGAACGCCCCTCGTATCTATCTGTCTTGCTGGCGATGTTCAGAGAGGAGATCTTCCCATGTGAGGATTCTGATGCGTGGTTCATTCAGTGAACACGGCACTCCGCACTCAGCCGAAGTTCCGACGTCTGGTTGTCCAGGGAACGTTAAGCCCGCGAGTGCCGTGCACAAACCGTATTAAGTCATCTTCTCCAAATTGTCCTTGCAGAACTATATACGTTGTGAAACAAGGCCCAAGTCGGGCCGCCGCCTCGCGGAATGAAGAGCTATTTGCGTTATTGCCAACATGATTGAAGCTCTCGAGGTGCATCCGTGTGCCATCAGCGGCTGTAGGCTGCCTTTAAACGCTTTCCCTCCACATCCATCATCTTCCTTTATGTAATGTATAATCTACGGCCCATTTCGCCGGCACTCTTTCTGTCTTCGGATGCTTTCTGCGCCGCGACGGAAACGTTCGGGAATTTCTTTTTTTTTTTCCCTTTATATAGCGAGTCCTTTGAGGAATCTGCTTATTTATTTCCCTTGAATATTGGAACATGTTCAAGTAAATGAAACATGGCTGAAGGACATCAATCAAGGGGAGGCCTGCTTAAACAGTAATTACATTCACGGATTAATGAAAGCGCTCTCACTCTCTCTCTCTCTCTCTCTCTCTCTCATTTTCTCCCGATCTTTTATTTTCTATCTCGCCTTCTCTTTCTCCGTTTTTTTGTTCCTTGGATGTCTGACAAATAAATTGTCCTTCCCATAAATAGTGCGCACTTGTTTAATTTCATTATGTAGATTTTTTTCACAGAGGCCAGCGTGGCATATCTAAAAGAAGGAAAGGCTCGAGAGGTACGAGTCTGCAATTCTTGGCAGACTAAAAAAAAACAATTTTTTTTTTTTGGATAAAATGACGCTCCGCAGGGAACCGGACGCTCTCGGCTTGCTTCCGAGGTGACTCAGTGATTCTTGAGGTTTTTGCTCAACTGGCCGAAAGGTTGTGTGTTTAAACGCCAGTTTTTTTTTTTGTTTTTCTTCACAGATCCACGGCTGAGCATTTAAGCAGAATCGATCCAGAACTGCTCAGCTCTAAGTCTGGATCGTGTTTTCCGTCACTTCAGATCTTGGAAACGAATAAATGCGAAAAAGCCTTCCTGCTTAACGCAAGAAGCACAACAGCCATTAGAGTTATTATCTCGCTCCGAAAAACGATAAAGAGAGGAATATGTAAAAGCGCAGCACAGACGTGGGGAGAAAAAGGAGCGCACGGAGAAAAGACGGGAAGAAAACAAATGGCATCCTTCACTCCGCTGAACGAATGGCTCTAGTTAAGATTGATTGCTTTGGCGTCTCGCTGGTGAGGTAAGGAGGGGAACAGAAAAAAAAAGGAAACGAAAGGAAGTGGGCTGAGAGAATGAGAGTGCGTCTGAGAGAGAGAGAGAGAGAGAGAAAGAAAGTGGGCCCTGACCCTGCAGAGTTGCTGATATCAGCAGTCCTGCACCAGCGGCTGAGGCCGGCCTGGATATTGCCTCGACTGCGCGTGATTTGTCTGTCGGTTTGGACGCGTCAGCAGCGCCGTAAAGCAGCCGGAATAAAGAGCATTTCCGGCCGGATGACTAATTCTTTGTTGTTTATACAGTATGTGCTGGAATCTCTGACTTTACTGGTGTTTACTGTTTATTTCTCTTCACGCCCGAGGTCTTCTTACTCTCCCGCGCTGACGGATCAGTTCGCACTTGGAGTAAACCGCTGTAAAGTGAGACGGATGCTAAAAATGTCCTGTTTGTAATAAAGGACTGGATTACTTTCTATGCTTTAAAGGCTCTCTATTATGCAGAACTTTTTAGTTATTCTTAGACTTTAAGACTGATATCCAGTGTGTGTGTGTGTGTGTGTGTGTGTGTGTGCAAACAAACAAAGAAACTAACATTAAAAAAATGCCAGCTTTTTCCCATTTTTGCCTAAATATTAGATTTTCCACCCTATTGTGACCTCATATAAGGAGAAGCCCCTCCCCCGGCTGGTTGTTTATCTCTGCTGTTTGTTTTTCTGGAAGGGGCGTGGCTTAGCAGGAGCTCAATTACTTACACTGAAACCACATGAGTGATATTTCAGCTGGAGGATTAACACACACACACACACACACACACACACACACATTTTAGGGGAAAATAGTAAAACGTGGGACCTTTAAATTTAGCTTGAAATAAAAATAAATAAATAAATGAATAAATAAAAATTTTAAAGCAGTAAGCCACACATGCCGCGCGGTGAGCTAGCCTGCTAGTCGTTTCAGCGCTTAGGAGGACTGCTGAATATTTTTTCAATACTACGGTAAGGTTAGTGCAGATTGTAGCTTAGCACAGCTCCAGGGCTTTACCCTAAAAATGTACATCCCAGGTGTGCGTGAGTGTGTGTGTGTGTGTGTGTGAAGTGCGAAAAGTGTGTGTACACTCCTGGCTGTCACCTTGGTCCCCATCATCGCCCTCTCCTTCTGTCCTGCTGTGAATCAGCTGTCGCTCTCCCGCCGTTGTCACAATACCGAGTGTGATTTAGACGCCGGCCGAGTCGATCAATCACGGCGAGGGAGGCCGGCGCTAAACGATCGCTTGATGCGGTGAGCGATGCTGGCGCTGTGAGATCGCTACACCCGCTGCCCCGGCATCCTTACCTCAGCACTGTGTCTGAGAGCGAGGGAGAGAGAGAGAGAGGGAATTGATGGAACAAAAAAAAAAAATTGTGGAAAAAAAAGTGCAGCCCAAGAGAGAAAGAAAGAGAGAGGGGGCGGGACGGAAGAGAGAAAGATCGAGAAGTGAAGGAGGGAGGAAGAGTGCAGGGAGGACACGGAGAGAGAGTGAGAGAGAGAGAGTAGGTTGGGAGAGAAAAAAGTCCGAAGTGGGATAGAAGGCGGAAAGTGAAAGAGACACGGAAGTGATTTGGGAGAAAAAGGACAGGAGAGTAGGCTGAGAAAGAGAGAGAGAGAGAGGAAGGAACGAGGAGGATGGAGAGAATAGAACAGATGAACAAGCAGAATTGTTACTTAATACAGTTGACTTAAGTTCTAGTGATATCAGTATCGTGGACGTCTGCAGTACGGCGAAATGCAATCGAAGACTTTTACAAATAAATCAAAGGCAGTCTGTTAAATGAACAAGTGAAAATGTATATAAATGTAATTAATTTGTAACAGTGTTTGGTGTCACTGTCGGGACTCCGACTCGACTTAACCGGAACTTTGCTAGCGCTTGAAGGCAGCACGAAGAAACCGTAATATTAACACTCGAAGAACGAAACGGTTTTAAAAGTGACGGTCGGATCGGATCATATACACTCCTGAAAGCTTGTAGGTGGAGGCACTCCTCCCTCCCTCCCGCCCTCCCTCCCTCCGTTCCTCCTCCGCCCCCCCCCCCCCATCCCAACCCCCCCCCCCACCCCTCCCGGCCA
>JAQMYK010000008.1:25548802-25576043 GCA_030014345.1 Clarias buthupogon
ATATTGCATCATGTGTCCTGCTATCTTTAGTTCTACAGGGATTTGTTGTACTCTGTGTGTGTGTGTGTGTGTGTGTGTGTGTGTGTTTAATGCAGTAGGGGAGAGTGTATGTGCATTACCCTCGCAGCTCGGATCGGTTAAATGATATTTGGGGTCTCCTCCATCACGCTAGGCAGGCCGGGGAGCTGACGGCTCTCGCAGTCGGAGCGGCCCAAATTGAAGTGTCAGGTGGCAGAATTGTATTTTATTTTCTAATATGCTCGGCTACTAGCTGTGGAAGTGCTTTTTTTTTTTTTTTTTGCTTTCCCTTTTCGCTGTTAAAGGTGTGCCGCATTAAAGCCGAAAGCTGAGCGAGAGCCGAGATATAAACCGAATCCACGTCTCAGGTGCTGCTGGTGGAAATTTGGCTGCATGACTTAAAGTGCTCAGGAGGTCCGGGAGCGCTCCAGCGTGCGACTGGGGGTTTCCTTAGAAACAGGATGTGAGCCAGGGGTGGGTTCGAGACAAGCCACGCCCCTTAATGAAGGTTGAGTAATGTAACCTGCCAGATTCCCACCGCCGGTAAACAACAAAAAAGAAGAGGAAGAAGAAGACCACTAGATCATAATCACAAATGTGAGATCAGGAAGGAAAAAAAAAAAAATTATAAAAAAAAACAGCAACATGAAATGCTCTTGACAATCCTTAAGCCCCGCCCACAAAACGCACCCTGCTGTTCATCAGTGTTTAATTAATGAGAGTCAAAGACGTCACATTTTACACGACTGTAAACTGTCAGATCCCGACCCACAATCACGGCCCTGAAAATCTTCCTTACGGCCGCTTTAAGTCTAACCGCAGAATAAATCACGTGATCGATGCTCGTGCTTTTCGGGTCTCATTAATTTTTTTAATCAATCCCTTAACTAACAATTAGTGGGAAAAAAGAGAAGCGAGTAAGTGCCGCGAGAGAAGGGAGGGGAAAGCGGGGGGGTGAAAAAGAGAAAGGGAGGTGTTCGGCGGGGGGGGGGGGGGTGGTGGGTGTTTGGTTAAATACTGTATCATTTGCAAATAACATTAGAGCTGAGTGTTGTTATTTTATTTATTTATTTATTTTTTTCAATCACTCTAATGGAGGGGCCGCGAGCGCTGTTTTCCGTACGATTGTTCGGTAATGCCGTGCTGTCGGGCGTTCTCCCTGACACCTGACATGGTGTGTGCGCTTTTTAGCAGTGGAACCGGATGGGTGAGAAATGCGGTGGTGTGAGAGAGAGAGAGAGAGAGAGAGAGAGAGAATGTTTTTATACTTTGCAAACTCATCAGTTTTAAAACCTGCATCATACTGTATTTAACTCGATTGTTCATGCACTCCCGCAGTTTCCCTGAGTATGATTTTGTTTTTGTTTATATTTATTTATTTATTTAATTTACTTGCCCTGACTCACGCAGACCCAAGACGGAACCTCATCACGACACCGCAGACACGCACAAGTACACGTCGAACCCCTGAAAAACAAAAAAGAAAAAGCAGTAATATTTCCTGGTGCCATGCTTCGATAAGTAGGTTAAGCCCCTATCTGTTAATTAGGCTGTTTCAGATGTGACTAATTTCCCAGCCACGGGCGGACAATATGCTGAGCGGAGAGGAGGCAGGAGGGACACTCCTTCGTCTTCCTGATAGGATAAACCTCTCCGAACCGGGCACAGGTTGCTGTTTTAATCGTCGCTCCCCTCTCTATCAGCTCCCACATAATAGCGCCGGGCACAAAAAAAAAATACAAAATTAAAACATTAAAGTGAACGGAGATAATTGTCATTATCAGAAGGAGTCGGAAAAGCCTCGTCCGTCTGAAATACAAATTAGATTATGATTCAATTATCAGACTGCAATATGCATGTGGGTGCAGTCTGCCTTACTGGTGTGTGCGTGTGTGTGTGTGTGTGTGTGTGTAATTTCTGTCAGCTCCAGCAGATGCTGCCATTGTTTACACAAACCTCTCCGTGCTTCCTCCATCACCTTCTTCACCTCCCTCACCATGTCGCGCTCGCTGAGCCGGAATCACGTCCGAAGCTTCCTGCCGGAGCGCCGGCCGTTTTTAAGAATCATCGCAAAAATCTTTCACGGCTGAAAGAGCTGAAAGTGTTTTAGTTAGTTTAGCTATTCGGCCTGGTTATTGTTTTTCACACCGTGAACCAAAAAACGATTTGATACGTTAACGAGTCGCTGACAAAACAGTCGAACCTTTAACACCTGTGTACGGAAATTAAAAAAATATGTAGACTTTTTTGAGCTAAATAAATCATTCCAGAGTCACAGTATATAAATAGCTAATATAAAACATTTTACGTGTTTCATCCTGCAATTTGTTTTTGTTTTTTCAGCCTCAGATTTCGATTCTTCATGACGCGCGGTGCTACAGCTCTGTCTCTTGGCGCGGTTTAGTGTAGGCCTTGCTGTTTTTGTTCTAAAGAAATCAGGTTAGATAAGGCATTTTTATTTACTATAAACAGTTAATACAGAAATATAATAACCAAAACAACAACAACAACAACAGAAAATAAACAAGTATAACAGACACCATCTTTGCTCAGGAGGTGACATCAGTGATGTTGGAATGGCAAGTTGGGACACGCCCAGTCTCCTGATATGGAGAACGTATTCTAATTCTAACCCTATATTAGGTAATATTGTTGATCAGTTCAGTTTTTGATTCAGAATCAATTTAATTAAACATTAAATGCTGATCTCAAGTTCATTAAAAATATATCACAGCACTTCTTTTTTTTCTTTTGCGCAAATACTCGCATTTTGGAAGAGCATTTCTTTTTCTTCCTTTGAATTAATTTAGCGGTCTGTGCGATACCGCCACCTGCTGGACTGGAGTGTGGAGTATCTAATTGGCGGGAAAATAAGATTATCGCTTTGTTTGAGACATGATTTTTAAACAAGCTGTGATAGACGTTACGCAGCAGTTCAGTGTTTAAGAATCAAATCTCCAGTCGAGCTCCGCCTTCACAGCTCTTGTTCTAACGGCGTCTCTGATAGCAGGACTTTATTAAAGCAACGGAAAGTTGTAAAGGTGCTGGAATCACACAGTGTAAAACTGGCTTTAATGAATCGTTTAATCATTTCCTCATAAGCTTTTCTTTGAGCACGTTGAAGCGAAATCAGCCAGCGATAATCCTAGCATGACCAACGACCAGTGAATTATTTTATAGTTCATCTGTTCCAGAACTCGGGCAAGTTTTTTATTGGGATCGTCTCGTAGACTGTGACGAGTAATAATCTTAAAAAGATTATATCAGTGTAAAACTGGCTTACCTGGGCACTGGGGTAGAGGAAAAACCACATTACAGCATAAAGTTTCCTGTATAACTATCGTAAATTGAATTATCACAGAAAACCGTCAAGCTAGTGTATCATGGCGCCGCTAATAGGACAGAGGCCTTCCATCCCTGAGGTCTATAACCATAAAACCGGATGATATTGGACCTTATTTTGATTCCGTTCCAGCGCCACAAGCGAAACGTCCTCAGCGGGTTTCGAGTGTTTTACAGTGTCAGATCTGGACTTCCTTTTATTTGAAGCACAGCCCCGTAATCAGCTGCTAAAAGTGGGTTAGCGCAGTCCCTTCGGCCATACCGCAATTGCTTGGAAGAAGAAACTCCCAGTGTTTCATCTCATCTCTCCCCCCTTCTCTCTCTTTCCCTCCTTCGCTCTCGTTCTCTCTCTCTCTCTCTCTCTCTTGATATCTCACTCATCCCTTCTTTAATTAACGCCGGGCGGAAATACATGAATAAGTAAACAGCATATAATAAGCCCTCGCTTCCCCTGTGTAAATTCCGTCTGTTAGGATGGATTCTGTTTTTAAATCTAAAAAAAAAAGAGAAGAAGAAGAAGAACAGAGCGATGACTTGAAATATGCGCTACAGTATAAAGAACAGGGAGGTGCGGCGCCAGGCGCTCAGAGGAACGGCTAGTCGCCTCTTTGTAGTTTCGGTGCGGCTGATATTGGATGGGGTAAAAGTTTACGAAAGTAATTTTTTACACGTTTTTCAGGACAAAATGTGAAATCATCAATTAATGATCATCTCCTAAACTTTGGATGAGAAACTAGCCTACCTCGAGTTAATGCTTAGCTGTTCTTAATTAATCATTATGTAATTAATTTTGGGGAAAACCTACAAAACTGTTGAAGAAAACTCAATCACACTTTCAGGATTCCTCAAATAAAAATAAAAAACTATTACTTCTACAACTAGAGGAGACTTTATTTTAGTTTAGCTAACCTTAGCTAGCAAGGCGAGACTCTGTGATTGTGATGTAACGTAATGCAGGTGTGAATCTTCAAGTTTCTTCAGGTAGCAGTCAAATGAAAAACAACACAGTAGAGACTGTAAAGGAAAAATCCATTTCAGTGTCATATCGATTCAATATATAATTCAATATATAAAATATATAGCATCAGGATATTCATAGAATCATAATACTTACAGAATCGCAATACAAATCACATCAGGTCCTGGCGATGGTGATGATATTGTATCAGGTGATCCTGGTGATTCATATCCCTAGGGATCCCCAAAACTCAATGGCTTGTTTTTATTATTATTTTTATTGTTCACGCTACAGTAGGTAACTAGCTACATTAGGTTCAGTGTAAAGTCGATACATTTTACACGATGATGTCACAGTTACGTCTCATGGCAAAGTTAACCATTTAAAGTCAAGTTTTTTCAGACTAGATTAAGACCTGATATCGATTTAATCGATGCTTTTTGAAGAAATTGTTGTTGTTGTGAAGATGTTCATGTTTTATAACACAAATTGGTCGTAAAAAAAAAAAAAAAAAAAAGAAAGAAAGAAATAACCCAGATTTTTGTTTAACGCCATTCCAGAGGACATTAGCTCGTAACCCAGGAGGCGAGACTGAAACTGTGCCTCCGCCGGTGTTGGTCTTTCATTTCATCGTCGGGTTTGTTTGGCACGCTCGGGTCAAGCGACTCCTCAGTCTGGAGGACTTGCCGAGTTTATTAATGCCTCCAGGCAGCACCTCGTGACCCTGTCGAATCAAATATACTGCGCGCTGATCCGCATCTGCGCGAGAGGACAGCCGTAGATGATAGATATCGAGTGAACTGCAACCCCTTCTAAATGACATGGACCCGAGTACACACATTGCTCAAAAGCCAGTTAACCCCTATCCACCCTCCCACACACAACACATACACACACACACACACGGAATGGACGATCCAGTGTCATAGTATCAAAGTATTCCATATACCACTTAATCTTAAATTCTGCATTCTGATTGGTCCGAAGGCGTTGATTAATTTCCTTCCTGAATGACCTCGTTACGGTTGCTATAGTAACGTGTCGTTCAGAGTTTCGCAGGCGCTCTGGTTGATCTAAATTTTTAATTATTTCACCAAAAATATTGAATATAAAGTTTATTGAAGGAGTCTCCAGTGTCAGCGCTTTGTAACAATGTGTACATTGTTTTTTTTTTTTTCCCCCCACCATTTCAAGTCTTAAAAAAGAAAGGACAGTGAGAGAACAAATTAAAAAAAAAACATTATTTTGTGCAGCAGTGTATCTCCACAGTTCCCGCAATTAAATATTTTATTCTAATTTATTTATATATGTTTGCATTTCAGGTGGCAAAATGTTGAAGTTCCTCTATAATCCTACAGGTGGCGCACACTAAACTATTCGCACATTGACAGGCAGCACCGCCGCTTGTGTGGTATGAGCAAATATTTTCCTAAGTTGCTTTAGAATTGTAACAAAATATTGAAAATAAGTGGTGATATTTATAAAATCGCAATACAAATGGAATCGGCACCGATGTATCGTGATAATATTGTATCAGCTGGTCCTTGACATGGCGATATCTAGGAACGGATAAAAAAATTAATCAGTTTTAATTAGTATATAGTTGTAATCATAGGCAAGCTGATGTGGTTTATAAGAAATAAAACACTTCAGGAAGCAGTCCCATTGGAAATTAATCAATATTGTTGATTATTTTCCCTAGACAGCACAACACCAAGGATGTTTCCGTCCTTCTGTAATGAAGACACGACTCTATTATGTTATTAGAGCCTGTTTTTTATTTTTTTATTTTTTTTATACCTCAGTGACATTTTCATTGCTCACCTTAAAACATAAAATGTTTATTACCCCAAATGGCCGCCATCTTTTTTTTCTTCTTTTTTTTTCAAAGCTTTCCGTTCTTGCGGCCGAATCAATTTCTTTTTTTGTTTCTCCAGTGATGAACTCGACTCAACAGTGTGTTAAGCGAAATGAGAAGTGACACGGTGGCTGACCGATAATCCGGCTGCCCGAGATGCGCATTACTCCGCGCATACAAATAACTGCACGACCTCGTCGCAACAACGCGGCCGTAATTGGATCACGGAGAGGGTTTCGTATCATTAAATAATGGAGCTGTAGCATTTCTGAGTTCTGACCTCTTGCTACAGAGATGCAGGAAACACAGAAGAAGCGGAGCGGCGTTCAGATCAGATCGAACGCTAAGCTAATAGCGCATCGCGGAGAAACCTAGCGCTAGCCTTCATCGTCAGCAGATGCTTAGTTATGAGAGAAATGAGGGATTTTTGGAGTAAAAAAACCATTTGCTTTTATACAAAAGACAAGGTATAGTGATAAAAAAAAATAGGAGTTAAAAAATTTTTTATCTTTGTTTTTGGATAATCAGTTATTATATTTGGTGTTTGTTACTTCCTGTTCAAATTATTATTATTTATGATAAAAACACAACAACATTCTGTTTTTAAACATTATTAATCGTCTTATCGATCAGCACTGCTTTCTAACTTTTCAAAATGAGTTACTTTGCAAAATGAGTTTTATCCATGCCTTTATTTTTCGTCCTAGTCAGTCTTGACTTATAATGGAAATTCGTTCGTGAGCATGTTTTTCGTCTTTTTAATCTACTCATGCATGAATTTCTGTGTCAGAAACGCAACCTTCGCCGAGCTTTATTAATGCAGAAATCCGATCCGATGCATAAATCACGGCGCATGTATCAAGCTAACTAGCTGTCAGACCGGTGCATGGCGTGCTGCATAGAGATCATGGTTAAAGTCCAACACCCGTACAGCCTTTAATTCTTTCTCTTTGTAGAAATGAATGGCGAGGTGAGGCGCGGTGCGGTGCGGGGCCAGGGATTGGTGTCGGGGTGACGGAGTGGGTGTGAGCGCGGGTGAAGGGAGGAGGGTCAGAGCCATTAAATAAAGTGTTCATTGTTGCTTTTAATTAAATCGTCTCTGCAATCAGAGCCCGAGCAGGAGATTGGATTGT
Source organism: Clarias buthupogon (assembly GCA_030014345.1). Classification (NCBI taxonomy): domain Eukaryota; kingdom Metazoa; phylum Chordata; class Actinopteri; order Siluriformes; family Clariidae; genus Clarias; species Clarias buthupogon. The sequence goes on from JAQMYK010000008.1 coordinate 25,556,112, forward strand.
ATGACATATCTCGAGCTCTCCGCTGAGAGCCCCCATCAACTATGGCAAAGATATCAGGAGTGGAACGAACATAAAGTCAATTACAACTCCTACAGGGAGCAGACAAAAGGAGGGCGGAGAGTGAAAAACACGCTTTCGGATCCCGGGGTTTAGTTCGTCAGGATTTCAGACGATCTGGTGTGAGCCAGTGTATAAAAATCTAAATATATACTGTACACTGTATGTACAATATGAATAGAGTTTTCTTAATGAACAGAACAAGCTTACGAATAAAACAATATTTCTACTCTATTTCTGTAAAAATAAAACAAATAAATTTTAATACTGTATACATACATTTCATATTGTTGTGCTATTTAAATGCTATTTCTGCTCCAAAACATTTACACTTTCGCATTCTGATAACATAAAGCATAAAATATATCGTGATTTTAATTAGGGCAGCACGAAAAAAAAAATAATCATAAGCACACAACGATTGTTTTGATATATATCTTGTGATATATAACTATGAAATGTACGGTTTCATGTCCTAACATAGTTATCTGGACTAACAGCAAATAATTGGACAAATAAACTCATTTAGAGGATGCCAATATTTATTTATTATCTCAAAACTAATTATTAAAATTAACCAATACTTATTGACAAACTCTACACAAAGTCTGCACTGAGTTTATAACCGGTAATAAATTGCAGCCTACAAACCGGTCCATATTGCGATTCCAACTACTGTACAGTATGTTTGAGAAGTAAAAAAAGAAAGTAAAAAAAACAACAAAAAAACATCAGCATTATAACGAAATGCTGATTAAAAGGATTAGAAGGTCACCGTTGTGAATTGCAGCATCACTGCATCACTTCGTGGCGAACTTTCCTGGAACGTAACAAACACAAAAACAAACAAAATAAAATGTTATGATGTGATAGTTATTACAGTAGGTCGATATTGTTGACCGTTTACAACATAGCTATTTCGGACAGTAATTAGCTAGCTAGCGTTTTTTCACTTAAATGTTATTTAATGTCAAACAAATTCAGGTGAATCTGATCAAATTTGAGATTAGCTCTCTATTGGTGTCAGCGACAAACAATATTTAGCCATTTTTAGGCCTTGTTCACACGGGCGTTAAATGTTTGGATAAACGAACGCGGCTCTGAACGTCCTAGACGTTTATGTTGCGTTTTGTAGCGGCGCTCGATTGACGTCTACACTGGCGTTCATGTGTCTCTGTCTAACGCCAGCCTGCAGCCCAAATTGTAGTTTGTGTGTTTGACCTGTGGAGGCAGTGTGTCGGGAACTGGATATGAAAGCCCTTGTCGCTTAATTTGAGGTGCCTCCTTTTAATATGGACCAGTTTGCTATATTAGACATTAATCTTCTTGTTTTAAAAATTCTCGTAATACGGCGACGAAGGGAGAAAAAAATTGTCTCCGACATTTTAATTAGCTTTTTTTCCCACATTTCCCTATGTATAGCATGTAGGATCATGGGATATATCCGGTCCTCCGAAGCGTAAAATGAACGCGAAGAAAACGCACTAGAAATGTTTTCCTTGCGTTCATTGGGATTTGAACGCCAAGAAAAAGCTGCATGCAACGTTTTTTTGACGCCGAATAAACGCGCAGCCGGACAAACGCATGTCACCAAAGCCCGTGTGAACACTCTCACTGACTCCTATGTGTAGAAAACCATCGGCGCTTCATCCACCGGACGTTACGAACACCAGAACAACGCTCGATTTTAACGCCCGTGTGAACAAGGACTTAAAGTAACATTGTTTTAAGCCTTAATTGGGTGAAGAGCAGCATATATATATATATTATTTTTATTTTTTTTTTGCATCTTTTTGTTTAAATAAATGTGAGTTTCACTTTTTATGTTTTTATATATAGCTTTTTGGAAAACTCACTACCCTAAGGAACCATATACAGTAACTTCACTGACTTTGATTTGCAACATAAAAATTATTATACATTTTTTAATCACTAAAGTAAAAAAAAACAAATCTTGGAAAAAAGTCTTGAAATGTAAAATTCCAAACTGAATTGTTGGTTAAACCATAGTTATCCCACTCACTCAGTCACGTTAGGTAGAAAGCGATCCGGAACGTTCCATAGGATGTAGCTGAGGCTGAGGAACTGTACAAGCTGAATAAAGAAATAATGTTCTGAAAATTGCTGTTTGTTGTTAGAATTTTGCGAGTAAAACTGTAAAATGACTTCTATCTCTAGCACAGCTGTGTATTCAGTGTATGTCGGGTCATATTTATTGTATGACAAGTTTATATTTAATTTACAGAATATTTTGAAAAAGAGAGACTACAGGTATGGAGATGGAAAGTGTCATCACGTCACGGCGTTGCTCTGGAACGTATTAGTTGGTGTTTATTCTCAGCTGGATGTGGAATATTGGAATTTTAAATATAGTAAGCTATGAATGGAAATGTGAGCTCCGAGCTCTTATTAGCTGACGTGATTACACTCTATATCACGGGCTCTTCAGATGATTAAACACACGGCTCACGCCGTAACCCATAAATATCGGATTTATTTATTTATTTATTTATTTTTATAACTGTGGATGCTGACAGATTGTACACATGCTCATGTGCTAGGTATGCGAGGGTGTTTGTGCTTATTAGCTGGCTGTGTTTTATAAATATATATACATATATATGATATATCTGTCAGTTTGAGAGATCACATCACAGGAGCCAATAAGATTACAATTATGAATGGCACAACAGTAAATCGAGCAGACTGGTGATTACACAGCAGGCATTCGAGCGCCGCGTCTCCACGTTAAAGTGCAATAATGCACCCAGATCACAGGCTGTGTTTATTACGGGCAGAATGATCCGGGTCACAACAACGTATTTCATTTAAATAGTGCTTCTTATCTGAGAGCATGAAAAATCTCCACATAGCACCGGAGCGTTTGATATATTCTGCATAATACCTTTTGACCTAAAGAACAGAGATGGTTTGATGGAGTTTAGTCAAATTTGGGTGGGAGAACGGAAAGCTAAATGAACAGAGTATTAGAGAAACATTTGAAATTGCCTCTATTATGTGTCTTGACAAATGGGTGGATAAATAGAGAGACAGATTGGCAGATTAATGGATGGATGGATGGATGGATGGCTTAAAGCATGGATAAGTGAACAGATCTGCATTCGCAAAATATTTCAAATATTCTACATCATAGGACATGGCTATATAGATAAAGGAATAGAGATGGATGGATAAACTCAAGCTGTGTGGATAGACAGATGGATGGATACAATATTGCCAACATGAATTGATGGTAGGACGGATGGATGGATGGATGGAGAGTCGAAATGATGTATAAGTGAACAGATGGGTATTGGCCAAGTATTTCAAATATTCTATATCAAAGGGCTTGTTTGGAAATGCCTGAATGTATAAAAGAATATGGATGGATGGATGGATGAGTGGATGATTTCCTAGATGGACAGATGAACGATTAACCCAATGGATGGATGGATAGGCGAATGCACTATTGACAACATAATGGATGGATTAATAATTGGGTGAAAGAAAAACATACGGAAAGAACAATGGCCGGATTGATACCGATGGATATACTGTATATATGGATATGGATGGATGGATGGATGGATAAATTCATGGATGGGCAGATGACTCGTGAAATGGATGGATGGATGGACGGATGGATGGATAAATATTGCAAAGGCTTGTAAAGATGGATAAATGGATGAATAGGTGGATGGATACGATATTGCCAACATAATGGATGAATGGATGGATGGATGGATGGGTGGATACAGCATTGCCAGTGCTCTGGAGGGATGAGTGGGTGGATGTACAGTATTAATTGTTGTTGTTATACAGATATATGTATAAACTGATGAATGGAAACACGGGGATGAATGAATGGATGGAAACAGCATTGCAAAGCCTTTCCAACCCTCTACGTCATCGCAGCCAATCAGAGCACTGCTGTGTTTATAGTCTTACTATAAATCTAAATGCCGGTGCACGTCTCCAGGTCACGCTGGCCGTGTTGTGCTTTGCTAACCTCGGGGCTCTGTGGCCTGGAGGACGAGAAGCTGCAGCTTGGTGAAACCCAGCAGATGATTGGGAGGAGAGATAAAGCCGGCGGGGGCTGATTATTATTTGCGCTGCGCTCACGGCGATAGATTAAAAGGGTGCTTCAGGTACGAGAGGTCAGAGCTTCGCCCTCTAATTATTTCAACGAGGACTTGAGCAGTCCTTCACGCTGCCGTCTGAGAAGTTCTCAAGCGCGAAGGCGACACAGGAGCGGGGAATTCTCAATATGTCCACTTAATCAGCGCAATTAAAACAGATGTGTTCCAGCGTGCTGCGTGTCTCTCGCCGTGTGTCAGGCGGCCGCTAAGCGACGAGACGCTCTCATAGGGAGCTGGGCTCATCTCAACGGGTGTAAGAGGTGCATTTAAATCATTTCATTTAGGTGTAAATAGGTTTAAATGTAGATTGTAGTTACAGTCACATGACCTACAGTTCTACTTCATTAACACCACCACATAAAAACTATTAGTTATTTATTTTGTATTTTTACCATGTTTTGTATTTGTAACATTTTTTAAAATGTTTTTGAAAATGGAAAAATCTATAAGATTTTTAAATACTTAAATATGAAACATTGCTAAAAGTTTGTTTTAAGAAACATAGTTTATGTTTTATAATCGATTTGTTTTAAAATGATCAAATAAAAAATAAAATATAATTCAATTTAATATTTTTTAATAAATGTCTATCAATGTTTTTTTACGTAACTAAAACAATATATATATTTTTTTGTCTATCATATATTTAATATATATTTTTTATTTTATAGTGATAGAAATGTCGATGCTTTTAAAATACACAGTATTTTAATATTCATTTGTAACATAGGAAGTAGAAACTCTCAACCAAATTGACTAAGAACTTTTATATTTTGGGCTAAAATCATCTATTTTTACAAGTGGACTATCGAAATAGTTTATAAAAAAGGTATCATGTGTTCTTTTAGTTATTGTGCTATAATAATAATAATATTTATAATATTAATAATGATGACAATTTTAGATTTTATTTTGTTTATGAAATGCTTTTGAAATATTAAAAACTATAAAATCTTAAACAACAAAAAGGAAACAATGGAAGTGTTCATTGAGTAGTGAACAGAAGGCCATCTGTAGCGCAGCCAGCATTTATTTTTTTATTCTCGAAACTTTGTCAGAAATATGAATGGCACGCCCTAACTGGATAAACAGCTTTTCCGATTTATGATCATTAAACGAGATTAAACTTGCATGCGCGTGCAAAAAAGAAATAAATGTTAAAAAAAAAAAAAAAAGAGAGAGAGAAAAAAACATTCATTCTTTCTGGTGTGCCACATATGAAACATCGCGGGCCATACATCTACATCCTGACAGCGTAATTGATTTTCTATTGATGCACTGCCCGGCCACGCTTATCCCTAATTCTATCAGTGAATTTAATGACAGAAAATAAAAGCTATCGGATCTCGCCGAGCCCACCAGCCCCCCCCCTGAGATGGAAGCGAGCCTGAGAGCGGAGAAAATCGACCCCGGGGTTGGCCGTCTCGCGCCGCACTTACAAAATGGAGCTTTAAGGAATTACAATGTTTTATGACCGAAAGGATTTCAATATCCGTTCAGGAAAACGGTCGTGTTTTTCCTTTAAGCTGTAAGCGACGCGTGATGGACGATGCGCTCACGGTTGTAATATTAACAAAGCGAAAAGACGAGATTTAAGATTCACGACACAAAAGCGAGAGAAGTTTGGGAAGAAAACTTCAGCAGGAGAAGTTTGCATCCTAATGGTTAGACTGGTTACGGTTATGAGTTTAAATCCCACAGCGCTTATACGCAATCATCAACTGTGTGAATGGATCGTACCGATATTTTTGTTACTATGCTAACAACAGCAACAATAAGAAGAATAATAATAATGGCTTATATTAAAGTTGAGTCATGGGAATCACCAGGGATCATGCAGAACAATATTATCATGATACCTACAGTAGGTGCCGATTCGATTTATATTGCGATTCTGTTAGAATCACAATTGTATTTTATATATACATATATATATACTAAACAAACTTAGCAAAGGATACTGTCCTGTCCTGCCAATGTGTGAAAAGTTTAGAGCTCCCCCTGTAGGATTATAGATGAACTGCAACACTGTACCACCTCAAATAAAAACATACAGTCTATACAATAAATGACAAAAATCAAGAATTATGATATGTAACCGAATAGACTTTTTTCTCCATCTCTATTAAAAGTGCATTCCAGAGAGTAAAGAATTATTACCCACGTAAACATTTAATAGCCCTCACTGAATATCGTAGCGTAATAACCCCACACACTGTTTGCTGTTGTATGGTTTTTATTTCCAACCTCTTTCTGTTTAAATCCACAGATTTGTTCCCAGTTGTTCCCTGCTTTTAACCTATTAGTACACTATTCGTCTCTGGGTGTCTGGCGTTTCCCGAACAGGCTTCGTGATGTTTTGAGCGTCTGTTCCGCTCGTGAACAGAAACAGTGAGGAGATTACAAAGCATGGAGCGTCATACCCGCCTCAGATGAGGACGTAACGGATAATAAGGCCTTCTCCTACTGGACAGCTTGTTATCGGTGGACGCAAACATGTACTTAGCGTTGGGTTTGATTAGCGTGATTTGCGCCGCTCGCTAGCATTCGCTAAAGTGCTTTTGGATGAACTTCAAACCAGGCCCCGGACAAAGGCCTCTCTCGGCTGCGTCTCGGCTGAATGAGACAATCATTCTGAATGGGGCCCCCGCGGCTCGCTTTTTTCCCCCTCCTGCCGCACGCCGCGTCGAGGATTCGGCGCTGTGAATGTTTGTTGATTTTCCCCCGTCCCGAAATCAACCGGCAGATTAGCTTGAATTGGTCGGGAATGAGGCGAGGAGGCTAGGTGGCTCGCTGCAGCCCGAGCCCATTTTCCATTTCCTGTGTGGGTGTGTGCGCATGCTGGAGGTGTGACAGAAAGGGCAATGGTAATTACCGTCTGTTTCTGTGGCGCACTGCAAAACCATCCCTACACACACACACACACACACACACACCTTAAACATAATCCGCTGAGCAACTTGCATTTGAATTCCTCACATATTCCAATCAAAGAGGATCAATTTCCAGATCTGGACTCAAAAATAATCACATTCTGGCCATTTATTTGTTTATTTGTTTGGATCTTATCCCGGTGCATTATGGGATTCCTTAAGCATGCTGAGTATTCTCCACCACGACTCACGCTAGGTGCGGTTTCGGACAGCTCCATCCCGCAACGCGTCTTTCCTTCCCCTTGATGGGTTGCTGTGTGTGCGCGCGTGTGTGTGTGTGTGTACGTGTGTGTGTCAGCTCATCATCTCCTTTTTCTCCTTCACATCATCTTCTATTTTTTCGCCTCGAATAATGCACCTGATTACAAAGGCGAAAGCGCGGCGCTAACCACAAGCCCAGCTGAAGTGCTTAATTAGCTGATTATAATGAGATTTCATGTGACACCTTCAGATGATCTTTTTTTTTTTCTTTGGAGGGGGTTGTTTTATTTGTTTATTTCTTTCCATCCAACATCCACCCCGCCCCCTCCCCCCCGCAAAATGATGTTCCTCCCAATGCATGCAGAAGTGTTTATTATGGAGTGTCGAGGCGGTGAATACTTTCTGAAAAGGTGCCTGAAGGCATCAGGGATATAAAAACAATGCACCAATCAGCTGAGAGTAATTCATCACGTTCCTTGAATTAATGATGCGATTCGAATGTGGACCTGCGTTCGCGGGTTTTGCCACGTTTATGAGGCGATCAAAATCACCGTTTAAAATTTATACTATACTTTGTTGGAATGGAAATAAAGAATTTGTGACACAATATTGTTTAATTCTAGATGTATGGTGTGTTTTATATAAAATAATTTATTTATAAATCGATAGAAATATTTCCTTATTTTCAGTGCTTCTATCATAATGTTTTGCTAATGTAACAAAGTAACCCTTTTTTAACATCCTTCTCAATTTTTATTCACTGTATCTTGTAAAAACCTTAAACCTTACCAGTTTGAGCCATCTCTACCAATCGGTTGAGGCATGCTCGGCTTTAAAAGATCCACTTAGACACAGTGTCGCTTATTAACAAATGATGAGTGGATCTAATGCCCAGCGATCTTCACTTCGACACGTAATTTGTGATTTTACGCAGTAAATAAACAGCTTTCTGCTAGCTAGCTGAAAAATTTGACCTCCGTCCAAAGCTAAGTTGGTAATAACTGAGCACTTAGTGGGTGAATGTAGACTTCGCACCTTTTTGCTAGGAAACATAAAGCGGCTAATGATGACTAAAGACAGCTTGTGTATACAGTATATAAAACCACTGGACTCTGGAAAAGGAGCCAATATAGAGTCACATGACCTCTATTCTTGCCTTGTTTTATTCATCAGGTTTACTAGGGACGTGACGATTGGCTGATTTGGCTTAATGCATTGATCTGAACTGCGATGACAAACGAATCGATCATCATCGAAGAGCATGTCGTAGCAGATTCAGTGGTGCGGTCAAATACCGAATCAGCGACTTACAAATCAAATAGAGAATTGTTGCTTGAGGAATAATAAGCTAAAGCGCGCGCTATTTGCCGTTGTTCAGAAAATTACAGGCCAGAATTCCTGGCCTCCCATTTCTTTTTTATCCCACGTTAACAATGAATACATTTCACAGCTCGCTTGCTCTAAAAGTGTGGGTGGCGCGGCATAACATCCTACATGCTGCGAGAGAGGCAGAGAGAGAGAGAGAGAGAGAGAGAGAGAATATCTAACGTCTCGAGCCCATCTCCAAAGCTGCACACTCCGCCAAGCTCATCAATTATTGACAGCCGTGCACGCAAAACTCCTGCGCTTGAAATGCAGTTTCGGGAGTCTGAGCCGAGCTGCAGCACAAAGAAAATGACTCGCTTCCAGATTCCTGTCCCAAATATGATCTCATACCAAGAATAACATTCTGTATGGGTTTCAGTAACTATAATTAATATCATTATAATACAATCATCATCATTCAGTCATCAAACCACTTTAGATGCCAGGGTGTGTACTGTATCTCCGAGGAATTCCCGGGCGCCAGGTGAGAATACACCCTGGTGGGATACCGTTCCATAACGCACACACGCGCACATAAATTTCCACACCCATACACACCCAGGGGCAGCATCAAGCCGGCAATCCACCATGTTTTTGGGAGGTGGGAGGAAACTGGAGAAGCAGTGGAGCATGTGGTGAGCTGAGCTCAGGATCGAGGAAGAGGTAGATCTTGCCATATTTGCAAAAAAAAATAAACAAAAAAAAAAACATCCTCAAGCTTCAAATGCATATTTGCTTTGTTCTGTTTTGATTGGCTTTCACTATGACAAAATCCAGGGACGTTTTAGAGAGCAGGTGATGCTGAATGTACAAAGAGAAATCGTTCACATTCCTGAAAGATTTTATTCAGTGATTACTTTACAGTTAACATTTATTTTTCAAAAAATAATAAAAATATTTTTTTAAAGTATCAATCCAATAAGTTGGAAAGATTATCATTTTTGTTCGAATCACACTCACAAGGGATCATCTTATAAACAAAGGGGGGAATTTTGAAAACCTTTGACACAGGGTTAAAACACACACACGGCGAGCGCTTCTTCTTCTTCTTCTTCTTCTTCTTGTTCCCTCCATACTGTATATTGTGCACCCCTGGGCAGAAAAAGAAGAAGGAAAGGGGAAAAAAAGAGAAGGAGAGCGAGATGGAGATGGTGAGGGAGGGAGGATGAGTGCATTGGCTGCGATGTATAGGAATGAGAGGAGAGAGCCAATGGAGTGTGGAGCTCGGCCCCTCCCGCTCGCACGTCTCAGCTCCTCTGCAGCTCGCGCAAAGCCTGATGAATAACAGAGAAGGGACTTGTCTCTGGGATTATTAATTTCCCATCTCTCTCTCTCTCTCTCTCTCTCTCTTCCACTCTTGTGTATGGTGCGTGCCCGTGTTCCCCTCTCCCTTTCTTTCTTTTTCTCCTTTCTCCATCTCGTGCACTCATTGCTCTCAGACGCTCCTTTTGTTTTTGTTGTTGTTGTTCTTGGCGGGGTTTTTTTTTTTTGTTTGGTTTTTCCTTTTCCTCAACCTCCTCCTCTTCTTCTTTTCCATCTTCTCCTTCTTCTTTTTTTTTTTGAAATGATCCTTTCGCTCACGTGCGAGAGCGCGCGAGTGGGCTGCACGGAGCCGCTCGGTCGCTGGCGCTGCTGCTAACGCCGATCCTCAGCTTCATCCTCGCGAGAGAGTCGCATCCGGTGAGTGGATACCCGCTGTAACAAACGAAGAAGAAGGATGCCGGGGGTGCACGGTGGAGGGGAGGGGAGGGGGGGTAGGCGTGTGATGAAGGGGTGCGTTTACATATGGAAAGCAGAGGTCTGTTTAGCATGGCACTAAAAATAAGCTTATAAACAAGATGCAGTGAGGACCGTGTGCCGGTGTGCGCCACGGACATGTGTGTGTGTGTGTGTGAGAGAGAGAGAGACAGAGAGAGAAACACTTAAAGTGTAATGGCTTTAGTTACCTTTGTTGTTCACGGAGGCGAAAATGGCAAACAGCGCCTAAATGAGTGATGATAATAATGATAATGAGGGGTAATTGAAGTAGCCGGGAATTACGGTTTGTTTTGTTGATCCTGTTCTCTTCCTGCCTCACACACACACACACACACACACACACACACCAATCCCATCCCCTATCTAAACTGCTCGCTCTCCATGTTCAAATATTGATGGCTCTCCGGCTGCAGAAACAATAACTACACTAATGACATTTGCATTGGAAATGAGTTATGGAAGCAATAATAAGTTCTAATTGAACACTCAGCTATTCATGTGACCTGCTTAAGGCACTAAATTGTTTGTTATGATAAGAATGATGAAGAATAATTGCTCTCGGACAGATCCTGGATTGGAAATATGCACACGGGTGGGTGGGGTGCTGGGGGGGTGGGCGGAGCCTGTTCAGTGAAAAGGGAATGACATGATGCGACCCTCAGTGTTTAAGTGTATGACTTGTGACTCCAGATCTTGATTTTTATTACTGTATTAAACACCCGGTATAAAAACAAACCCCAGAATAAGCGGTTAAGGAGAATGTATGGAGTACTTCTGGAGTGGGCGTGGCTTAATATTCTAATCAGCATGCGTGGCTCACAACAACAAAAACTAGTCGGTGTGAAAAGAACTTGTCAAGTAGTCCGTACACGCTAGTTAGCAGCTAATCGCATAAAAATATAAATCGCGATACGGACCGGGGCAATTATATTGTATTATAGATAATTTACGCATAGCTGGGAATTGACGTAGAGTTTGTCAGTAATTTAAGTATTTTTTAAAATACCTTTGAGATATACATGTATAACGTCCTCTTAATGAGATCATTTGTGCCGTTATTTGATGTTAGCCTAGGTAAATATGTTTAAACACAAAACAGTACAGTAAATAGTAAAATATCATGGTATGTAAATAGTTTTTAAAAATCAAAATTTTTTAAATTTTCAATATTTATAATCACTTTTTTTTTTTTAATCAGATTGTGCAGCCCAGGATTAAATATCTAGAAGTAACACGGGAGCCTCTTTACCCCATGTTCATGCTAGCAAGGAATGTGAGAAATTAGCATGAACAATTAGCATGAATGATTCCTACGACGTATGTGGTCCATCGTTTATTCAAATATCCCACTCGCAACTTACCTCGCATTTACTGTTCGATAAAACCGGAAGACAAGCCGTGCAAAGAACTATAACAGAGCAAAATCCACTTGTGACAAAGTAGCGCTTTGCTAATTTACTGCTAAATGTATACAATCACATGAATATACACTCTTAGTGTGCTAGTGCTAACGTGTTTAATTAGCTAGCTTTACAAACTATACATGTCGACTTAAAAATGAAAAACAGGCCACACCCACATAGGCAGAAAAACATTAGCCCCGCCCCCACTTGATATCACAAAGGACCTGTAGTCGTAGAAACGTCTTGGGTGTTGTGTCCATGTTTGCGACGTTAGAAAGCAACCGTACGGCGAGTTTATTCATATAGCGCTAAGAATAAAATTTAAAATACGCAGACGACCTCAGCACATTTCCCTGCTGGTGTGTTTCTCGTTTCTGTGCACGTAGTTTTTGTTTTTTCGCAGGCGAGGATGGAACATGGCACGCGTTCACAAACCGAAAACAAATCATCCTCCATGAACTAGACATTGTTACCTCGTGTCATCCCCGCACGATGTATCAGTTTTCAGCCATTTTTTTTTTTCCGTGGGAAGCAGCCGCGAGCGCTAGAATACCCCCATATCCAGTTTATGTAATTCGGTGACTCATGATGTGGGTGCACCGGGGCGTTATGCAAGTTCTGGACTGCGCTTTGAATAATTGCTTGTCTGCGCAGCACCTACGAGGTTCCTGGCAAAAAACACGCTTGACTGCACCCCCCGCTCCCATCAGCAGAGTGTGTGTATGTGTGTGTGAGGAGAGCCATCCTTTTTGCTCTTTCCCGCTAGGCGATGTTTCGATGGGTAAATCCTGATGGGCGCCAGCACACTCGCACGTCAGGGCTAAATTATTCCAGAGTGAGGAATAGACGCAGGATCCTGCACATGCCCCGCGCCTGCAATCTACTTTAGCACTCATTAGACTCGGAATACATCATGCAGATTTTCTGCCCGGTCCTCTCATTTAAAATTCCGCTCTACTTGACAGAAGTGGAAGAAAGGGGGGGGAGGGGGGGTGGCGGGGACCGAGGGGGGGGGGGTGAATATATAATCAAAGTCACGCAGCTTGAGCTTGTCGTTCGTTCAAAATGGAGCCACGGTAAGGATGCGTTGTGGAAGTGTGGATGAAATACGGGGTAAAAAAGATTTCATTTTGGGGATCCAGATCAAATAAGCAGTGAGGAATTGGGATCGGATTGGTTCGTTGCTGCAAGGACACCGGGTCAGTACGAAAAAAAACGTACAGGATGGTGTGAGAAAAGCGAGCAGCAATGCTGAGCCTGAGTTCTTCTTAGTCCAGACAGGAATCAGGCTGATGCGATTACACATTTCTGAAACACGTCATCTACGATTATTTACTCTCTCGTCCTTTGTATATTTCAATACACCTCAAGTAATCTAAAAAAAAAAACGTGTACCTCCTGAACCCAGTCGTGCATTAAAGACTTTTTAAAAAATTGCATTCACAAACACACAAACATCGTCATTCATTCATATCACACCGACAACAAAACCTCATTCCGTGGTATAGACGTACAGTAGGTGTGACCGGTATTCCCGCATGGGGGAAGAAAAAGGCCGATATACCACTCTGCTGCTCTGATTTCATGTTTTGATGTGTGGAATATGCTCAGCTGAACTCGACGATCCGTTTCCTCCCGTTTTTACATTTTCCCTCAAGTTGAGTGCTGCACAATTCGCTTGCTTATGCACAGGTTATGTAATGACGCCTGTATTTTTATTCCGGGGCTCTACGAGGCCTGCAGCGAGTGCGTTATGCTCTTTTTTAGCTTGCCTTCCTTTCTCTGGTCATGAAAGGGAGGGGAGGACGAGAGAAAACTCGCATCAGGGAGTCTGTGATGCTTTATGGCTTGGGAACATCGCCTTCCACTTGAAATGTTAATGCGGGCGAATGCAGATGGTCAGGAACCGAAGTCTGAACCCCCTCAGGGAGCAGGGGAACAGAGCGAGGGAATGAACGACACACGAAATTAATACGTGCGCACCTTCCTGTCTGACGCGGCGCTATACGGAAGGAACAGGCACGAGGAAGCGGACTCGAGTTATGAAGTGCGCGCGAGTTAGAGCCTCGCTCTCCGACTGTCTTAATACTTTAAACTGAAGCATTAGCGAGCAGAAGGGTGAGCCTGGTGCTTTGTAAACATTTCCACATGAGCGGACGCGCCGCCACAACAGAACGATAAACCCCGGGTCGAACATGACGATAAAGCGACTGCTTCACCAGATTAAAAAGCGAGCTGGGTGCCAGCTTGGCAGCGCCGCGTGGATTATTTATAACGGGTGCCAGAGAGAAAAAAAATGCAAATCATGCAATTACAAGGCTCGGAGCCATAACAGAGCAGAATTAATACCTTCTGCAGATGTGAAGAAGTTAAAGGAGATAAATTCTAATCTGGAAACGTTGCCAGAATGAGACAGACGTCTTGCAAATCAGGATCATTTATAAGCAGAGTTGAATTCACGTTACGGCAAGGCTTTGTGTCAAAATCTGTAATTTTATGTTTACACAGACACAACCTGTTCCCCATACGCATTATGTTGACATCCCACTCACACTGCACGTAGGGCACATAGTGCCGTGAATCCCCTGGCTAGCTGGTATATGTACCCTCTGCTGAATGCCGGTGTGATGTACCAGTGCAGCAACAATGCTGGTTGAATTTGACAATGACAGTGGAATTTTATTTAGCATTAAAACTCAATGTATAGTCCATTATCACCAGAATCCATCCATCCATCCAGATTTAGGGACCTCTGGAGTCCAACTAGGGACCGTGGAGGCCAGTGGTGATTACCGTTGTGTTTATTCCCATTTTGATGACTGTGTTAGGACCTTTGATCAACATTTACATACTCATTCATACACTATGGACAATTTGGGAACACCAATTAGATGGGAGGAAACCGGAGAACCCGGAGGAAACCCACCAGGCACGGGGAGAACGTGCAAACTTCACATACACAGACCCCGAGGTAGGAATCGAACCCAGACCCAGGAGGTGCGTGCGAGGCGACAGTGCTAACCACTACTATAATAAGCTGTAGAAAATAACAAACTGTATATTTTAGCGTAGTATACAAGCTAGCCATGGCACCAGACTGAAAGGTATTCGCTATAATGCTAATTCAGGCTTAGTAGTGAATTCTTTAGCGCTGTGTGCCAAATGCTGTTGATTTAATCATTCCACTGACTGTAAGCTGAGGCTGATAAGTATGACCTATTGTTCACGTCTGAATACTTAATAATAAGATTTTTGTTTATCTTTCTATTTGGCAATGGTCAAGTCAAAGCTAGCTGCGTGTACATGATTTAGCACAAGTCTAGTTTGGTGGTTCGAGGACCGTAGAGTAGAGCCACCGTCGGATTTATTAACTTCTCAGACTGTGGTGTTTTATTTAAATTAAAATGTGTTAAAAATATACAGTAAGTCTTACGAAACACAAAACAGGAAGCCCAGGCTGGCGCTTGAGTGATGAATCAGCTAATCCACACCGCCATTCTTCATTAAACTTAGAATCCGTGTTCATTGTGTACGATTTCTGCTTTTTTTATTGCTCGGGCCCCTGCTGTGTTTTCAAGTTGAATGTAAATGGCGTGAACATGCAGCTAATCCCTCTGGTTCGTACGTAGCATAAGCTCGTATAGGGAAGCGGAAGGGTAAAAAACAAAAAGGCAAAGATCTAGCGTGGGCCGTGTGAGATTAGGCTTATCTTTAATTGCATTGTATATATGGATATCCGTGGTGACATTGACAAACGGGGGCGATTCTGCCTCCAGAATGAGCCGGGAGCGGTTTGTCCGTGTGTGTGTGTGTGTGTGTGTGTGTGTGAGAGAGAGAGAGAGAGAGTAGCCACCAGTGTGTGTTTGCGGTGATGAATAACTCTGTGGTCAGGATCCGTCCTCATGATACCTTTAGTACTGGCTGAGACGCAGCGCTGTGTAGCCGAGGCCAGAAAAATGATGTTAAGATCTGTATAACAATGTCATGAATAAATCACTCGGCGTTGTGCTGGTGTAGAAAACTAATCAAGAACAAAGTGGTGTGATAAAGTGGCACTACTGTTATCATGCTGAGGGTTTTTTTTTTTCTTCCTATGTACACATAAACAAATTTATTATTTCTCGTAATACCACTGAGAAATTGAGAAACGTTCTCTTGTAGGTCTGGTCACAAATGTCTGGTGAATTTTTTTATTGATAGAATTTTTTTAATTTGACTAAACATTATTGATACTATGTGGAACCGTAGGAAGCAGTTCCTTAAGAGTGCTTTGGCACCCAAATGTTGAAGTGCCTGAAGGTTCTAGCGTTCTAATGAGGAACCTCCTAGTTTCTGAATGGCGAACACATGTTTTAGGGTACTGTAGCATTAAATGTTCTTTCACATGGAACCTTTAAAGTTCTAGATGCAGCTTGAGTAGCTGAACATGGCCTTTTCCCCACAGCACCAAGTACCAGAAGGTTCAGCACCAGGAAACTGTAAGTGTGGGTGTTTCTTCTTCCAGTGCTCCAGTACTGTATCCTACAGAAGACGATTAGTTGTAATGATGATGAAAAAGTAAGAAATTTGAGATTAAATTCAGAATTTTTGAGGGAAAAAGGCAGATTTTTTAAGATTAAAGTCAGAATTTAGAATTGTTTGTTTTTAGAATTTTAAAAAACAAAGTCAGAATATTGAGATTAAAGTCAGAACTCAAAGACTTTTTTTTTTTATGGTGGCCAGAATCCTCTACCATATTATTAGTTTCCCAAGACGGACTAACAAAAGAATCTATGAGCTTTGTTCCAAACAGGAAATATGGAAGCTAATTAAATTTCATTTATTAATTATGATCCGCACCTAGTATTACAGGAACTAACAGGACGGGGGTGATGGTGGTGCATATAAAGCTGTTGGTCACCTATTGGTTAGAGGGGCAGGCAAATGTTTGCACAAATTTGTATTAATTTATTCATTTTATTCATTTTTGTTGTGCGTTTACATCCAACGCCTGTTTTTTTTTTCTTCTGTCCACTGACCTGACCGATGTACAACACTATCACAAGCTACAGTAGTATTCTACTGTGTTAAATGTGCATGCTCTGTCATGATGATGTCATCACTTATTTTCCAACAGTGTTTTCCTGGAAGGGAACGAGCCAGACCCCTGAGTTCCACTCGCTCTAGATTGAGTCTCCTCTCGGTTCACTTCTCATGTAGAAAAAAATGGGAAGAGTCACATTCATACCGGCTTTGCTAACTCATGATTTTTTAAGTCCTCGATCTACATTCGATTTTTTTTGTTCAGGCCGTAATTAATTTACGTTTTAAGTTGATTGATAAGTATCAAGAAATCCGAAGCGAGGTCGATTCCGCCGTCACGGTAATCGCTGATCTACAAGAACATCTAATCATCCTCTCTCAAGATGTCTGCCAGAGACGGGCATGCGGGGATTGCCTCGCAGATGGCATTGTCAGCATGAGTTATGTCTTACGGGAGACTTTGGTTTGGAATATTTTAAACACTCATGCTGAGGCGACGAGGGAATTTTCCTTTTTTTTTTTTTTTTTTTTTCTCTCGGTGAATTAATGTTGCATAAAAAGAGAAGACCGAGATGGAAAGCGTGAAGAATTCAAAGAGTCAGTATGTGCTACAGATGGACGAAGAAAACTGTCGTCCAAAAAATCTATATAAACAATCTTACATCATTCATCTTAAATATGAGTAAATAAGGTTTGTTTGTGTTGGATGATAAAATGAGAGTAAACACAAAGAGGGCGGGGCTTAATGATCCTAAGAATCCTAAGATCCATTAGAAGCTCCTAACATCATCATTATTAAGGGATTTTTTTTTCTTTTATATCAAAACATTTAAGTTAATTCAAGGACGATGCTGAGGTTCAGATCTTATATTTTTGTACTTTTTGAAGACTTGTAATTTCTGCTGGGCTAACACCACATATCAGTGCTAAAGCTAGCATATTTATTTTCAGTTATTTACAAATTTGCGTTTATTCACATCAAATGAATAAATCATCAAAATAAATAACTTTTTAATACAGCTCTGTCCATGTTTAGTTAGTGGTCATTGAATGAAAACCCTCGTGCATGCATTTACACTACCGTCCTTTATTCATAAGGAAATCGAGTTAAGTGTTAGCCTGCCAGATGTGCCTAGCTATTAGGTAACATACAAAGTGATAAAAAAAAAACTATAAGCATTTAGTAAAATATATTTGTTTTGTTTTCATTAAAATCCCTTAAGTACCTGCTAGCGGCTAATCTACATAGCAGAGATCACTTTGGGATTTCTCGAAACATTTCCGCACCTAGCTAGTGTGTGCAACTAGCATTAAGGCTTCATTTTAACTTCCCTCGTCTGATATTTTAACAGTTTGCAATAAGTTTCTGCTTCTTTGATTGTCAGAGTTAATAGTGGATCGAGTTTGTTGGTGTTGGTGTTAGTCATTTGTGCAGTGGATCGTGTTGGTGTTAGTCATTTGTGCGGCAACATGAAATATGAACAGTTTCACTGTTTCAGGTCCATATCAGATCTCCGAACAAAGTACACGATCTACATATGTGACAAAATGAAACAAATATTCTATTGTTATTATTATATTAAGCAAATGGTGTGCGAGTAGGATATCAATCCATTTATCATTCGTTCAATGTTTCTTTTTTATAAAAACCAAATATAAAAAAAGAGAAAACCAGTTGTTATGTTTTTTTTTCCAATGTTTGATTTCAAAACCAAAATGAAAAAAATGTTAAACGACTCATTTTAACGACTTGTTAACGACTGATTTCCAATTTTGTGCTTTCTGCCACTTGTTTGTGTGCAGTGAAGAAATGAAAATGGAAAGTGAGCACTTGTCTGTATTTTACATTTTTTTATTTGAGCACAAAATTGGAAATCAGAAAATGAGCCATTTTTTGTTGTTGTTGTTATAGAAAAAAAGTGGGTTGAAGAAATGATACATGGATTGATATTTAGATCTATTTCAGCTTCCCAAAATGATTTCTCGTCTTGATTTTTAAATCACTCCTTAAATAAACAAAGTTCTATGACCCCCTTGCTCATGTCCCCTTTGCCCCCAGATTGGGCTGTATCGCTGCAGTACCATAGGATCACTAATTGGCCCTGATCCGCTCAGTGCGGTCCTAAGTGGCCGCTTTTTTCTATTAGTCTCGAACCTTCCCTTCCCCCTCCGCCCCTCCCTCCTACTCTTTTCTTTCTTTTTTCCTCCGCTGCCTTTTTAGACCATTACCTAAATGAACCTGCGCCATCAGAGAGCCAACGAGCTCCACGCTATTGATTTGTGGCTTATAGGAAGCGATGATATCTGCGTCTCTAATCCTCCAGTGACAGAGGGGAAAAAAATAAATAAATAAGAGTTGCCTGAGAGTTGCGTTCTGCATTTATCACACGCACGGGTGATTATAGGTTTGGTGATAATACAGTGTTGGCTTGCAAAGGGTTCACTTAAAGGCTAAAGACTTTAGGCAGAGGGAAGTGCATGAATATTCATGAGGACGGGGAAGTGCTCAGCTTAAAGTTGGATGATTTCTGAAAGCTGAGGCTGCGGTTTTTCACTATTACAACACAACAGAGACAAATATTAACATATCTACAGTAAGAATTCAGGTATTGATTATACATAATGAACATAATTCTCTAAATGATTGCATTTTCACTACCTTTCACTGGACGTCCCAGGCGCTGACATCACTTTTGATTTTGCTTTTGAAATCTTAAAATGTAATCTCTATTTAATTTTCAGAAACAGAACAGTTGTTTTGAACGTGGCGATGGGCCTGAATGTAAATATGAGATTGAGGACGTACTGTATGGCATGGAATGAAAGTAGCTTTTCAAGGACTGGCATTCGATGTTTTATGGTAGACAAACATTGGCATTATTTCTGTTTAAAATAGAAATTATGGCATAATGACTACAATTTACGTTTGTTACTTATCCGTGGCCACGGTTGGAGTTGATGACTCTTCACTTTCATTGTCTTCTTCTTTGTCTTTCGGCTGTTCCCTTTCAGGGGTCGCCACAGCGAATCATCTGCCTCCATCTAACCCTATCC
>JAQMYK010000008.1:25576143-25606790 GCA_030014345.1 Clarias buthupogon
TCCAACCTCAGCATCCTTCTACCGATATATTCACCATCTCTCCTCTGAACATGTCCAAACCACCTCAATCTGGCCTCCTCTTCACTTTCATTGTCTTTTTGCTTTTTACAATTGAAGGTATCTGCATCTCTCCATTTAGCCTTCCTCCTGTAACCAGTCTTGGGACATATAGACACACTAACATGGACACTTTGGGAACTGACATGGACACTGTGAGCCGAGTACTACAGCATGGCATAAAAATGTTAACAGTAGTGTTAATATCACCAACATCACCCTTTTTTGTTAGTTGCCTTACAAGGACAAAGGGGTGGGACTAAGCAGCTATGCTATGACTGGGGGTGAGGCAAAATTTAAATCTGGAAAAATTATTTCTTGTATTTTTTTTTCTTGAGTTATGCTTAGTACAAAATGACCTAGAAAAAAAAAACATTCCTGCCGCACCATTAAATGAAAAAATCTGGAAACCGAGCACATCCAGGCTCGCAGACCACCACAGCCGTCCAGCGTCGGACTGTTTGAGCCGGCGATGTCTGATCCCGTTCAGTACTCAGCCTCTCCGAGTGCGTTATTGTGCATTTGACAGTTCTTGACAGTTCAATTTTAGCCCGCCGTCGGGCTGACATTATTCTATCAGCGGCCTGTATAATCTGCGGGCCGTAATATGCGACGCCTGCTTATTTTCCTGGACCTCTTCAGCACCGCCTGGCCACCTCCATCAATCATCTCACCATTACCTAATCTTAATCTAATGCATCTCGCTTACTGTAAGTGCCGGGAAACACGACGACGCACGGAGATGGGGAAGCGTGGAGCGGGAGGCAGGGGGGGGGGATGGAGGGAATATACGGAGAGAACAGAGAATGAGATTGGAAGAGAGGAAGATAGAAATCAAGAGTGGAGAGACAGTCATGGTGAGATAAAAAGAGCTTAAGGGAGTTGGAGGGGGTTAAAAATAGAGCCGAAAAGAAAGAGTAAGTGGGATTTTATAACAGGAAACGCTGTGTCGGTGCCCAGAGAGAGATTGGAGTATGAAATGTGTCAGCGGATGTATAAACAACAAAGAAACAAGATCTGGGTTAGGATTAAAGCTAGTTTTTCAAGCAGTGCTAACAAAAAGCTGGAATCACAACGATTGAAAACAGGATTCTGGAACAAATATGGTAGATTTTAATTATTTAAGACCATCAATGGTAACATTACAAAAGGGTATTGTTTGTGAGAGCTGCACAAGGTTATACAACTGACACACACTATAAACACACACGGTTTGCTACTCTATTAAATACAGTTGTTCCCTGAGCAGCCTTTCTTATTTTAGGATATGAATGGACAAAGTGATTAAGGATTGAACACAGAACTGGTGGACACGTTTGGGAATCGAACCAGTAACAAAGGGGTGGGGACAAAAATAAAAACAACACAAACACAACAGAGAGAGCAAATGAAGCAAAATAACAGTGCTGGCTATGCTGGAGCCAAGACGGGGGAGTTTGTGACACTGCCAGTTCACAGCTACAGGTCAAGACTGAAATTGAGCAGAACCTCCACTTTCACCCCGAACTTGCACAGTAATTCCACACGCTTTCATTTCACCAGGGTTATTTTTCATCGAAATTTTCTGAAAACCTCCTATACTTGCCTTATAACCATGCTCTGGCCGTGTTTTGTTTCTTTTTTCCCCAAGTTGTCGTGTTCTGGCCATTAGATTCCGAGGAGTTCGTTCCTGCCGTCTCACGTTGGTGCATAAGGCGGAGATAAAAGCCGCGTCTTATTTGTTCTCTGAAGTTGCGGGTAGACCAATTAAGAAGGCTGCGAAAGCAGAAAAGTACAAAAGAGACGGAGACAGCAGGGCAGAATCTCTCCTCCTCTTCTTTTGATCTCTGTCAGCATGACGGTCCTCGCTAAACGCGCTAACAAACAGCGTTTGGGAATCTCAAATATCAGGAAGGCTCACCAAAATAACACAAAAAACAAATAGAAGTGGAGTTGCCTAGGGGATTTTTTTTCTGAACTACTAGTTTTCCGGGTCAAAGCGTGAAGCCGGTCGGCTGCTTTTTCCTCAAAGAGCGTCATCGCCGGAGGATTTACAACGCCCCGGATAATGCGGCCGTCCTGAGCCGGCTTCTAAATCATGTTTAAAACTGTCAAGCCAAATGCTTTCCAGTAAAACCGGCACGCCAGCACATTAGGGTTGCCCTGGAAACATGGGGGAAAAATATTGTTTGATGTGTCCTCGTCAGGCTTAAATTAGGCTAGGTTGGTGAGCGCGCACATGCATGCGCTTAAAGGTTGTTTTGCATTCGTTCTGCCTAATTGTCTTGGATGGCTCGTAATTAATCAACCTGTTTTTGTCAGGTCGCCGCTCTCGCCTTGCGGATCTGTCAATAAGTCGTCTGCATACATAACGGCGGCTCACTACACAATTAGAGACGAGTTGCACACATAAACACAGTTCCAGCACTGGTGTGTGTGTGTGTGTGTGTGTAAGCAGGTCCTCTGTGAGTAAAAGTGTAGAGGTCGGAGCCGAAATCTCCAACGTTAATGTGCTTTGTCAGCGACTTATGTACAGTATGTGTGTCAGTGTGAATGTGTGTAGGTGGTTATAGCGACATTTTCAGGCATGATTGTTCGCCACCTCGATCAGGATGTCAGAGCTTCCACAGCCTTATGGTCGGGTCCCCGGAATCTCCTAAAGCCGCGGATTTCCTCGTCTACCGAGCGAACAAGCCATCGGATTCGTTTCCTGTTTTGTTTATTTGATATGATGCTGAGCCAGTCTGTCTGCTTTTATAGCAATACCTTACATTTATGGAACTGTACAGTATGCTCAAAAGCACCTCCGTGAACTCCTTGGTTCTGAACATGTCGACGAAACACAATCAAAACAACAGAATCAGTGGGCCCCCGAGTGGCGCAGTGGTAAAGTGCGGAGATCGCTGGTTCGGTTCCCAGGTGATGCTGTAACCTCTCACAGCCGGAGGCCTAGAGAGAGCTGATTTGCCGAGGTCTCTCACAGGGGAGGGATGAGAGGTACTTCGTGCTCCCACATTAATGACGGCTCTACAAGCCAATCAGGGGCGTCTGTGAGCTCACGTAAGCGGAGGGAGCGGATAGCGCTGTCCTCCAAGTGTGTTACGCCGTCCCCAACGGTGCGTGAGCGAGCAGTTTGAAAAGATGGTCGGTGACTTCACGTGGGTCGGAGGAAACACGTGGGTCGGTCTGCGGCCCTCCCGACTGAGTGGTAGTAGTTTAATGTGGGAGCCCCCTAGTGACTGGGAGGAATTGGACTAAATTAGGGGAGAAAATCTGGAAAAAATCCGGAAAAAAGAGGGAAAAATTTATAAAACAACAGAATCAGCATTTTGTTCATTAATAAAAAAATAATAAAAAATAAAAACTTTTTGGGTTGTTCCACTTCTAGTACAGTGTGTCATTTCGACCAGAGCACAACCTTCGGATACAGAAGGCACAACTTTCGGTGGAGAAGGAATGTTTAAAATACTAATACAAAAGGACAGAAAGGACTATGAGACAGCTTTTAAGCATGGGAGTCCTCAACCCCGGGCAGAAAGAGATGCCATCTGACAGTTTGTGGCTTTTCAAAGACACGTGGTGAGGAAATCTGATAGGTGCAGACCTTCAGTAAGCCAACTTTAAACCCCGGGGCTTCCAGCAGTCAGACATTTAACGCACAGCGGTTGATCCCCATCTTTTGCTTTAACCCACGAGATTTGTCCCTCTGAGCAAAACTGACACTTTATATAGAAATCAGATCTGATGCATATGCACTGGGGAACTGCGTCCGGAAGAAAGACGGCAAACTGAGAATATGCGTCGATAACATTCTGCGCATGCACCGCTAATATGTGCACCGTGTTGTACAAATGATTCCACGTAGCACATTTTCAAAGCAATTTGGGTCATTTGTAGGCTAACAGATGGGCCGCGTTCAGAGATGCAGCCTTCTCCGGTGAAATTAATAGCGTGACTTTTACAGCAGCTGACGCTAATGTTTTTATGTTGTGCTTGCTTTTGGAGTATTTTTATGTTACAAGTTCTAAATTAATAGCTTGGGTTACTACATGGCATAAACATTCATAACAAACATCTGGCGGCGACGGGACGCGTCTTGTTAGGCGCTACAAAGCATCCTACAAAGTGAACGTAATTATGACAGATGCCAGTCTTGTGGATTCAGTCGCGCAGAAATGCGCGGAGCGACGTGACTCAGAAATCCGCCTCGGGATTAATTGGTTAAAATTAAAAACAAGCGTGATGATTGTTGATAAGATGTTGACTGAAAGCATGAAATGTAATCTGTATGTGTGTGTATGTGTGTGTTTGCATGTAGAAGGGTGTGATTGTGAATTCTTGTGTTTCTCATTCAGATTTTGCTAATAGACATGTTGACACAATGCTCTGTTGTGATTGGAATAAGTGATTGGAGACAGGCCTGGTTGGCACGGAAACCACCGACACGGACATCTGTGCGTCCTGGCCCGATCACTCCATGTGTCCATCTGTGACTGATTAGTCTTGCTCGTAGCGTACCTGTGCGCCTGGTTATAACCTCTCGCAGTTCTGCTTCGCAACATCTGCCACGACATGGCCTGCAGAGACCCACACAACATCTGGGGTGAAAGCTCAGTCTTTGTTCTTGGCAGTCTTTGTTCTTTAGGGGAGAAGGAAGAGAGAAGATGAGATCGGTTGCGCAGAAGCACTTAGAGACTGGTAACAATGGACCATAAAAATCTACTAACATCTTGGTCAGCGTATCCCGTGATTACTTGTAAATATTTCCAGACTAAGTTTAAACTTCGTCTTTGACGCAGAAAGCCCTGCTCAAGAAAATCATCAGGAATGCGAATTTACATCAAGCTGAACTTGATCAGGCCATGAGCAGACAACCGAGCTAGACGAAGCGACACGATTTCAAGGTTAACAGTGATGTGTGATTAATGTTCTTTCAGCACGTTCTTTTCAGAACAGAGAAAGACAGCACTATGAAAAGGGGAAGGCATGCAAGGTACCAGGGGGTGGAAACGAGCCTCGACAGTCTGGTGCAGAGCCACCTTGCCACCTTGTGTTTCAGCTGTGTAAATAATGCCTGTAATTAACGTCACCTGTACCTGACAAGCGTTGGCCTGATGAGCACTGCGTGTTCGGGTCGCGTTCGCAGCTGTGACAGCAGCCATATTGTTCAGCGATTCAAGGGAGGGGAGGGGGGGGGGTATGGGATGAGGATCTGCACGACGTCACGACAGGTCCTCATGTGGGTCGAGCTAAACATGGTAACATGCAATGACACCGAAACGTTTTATCAGTGCAGCCACAAAAGCGCTGCGGTGACGATGATACACAAACACACACACGTACAAAACTCAAGCACGCTCTCTCTCTCTCTCTCTCTCACATCCTGACATTAAGCAGCTAGCCTTTGTGTGTCTGATTGCTTGAGCTAAGTAGAGAAAAGTCTTTTAATAGCTCCGTGTGTGGGTCTCCGAGAGGTGAGTGTGTCTTTCATTGTGTGCTGTTCCCGCTCCCGTTTCAGCGCGACTGCCTGGCTGATGACTCAGGCCTGATCTGCCACCGCTCTTAGCATTCATTACTGTTAGCTGGGTCTAGTGTGCCTTTCACATGGACTCTAACCCTGCACACATTCACGCTGTAAACTAGTCGATAGCCGCGGCGCAAAACAAAAAGTTTTCCGAAGACGAAAGATGAAAGTGCGGTTCTTTTGAAGGTACTTGAACTTCTGATCTCCTTAGAGAATATTCACCCAGAAAGACATTTCTAGCTATTAGTGATATACACAGTCAATTAGGCCTGTCCTCGGTGCTACGGGGTTATTAAGGGATCACAGACCGATCTTTACTCTACCTTGCATCAGGTTCGGTATGCTAGTGCATTCCTGCGCCTTTCTTGCTAGCTTTGTATTCTTGAAGTTAGACCTTTAGCCTGGAATGGAATAAACAGACACTTAGGGCCCCAAAAGGCACAATAACAACTCTGGAAACAAGGCAGATAACTTTCAAGGCTGCACAAGCCAATTTTTATTGTATATTCCATCAAATTTGTTGTATTGGTATATTTCAAAGCCATTATTTTTGCTAGATTCTGTTAGCCTGTTAGATTTTTAGCCTGTAAACAGTCACTTAGGGCCACTGAGCCAGCAGCTTTGGTCCAGGGATGTCGCTAGAATGTAATTGAGGCCTTAGAGACTTTCTTGGATAACTTTCGAGGCCTCACTGGTCACTCTTTATTGTACGTTGCGTCAGGTTTGGTTTGCTAGCATGCTTCTTTTTTGATGTTAAGTAAGCTTCTGCTCTGTGAATGTGCTGCGTGTTAGCCTGGAGCAGGATCGCTGAGCTCTCCCCCCATCCTGCCCCATTTCTTTCATGCTCTAATGCAGCAAACGTGACAGAGGAGTCTAGAGCTCCCCTAACTAGAGGCTTCAGAGGGAGGAAAGAGGAAAGAAGGCAGGCATCGAGAGTCGAAAAGGTAGTTCGGGAAGTGATCCATGTGCCATGTCGATCTTAGCCTGAGGACGTCAACGAGCATGATGCGTACTCCTCTATGTGCTGTCACACTTCAAGACAAACATACTGTGTTTGCAAAGCTGTACTCATTTTTCTATATAACGACACAATTTTCAGTCAGGTACAATCCGTAAAAGCAAGCACGACACGTTAGATTTGGCCTCCGTATGACCGTGCGAGCACCATTCGCTCCACCTGCACCATATGACTGTGAGAATAAATCATTACAGATGTGTATATGCATGTGTCCTGCGTGGCTGATTAGCAAATTAAGCCCAAACATGCCTGTCTAATGACCTTGCTTTATTAGCGACCGTGACAATTTTTTAAGCCAACATGCTGAGATTTTTCTGCAGTGTGCCAAACCCGGCAGGGGCTGAAGGTCCACAGAGAGCACCAGAAAGCAACAGAGGCATGAGAGACAGAGAGAGACAGAGAGAGAGAGAGAGAGAGAGAAGGACGAGTGCACAGGGTGGACACAGCCAGCTGAGCTGCTCCAAAGTTCACTCTGGTTTAAAAACGTGAGATTTGCAGCTTGGGATTGAAAGCAGATTTGTTCCAGTGCAGTGGCTCTGAGGAAGGTTACAGGCCTTCGCTTTGGAGATGTATACACCCTCGCTGTGTGGAGCGAAGCAGAGCCGCTCAGGATTGATGTGTATCAAAGGAGAACTGGAAGAGGAACAGCTGCAAAGGACACTCAGACTATGTATCTACCATCTGGTTCTCTCACTCCCTCTCCCACATGCATATTCCCTTTCTTCTCCGCATGATGTCATTGACATTCCACTCCTGTACTATCGCCAACTGCTTCTCTCGACTTTCCCGACAGAGAATTTCGAAAAGGCCTACCGTGACTGAGCATGTACACAAGTGTGTGAGACGCAAAGTGTGATAGATAGATAGATAGATAGATAGATAGATAGATAGATAATTTCATTGTGCAGTGGGTGGGTAGATAGTTTAAATGGCGACTCGGTTGGTTAGGTGTTTTAATTAAGGTTCTATGGTGGGTTTATATATAGATATATTCTAGAATTGTTTGTTTGCATGATGTTATTGTCGGCTGAACTGCAAAAGGAGGGCAGGAAGGTGGCAGGAGAAGCTGGGTCGGATAATACTTGTGCCTGCAGTAACTGCTTCATTAAAAATAAGGTACATTATGGTTATGTGTATGTAGCTTTCCAGTTTTTCTACATTAATCAAAAAATTAGACCATTAGACACACAAGGGGCGCCATACATTGAATATTTGTTGCTAGGTTACTCCAGAGGACAGTACGAGAAAGGTAATTGTGGAGCACCTTGCTACCCTGCAATGAGCAAAAAAGTTGTCCACCTCGATACTTCTGTATGTTTCATTTGTTTTCTTAAGTCAGAGGCTGTCTGGTGGTTGAAATAGCTGATTATCCATACTGCCTCGATATCAGGCAAGCCTTGCAGTTCAGTTGAAAAGTCACATCACATTCATCATTGGATGTTATGTTATGTTATGCAATGTTGTGATTTTCTGTTTAGAACTTTCTCGCAAAAGTGGCAGTGCAGCATTCTTTTCATCTCATCCTTTCTTGCAAACGTGATATTGATGACGGATACTTAGGGAGGAAGTTTGGTTGGATGTTGTTTGGTAGGTCGACTGTTGCATCAATAAGCAGGTCAGGTCATTGGTGGATGCCCTGGGTGGTTGGCTGGTAGTTTAGTGGGACAATCATTTACTTGATCATCAAGCATTGGGTGATGTGTTGTTTGATTGGTTAAATAGGTTGGTAGGGTTATTAATTGGACTTTGAGAGGATTGCTTGGTTGATTGCTCGGTTGTTGGTTTGTTTATCGTTTGTAGATTATTGGTTCGTAGATTATTTTATAAAATGGTTATTATTGGATAGTATGATGCCTGGGTTTGTTCATAGATTGATTGGCAGTAAATTGTGTTATACATTATTTGGTTGATTGGCAGGCTACTAGGTTAATGGTTTGGTTCATTGCTCGAAATGTACATTCTTATATTGGCTTTCATTGTAGGTACCGTAGTTTCATAAATGAGTAAGTAACTATTTAGGTTGTTTAGTGGGAGAGTGGACCGATTGGATGGTTAGATATGTTTTCATTTGAGGTGGTGTAATGTTGCAGTTCCTCTTTAATCCTACAGTTGGTGCGCTCTCAACTATTCACACGTTGTCGGGGAGTATAGCATCCTGCAAAGTTTGTTTAGAATTGCAACAAAATCTTAAAAAATAGTATTATTTATAAATTCGAAATACCAATCTAATCAGCACCTAGCGTATCGCGATAATATCGTATCAGGTGCTCCCTGGTGATTCCCATCCCAAAAGTCCAATGAAGCAAAATGAGAAGGCCATCCAAAAGTTCTGAGCAAAATTCCAGCGTAAAGGTGATCGATCAGATCTCCATCTCCTCTGACTGAGAAATAGTTGGAAAGTCGAGGAGAAGGGAGCCAATGATTCTGATCATCTGTTTTTTTTTTTTTTCCTATGCTTCAGACTGCGTCTGAAATAATGAGGCCAGGAGCCAGCGCCTTCCACACTCGGAGACATCATTACTGTTTTTCCATACACTCTGTATCGACTCCAAACTCCTGACTGGGGTGGAAAAGAAAAACAGTGGAATTCAGCCAGCAGTGTTTGAAATAGAAACTCGGTTGTGATTGCATGGTTTTGCGTGTTTGAAATAGACTCCGGCTTGCGACTCGCACGAAACGCCCGCTCTCGAGATGCTATTTTTTGCATCTTTGTTGCAGTGCTAGGCCGAGCCAAAAGAAACGGCAGAAAGCCTACCTCAAATTGGTAGTCTCCTTTCGCGAAATGTCACGGCGCGGCGAGATGAACAAGGGGTGTTGAGGCTTTCCCCGGAGCCGCGAACAATAGAGGGCACTTGGCTGGGCGCCAGGGGAGAATTTGAAATGTGTTTGAACTTCGGAGAGGTGGGAAATAATATGTGCAGGGGTTTAACCATCTCATAGGTCACGCCGAATCTCAGCAGACGCATTTCGCAAGGATAGACCTGCACGCAAATATCCTAATAGAGCTGATAAAACTGCATGTGTGTGCCTGCGGACTCGGGAAGTATTGAAATGTCAGTGCCACAGGCAGGGTTGATGGGCAGGTGCTTAACGGCGGGTGGGGATCCGGCTGAATGGAGGACGAGTGTTTGGGTTTTTTTGGCGGCCATGCCTATTTTCTTTGCGTGATCCTCCGTGATTGACGGGATTTACGTTTGTCGCCGCGCGGCGCTTAATCCATATCAGCTCTTTAATTCTAATTAAACTGCTCAGGGATGCAGTTCGGTGCCCGCAGTGGCTTTGTCTCAGAGCCTGGAAATGAAACAGGACCCGGTTTTACGTGGTTTAAAAAAAAAAGAACCGTAAAACGGAGGGATGGCCAAAGTGTTGCAGAATTCAATAACTCGAGACCTCCTTTTTGTTTTTGGTTTAATTTGATCTGAGCTACAGTATATATAAACATTTCATTCTGGAAATGATGACATCTCATCTCATCTTGTCGTTTTTTTTTTGTTTTTTTTAGTTTAATTATAGTCTGTGTGTGTGTGTGTGTGTGTGTGTGTGTGTGTGACAGGAGAAAGACCCCGTGCAGGGTCCGGAGAGAGAGAGAGGATGCGGCTAATCCTCTTCCCGCGCCGTGTTATCCCCATGCGGTTGCGATTGATGAACTGATTCCACTTTACATCTTCATCTGCATGAGCGAGAGAGAGAGAGAGAGAGAGAGATGTAGAAAGAGAGAGTAGGCGAGAGAGATAGATAAAGAGAAAGAAAGAGAGTGGGAGAGATAGGGATCAGTTGAGAGTTGCTAATGCAAGCTAATATGATAATGGGGAAAGAAGGCAGAGGGTTCCTGGCTCATGCATTAACTCAGTCCACACACACACACACACACACACACACACTTAATATGCATACACCTGTGCACGTGCATATGCATACACAGACATGTACATAGATCTAAACATACACGTGCACATGAGCAAACACAAACACGCCTTCTTATCCACACACACACACACACACACACACACACACACACAGACCTACTCCACCCACTCACTCTGAAACCTCCAGCCGCCGAGATCAGCCCGGGTCATGTCAGAGTTAAAACACTCACTTACATTAGCGCTGCGTATTCCTGCACCGGGCTTGTCTCATTTTTTTTTTTTTTTATAAAAAGGCTGGGAATAAAAAGGCCCCCTGCTGGGAAGCGGGTTACTTTTGGATCGTTTCGCTGCAACACGCTACAAAACCTCCTGCATTATTAATTTGTTTACTGCGGGAGAAAGCGAGTCGATGTTCCCGCCGATGGTGCTGCTCACAAAACAGTCACACACACACACACACACCACGGCTACGGACGAGATTATCTCTCTGTCCAGCACAGATAGCGATAGTGTGTGTGTGTGTGTGTGTGTGTGTCATCGCTCGTCTGTCCGTCATCACGCCACTCAGGGAGGTGTTTCAATCCACAGTCGCTTCTGACTCTACAACACTGTGTGTGTGTGTGTGTGTGTGTGTGTGTTTGTTTTTTGTCGTTTGGTTTACCAGATACTTTGTGCACTAAGGATTGTAAGATGAAAAAATATCTTCAGCCTGACAGTCACTTTGTTAGTAGGGCACTTGGAATAGGGCACTCAGAATAGGGCACTCTATAGTGCGCGAGATACGGTTTTGGACTTGCTCTGATAGAATCGGAACATGGATTGCTCTGAAGTCATAGAGGTTGAATTGATGTGTGGCACACAATGGGAATAATGAGAGTGTGTGTAGGTGTGTGTGTGTGTGTGTGTATATATGTGTGTGCGTGTGAGAGAGAGAGAGAGAGAGAGCACAAGGTATCGAGGGAGCAATTTGCCCTTTAAATCAATGAACCGATGGCCAAAGTGGCACCCTGTGGGTCTGGATGGGATCCAGCTCTGTGTTGGAGAGCCTACAGGTTCTTTTTGTCTCTATCACACACACACACACACACACACACAATTAGCGAGAGGAGGTGAAGGGCAATCGAACGTCCGAGCCATGGGAAAGCGGACGAGCTGGCAGGATCTTGGGACGGCCTTGCTTCAGCCTGTTTTCCCCGGGTTTTGTCCAGGATTATACCCTGAGTGTGTGTGTGTGTGTGTGTAAGAGAGAGAGAGAGTGTACTGTATATTCAACCTGCTCTTCAACTCTCGCTCTCATCTCAAGCAGAGCATAAGGTGTGTGTGTGTGTGTGTGTGTGTGTGTGTGTGTGTGTGTGATATATGACAGAGCCACATGGTTTACAGCTTTACTAAATCAAGCGGGATGGCGTGAATATCACAGGTGATCCATCTTCACACACAGACAGCTGGACCTCAGCTGAGTCTCTCACGCACTCGCGCCAGGAGCCGCCGTGTTACCCGCTCTAGGGTTTGGGTTCATTCTGTTAAAACCGTTTGAGAAAGGTCAAAGGTCACAGCAATCCATTTTTTTAAAGATATTTGAAACAATTTTCAGTTTTTCTACTTACTAGCTGGTATTTCTTTATTTCTTTGCTTGCTTTTTTGGTAATTTTTAAATGTAATTTATTTATTGATTTATTTATTCTAGGGTTTTTTTCTTTATTTGCCTTTTTTTTTTTCAGAACCAATTTGTTACTTTTAATCCTTTTCCATCAATTAAAAAAAATATATATTTTTTTTCATTTCAATTTAAAAAACATTTTTTAAATTAGTCAGGTTTTTTTTTTTGCTTTTTTTTCTTACAGTTTATTTGATGATCAGTTTCAGTTTGTTTAGTTTTTTTGTTAACAGTTGTATTTATTTATGTATTTATTTATTTTTACTATGCTTTTTTTTTTTACATTTTGCAACCATTTTTTATCTTAATTAAATATTTTTAATGTATTTAGTTTTTATCAATCAGGGTTTTTTTTTTTTTTTTGCTTTTATTTTCTTACCCTTTATTTTATGATCAATTTCAGTATCTCCATTTGTTTGTTTGTTCACTTTTACAATTTATCACATTTTACACCTTTTTTGCTTATTATTACTGTTTTTATTAAATCAGGTGAATATTATTTTTATTCTGGTTTTGCGTTTTTTCTGGCAGATTTGATTGATTTTTTCTCTTTTTTTGGACGACTAGTTGACTTTTGTTGTTGTTCTTCGTTATTAAGTATTTTACACCTATTTAATCATTCAATATTTTGCTTTTTTCCATTTGTTATGTAATTTTTGAAAAATACATTTCTTCACACTTATTCATCTTTATTTATTTATTATTACTGTATTTTTTTGCAAATTAAACTCTAGTCGTTCTCCTCTATCCTCCACTCACTGCACCGTGTTTATATCACTCGTAGTCTGGAAGTCGTTTTAAACTGATATCTGTTCTTCCAACTTTCAAAACACAAACAGAATGAACGGAATGAAGGGAAAAAAGCAGCGGAAAAACAAAAAATGTCAGAGCGTGGCTCTCGTTTACTTCCTCCTCCTCTTCCTCTGTCTCCTCCTCCTCCTCCTTCTTCACCCCTCACGTCCCTCCCACATGCACTCACGCCCTCATTCATACTCTCTCTCTCTTTCTCTCTCTCTCTCTCTCTCATCTATAATTGATGCTCGCTCGGGGCCGATGCTGCAGGGCTCAGGACGAGGCAGATACTTAGTTTATGGAGGAAAAAGGGAGCAAGATGGTGGAAGAGGTATATTATTTATTTTTTTGTTTGGTTTTTGCTTAGCGAGCATATTGTACAGAAGCCGCAGACTGTGTGTGTGTGTGTGTGTGTGTGTGTGTGTGTGCATAGAGAGACAGAGAGACATAGAGAGAGAGAGAGAGCATGCACCATCAGCTTCTCTTATCAGCAGCTAGTTCTCTGTGTGTGTGTGTGTGTGTGTGTGTGTGTGTGTGTGTGTGTGTGTGTGCAGTTATTCCAGACGGGTTAAACGCTGAGATGTCCACTGTTGTGTCCACAAGTAACGAGTCTGGGTTTTGTTTTGATTTGCAAATTTTCTGAATAAAAAAAAAAAAAAAACAATGGAAAAGAAACGCGTTAAAGCACGTCTGGTGTCTGGTGTCTCGGTCCCGGCGTCTCGTCTGCCGCTGCGTCTGGAGCGCGTTGTGTGTTTTATGGTGCTGAAAGCGGAGGGACACCGAGTCCTGCACGCTGCCACGTAAAACACAAGTCAGGCCTCCAAAATGTGGTTCTCATTAGGGAGGAGACTGGAGCGCTCGAGCCTGACTGTCTGCCATCTCTCTCTCTCTCTCTCTCTCTCTCTCTCTCTCTCTCTCGCCTTCTCCTTCTCTCTCCTGCCCCATCGCTTTTCCACTCACTTTCTTTTCCATCTCTCTCTCTCTTTCTCTCTGTCTCTACACACACACACACACACACACACACACACACACACACACACACACCTCTCTCTTTCGTCTTTGACACTCAGGCCTAAAGAGTTTAGCACTCGTAATCGAGTGAAAGCCTAATTACAGCGCCGGGTGTCTGCTCTCTCTCTCTCTCTCTCTCTCTCTCTCTCTCTCTTTCTCTCCGGAGGTGTCAGTGCAGGAGGCAGCGATGGCGTTAATGGCAAACAGCGTGACGAGTGCAGCATCTGCCGAGAAAGCAGCAGGGAACCCTTTCTCTTTTACCACGAGGCGTTTTTACACGTTCGCCTTTCTCTTTTCTTTAGAGAAAGACGCACGTGTGTGTGTGTGTGTGTGTGTGTGTGTGTACACTCAGCTGATGTAAACATGGCGTCATAACACTGTCATTCATGCGCCAGAGTGATTTATAGAGCAGCGAGTTTTATTTCTGAGGGAAATCCGGAACTCTTCATATGATCTGTTTGTTTGTTCATCTGTCTGTCCACCTGTCTATCTCTCTGTCTGTCAACCAGTCCACCTGTCTGTCTGTCAACCAGTCCACCTGTCTGTCTGTCTGTCTGTCCACCTGTCCATTTGTCTATCTGTCCTTTCAGGACAAAGTGGCTTCAGTAAAAAATACTGCGTTAATTTATTTACTTACTTATCCATTATTTATTTATTTATTTATAAATTCCTTCATTCTTCCCCTTTTTCTTCCTTTCTTTTTTTTTCTTTAGTTTTTTACTTTTTCGTTTTGTTAATTTGTTTGTTGTTTTTTGTTTGTTTGTTTTGCATTTTGCATTTT
Source organism: Clarias buthupogon (assembly GCA_030014345.1). NCBI lineage: Eukaryota > Metazoa > Chordata > Actinopteri > Siluriformes > Clariidae > Clarias > Clarias buthupogon. The sequence goes on from JAQMYK010000008.1 coordinate 25,590,829, forward strand.
GTGCAGTATTTATTTTTATTCATTTTTAATTCAATCATCTGTTTATTTATAGACTTATTTTTCTCTTTGTTTGGTTTTTCATCCATTTATTTTTTCCTTTAATTTATTAATATATTTATTTCTGAAAATTGTCATTGGTTTATTTCTTTCTTTCTTTTAGAGGAAAAAGGGGCGTTCCCCCACGAAAGAATAATGAACATTTATGACTATTAATTAAATTATTCATTTACTTCTTTCGAACTTTAAATGAGTTAGTGAATGAGGTAGTGAATGAGGTAGTGAATGAGGTAGTGAATGAGGTAGTGAATGAGGTAGTGAATGAGGTATCTTGGTAGTTAGTTAGAGAAGTGCGCTGTGAGAGTCATCAGGGGGTAATGAGACAGAAATCTGCTTTAACTTTGAACTTCTCTAAACAGGAAAGTCTAAACCTTCTTATGGTGTGTGTGTGTGTGTGTGTGTGTGTGTTTATAGCGTAGTCTAATGTGATTGATAGTTTGATCACAAAGTGTTCACAGGTCCGAGTGTGTCGAGAAACTGGAGAGAAACTTCTGTTTGAACAGAACCAACAGTACAGTTTGAACCAAGAAATGAAAAAAATGCTGAATCTAATTTCACCTCGTATCGTTTTATGATGAAGTTTTTCTCAAAGGAATTTGTCTCAATTTTGTTCGAGTCTTTGTTACTATTTTATTATAAGAAGCAAAAACTCTAAATTTCCCTCTTGATGTAAAAAGCATCACTAAAACTATAATCATCTTCATCTGTAATGTACAAATTGCAAATACTTTCTGACATCACTGTGTTTCATATAAATGACGGGAATCTAATGACTGGGAGTTTTTTGCGTGTCATGTCTAATAACTGTCTGTCTCTCTCTCTCTTTGTGTGTGTGTGCAGGGTAATCAGGACGCCCCCGCCCCACCCGAGCCCATGGCCCAGCCGTACCCCTCCGCCCAGTTCGCCCCCCCTCAGAACGGCCTGCCCACCGAGTACCCTGCGTCCCACCCTCACCCCGCCCCCGAGTACCCGGGCACGAGCGCCGTACCTGAGCACACGCTGAACATGTATCCTGCAGCGCACACACACAGCGAGCCCAGTGCAGAGTCCAGCGCACACACCGTCTCCGGCACAGCCACGGTAAGAACGGGCAGGGGACACGCCCCGGACACGCCCCATACACGCCCTGTACACGCCCCGGACATGACCACCCTCCACACGTCCCTAATCTCTGTATAGCACGCCGATATCTTCCAGTACACAATAAAAAGTCCAGGGGGTGGAGTCAGACCTAATCCGGCCCCTCCTATTTTTTTTGTTTCTCTCTTTCTCTTTTGTTTTTTAAATATCCTTTTTTTCTTTCAAATGTCTCCTATCTCTCTCTCTCTCTGTCTCTCACTTCCTCCCTCATTATCTCTCTTTCTCTCTGTCTGTTTGTCTCTCTGTCTGCATGGATTTGCTTCTGTTTTACCTCGCTTCTCTCTCTCTCTCTCTCTCTCTCTGCATGTCATTTTATTTTTATCTCTCTGCTCCGTATCTCTACATCCTCCTTTCTGTCTGTCTGTCTGTCTTTTTCGTTATCTTTAACCCTTTGTGTCTCTATCTGTTTTTCTGTCTCTGACTCACTGTGTCAGTCTTTCAGTCTATTTTCCATCCTCTATCTGTCTTTCTGCCTCTGTCTGTTTCTCTCTGTTTTTCTGTTGTCTTCTGTCTGTCTTTCACTCTGCAATTATCTCTTTCTCTTAGTCAGTCATTCTATTCTTTCTCTTTTTTATCTCATTGTATTTCTATGTATTTTAAGTCTGTTCATCTCTCTCTCTCTCTCTCTCTCTCTCTCTCAATGTCACTCTGAATCTGTCTTTTTATCAGTCTATCCCTCACTGTCTCTTTCTATCTGTTTTTCACTGACTATTGTGTCTGCTCCCCTGTCTGTATCTTTCCATCTCTCTCTCTCTCTCTCTCTCTCTCTCTCTCTCTCTCTCTCTCTCTGTTTCTCTCTCTCTTAACTCTTTCATTGTCCATCTTCGTATTCTTCTCATTTTATACTTTCTTTATTTTCTATTTATTTATTATTTTCTATTTCTGTCGTTCCTGTTTTCCTTTGATATGGTCTTTCTTTCTTACATATAAAACAAAAAATAACAAATAATAAAAATAACAAAACACTGTACACACACATACTACACACACACACACAAACACACACACACACACCATGCTCACACACTGCTTATACACACACTGCATGCACGTACTGTACATTGCACACACACACACACGCACACGCACACACATGGATGCATACAAGCACCACTCGCGCACACACACTGTACACACACAGACTGCATACACACTGCACACACACACACACACGCACACACACTGCACACTAAATACACACACTGCACAAACACACACACACACACACACACACACACACACACACACACACACTAAATACACACACTGCACAAACACACACACTGCATACACACACTGATACACACTCTGCACACACAGACAGGTACACACACACACACACACTGCACACACAGATTGCACACACACACACGCACACTGCACACACACACTGCACATACACACACACTGCATACACACACTGATACACACACAGACTGCACACACACACACACACACACACACACATTGCACACACATTGCACACATGCACACACTGCACATGCACACTGCACACACACACACACACTAAATACACACACATTACACACACACACACATTGCACACACATTGCACACATGCACACACACACACACTGAATACACACTATACACACACTGGAGACACACTGCACACACACACAGACTGCACACACACACACTGTACACACATGCTGCACACACACACACACACACACACACACACACTGTACACACACACACACAGACGGTAGCTGAGCTGTGTACTGTACTGTAGGTGTGTTTTATCAGAACTCTGTAACACTCAGTGATCAGAATAAAGAAGTTTCCTGAAAGACCTTCAAACCTTTTAGACGGATTTTATTCTAGAAAGGAAAATCTGAAAAAGTCTTTGCAGATGTGGCGCCAGATGTGCTTACGTACGTCTTCTACCTTTCACATTTCAAGTAGAGAAAGGGAGAAAAGGAGCAAAAGCACATCTGGAAAAGCCGTTATTCTCTGTCTCTCCCCTCACTCTCTCTCTTTATCCCCTCCCCCTTTCTCTCCCTCTCTCTCTCTCTCTCCCTCTCTCTCTCCCGCTCTCTCTCTCTCCCTCTCTCTCTCTCCCGCTCTCTCTCTCCCTCTCTCTTTCTCTCGGGCTCTGCGGAGTTTTAGTGAGAGCTGCAGCGCTGTCCAAAGCGATGACCTCATCCAGAGTTGTTTTGAGAGCGATGTCATCCCTCACTTGCATTCCTTCTTTCGGTCCTCTGCAGAAACACAAATCTGCTCTCTTTCCCTGTCTCGCTTTCCCTTTCCTCCCTCCATCCTTCATGCCTTTCTTTACTTCTTTCTTCATTTTTTTTATTTTTTCTCCTACATCTCTCCCTTCCATTCTTTTTCTTTCTTTCTTTCTTTTTCTTTCTTTCTTTCTTTCTCTTTCTTTCTTTCTTTTCTTTCTTTTCTTATCTACATGTTATTTTCTGTTTTCTTTGCCTCCTTTCTTCCCCTTTCTACCCTCTTTCCTTCCTACGTTTCTTTCTTTTGTTCTTTTTTTATTTTTGTATTTCCTTCATTCTTTTCTTAATTTAATTCTTTCTTTAATTTTCTTCACTTCCTCCCGTGCTTTCCTTTTTCTTGTTTTCTTCCTTCCTTCCTTAGTTTTTTTCTGCCTTTTTTCTCCTTTCACCCTTAATTTTTCTTTTCTTCCTTCCTTCCTTTCTTGTTTCTTCTTTCCTGCTTGTCGTGGTCAGTGGCCCTGTAAGTGTACACTCTGTAGCAGAAAGTTGCAGCCCAGCCTCTGACTCTCAGAGGAAACTTCACCGTAATCAATAACGTGTGGATGAGATTGATCGGCTTAGCCGAGCCGTTACTATAGTAACAATCAGGAATTAGCATACGACTGTAACCCTGTGATGGAGGTTGCAGCTGGAGATGCAGAGATGCGGGAGATGTGTTGATGCAGAGAATGTAAAGATGCAGAGAATGTAAAGATGCAGGGGATGCAGCAGATGCAGCAGATGCAGGGGATGCGCTCCGAGCTGCGGGTCAGGGAAGGGAACTGCGTGTCTACATGTCTGCTGCGTGATGACACACCTGACGCAGTCTCACGTTTACACGTCCAGTAAGCACCAGCCCTGACACATTACAGCCCTTTATCCATGCTTCGCTGGCCTGTTTCTGTGTGTGTGTGTGTGTGTGTGTATGTGTGTGTGTGTGTGTGTGTGTGCTGTCTCGCTCGGCTGGTCTTCCTCTCCTCTCATCCTCGTCCTGGGAGTGCGGGAGTCGTGTTTCCTGTCGAGTGCAGAAGACACACACCTGCAGCGTGAGAGAGTGAAGTGTGAAAGAGAGAAACATGTCAGATCAGTTACTCTCGCACCGCACCGGGCCGTGACCTCACACCGCACTGCGCTCTGATTGGCTGCCTGGCCTCGGTGTTCCCTCCTTCTCTAACTGCAGGACTCTTTCACTTCATTTCTTACTTTCCTTTCATTATCTAGTTTTCCTTTTTTTTTTTTTTTTTACTTATGTCCTTATTTCTGTTTAACTTTTTACATTTTTATCCTCCTTCGTCTTTTTCTTTGAAATTTTAGTTTTCTTGCTTTTCTTGTTTTTCTCCTTCCTTCCTTCCTTCCTTCCTTTCTTTTTATTACTTATTTCTTTCATGTTTTTGTCTTTCTTTGTCCTTCCTTCCTTTCTTCCACCTTTTTATTCCATCCTACTTTCTTTCTTTCGTTCTTTCTTTGTTAGTTTCTTCATCCCTCCATCTTTGATTCCTTCCTCACTTCTTTTTTCCCCTTTCATTTCTTTCTTTCCTTTTTTCTTTCTCCTTGATCCTCTTCATTTGTTTGCTTCTCGCATTCTCTCTTTCTTTACTTTGTTTTTTCCCTCTATATCTTCCTCTCCGTATTTCCTTCCATCATGTCTTAATTATTTGTGTTCATTCCTTCTTCTTGTCTTCTTTCCTTCGTCCTTTGTTTTTCTTTACCTTTTTATTCCCTCTCTCCCCCTCTCCTCCTCCCGTGCCCCGTGTGTGTGTTTGTGTGAGACAGGGTTGTGTTAATCACTCCGTCTCTCTTCTCTGTGACTCTTTTATTTGTTAATAGACGAGTGTTTTGATGCGAGGTAAAGCGAGCGTGTGAAAGTGAGAGCCTCTCTCTCTCTCTCTCTCTCGCTCTCTCTCTCTCTCACGTTTGTTTATTTTCCCGTCTGAAGCGGTGAGTGTGTGCCAGCGGGGAGACGAGCGCTACGCAGATGGCATGCGGCAGCGAGTGTCAGCTGTTAGCGCGCTGCATCCTCGCGCAGTGTGTTTTAACTTGGCACTCTGCCCGGGATTGTGTGGAAACAGAGGAACGACAGAATATTCTTCTCGTTTAATTCGACTGAAGGAGCCGCAGCGCCGGCGCTGTTTGTTACTCTCATTACGGAGAGGATGAAGTGTTGATTTAACCCCTGCGAGATCCGCGTCTGCTCGCGAGGTTGTTCTGCTCGCAGACGTGACGTCTTCCGGCTCACGTCCTCCTGCAGAGACGTCCAGTCTCACGTAAAGAAGACATGTTCTCATTCATAGAGAGAGAGAGAGAGAGAGAGAGAACAGACCGTTTGAGCTGCTCCAACCTCAGCCGGATCTAACCGGTTCTGCAAAACCACAACTGGAACTAGAAAAGCATAAAAAGTACAATGTGTCGTTTCTCAGAAAAGAAAAGGAAAAAAAAAAAAAAGTTAATTTCTCCACCTCCATGCACCGTTATCTCTCTTTATGTCTGTACACCTCCATCTCTCTCTATCACATTCGTTTTTCTCTCTCCGCTCCTCCATCTCTTTCTTCTTACATCCATTTTTCTCTCATCACATTTTCATCTCTTTCTTTTATCTTCTTTTTCCTTTTCTTTTTTTTACACCTCCATCCTTTTGTTGTTATGCCTGTTTCTCTTTCTACACCTCCATGTCTAAATTTTTTTACGTCCGTTTTTCTCTCTATCACTCCGTCTCCCTCTATAAACCTCCATCTCTCTCTGCACACCTCCGTTTCTCTTTCTATACCTCCATCGCTCTCATTTTGCATCCGTTTCTCTCTCCACAACTCCATCTTTCCCTTTTCGTTCCTTGTTTCTCTTTCTCTACACCTTTTCTGCGCCTCCATCCTTCTCGCTTTCTCTCTCTTTCTCTCTCTTTCCACACCTCCATCTCTTTCTCAAAATTTCCATCTTTCTCTTTTTCCCATCTGTGTCTCTTTCTATTCCTCCGTTTTTCTCTCTGCACCTCCGCCTCTATTTTTTACGGCTGTTCCCCTTAACACGCCACACTACACAATATCTCTCTCTTTCTACACCTGTTTTTCTCTCTACACCTCCATCTCTCTTGCTTTTTCTCTGTAGCTCCCTCTCTCTTTCTACACCTTCATGTCTTTCTTTTTACATCCATTTGTCTCTCCACAACTCCTGCTTTCCTTTTTTTCTGTGCATTTCTCTTTATGCACATCTTCATCTGTCTTTCTAGACCTCCATCTTTCTCATTGTACTTCCCTTTCTCACATATTCACACCTCCATCTCTCTCTTTCTTTTTTACGTCCATTTTTCTCTTCACATCTCCATTTCTCTCTCTCTGCACTTCTATCTTTCTCTTCATCTCCATCGGTCTCTCTTTGTCCCAGAAGAAGGTTCTTCTGTCCTTTCCTGCTTTTCTTCCTTCTGTATTTATTTACATCATTTCGTCCTCAGATATTTAGTGTTAAACAAATAGATTTTTATTGAATCTCTCTTTAGCACGATATTTGCTTCGAGAGAACAAAAAAGTTGGTCATGTGACATTACAGGGGTCACCTGACCAGCCCCGCCCCACCCCGCCCCCTCGGCCTTATCGCTGTTCTAATGCAGAACCTGTTTCCAGCTATAATCTCACCAGCGTGTTACTTCTGCAGGCTGATGGTTAAAAACGAGGCCGGCGTTCTAATTTGACCACCGCTGCTACGCTCTGTCACTTTTACGCCTGATACTTTACCGCTGCGCTTCAGTGGATTACCTGCTGTCAGTACCTCCGGCCTCGGAGTGGGTGTCATTCTTTTTTTTTTTTTTTTTTTTTTTTTTTAATATATATAACTTGTATAATGTGTAATAATACACATTGCTGTCTTTCCCGAGGCTGTTCGTGTCTTAAAAGACTCACCCGAGCGATTCTTTACGTCTCTGTCTACTTCTCCTTGCCTTAGCCCGCAGGGTTTGTGTTATTGATGTACGTATCAAGATCGGCAGGGTGTCGTCTTTCTTTTATATACATATATCTTGTTCCAGCCTTAATATGCGACGCTGCTGATGGAGTAGCCCAGAGCACTTCCTGTGATAATAACACACACATATTTGAAGATGTTCAAGACACTTCGCTCAGGTGCAAGTTTAATACACCAACATAAACATGAACCTTCAGAGACACAACGCTGATGTATAAAATATGTTTTTACAAATGTACAAAAAGATTCCGCATTAGAAGATCACAGTACACTGAACAGCAAGCTGTTTGTCTGCATCCTGGTTGTTTAGAAGGTGTTGTTTAATTATCTAGAACATCAGCGCTTTATATTTATAGTAATGCGCACGTCCTAATACTTTACTGTTTCTATATTAATGGCCGGGTTCTGTAAAGCACACGCCATTCATAAGCAGATTCAAATTTCGTTACACGTTTTGGTAACGTTCATTTAACATTCGTGCATGGAAGGAGTCTGCAGTGTCGGCACTTTGTTTTAGGAGCTTTGCAGTTTCTTAGTAATGGCAAGATTTTTATTTTTTAATTTTTTTTAAAGAAAGGCTGCTCAACGTGTTTATGTATACTTCTCTTTCCACACCTCTTGCTCTTTTTCTACACCTCCATCTCTCTTTCTCTTTATGTCTGTTTTCCTCTCTTTCTCCACCTGAAGTCTCTCTATTTACATAAATCTTTCTCTCCATCACTTTGTCTCTCTCTCTCTCTATACCTCCACCTCTCTCTCTCGCTTTTATGTCGTTTTTTCTCTCCGCACCATCTCTCTACCTCTCTATCTCTCTTTTCTCAGCTTTAAATGCACTCAACCGAAAGTGCATCTATAAACAGATAAATGGTTCAACGTGTTGTTCTGCGATTGTTTAAACACCCTTAGTGATGGGGATGAAAACCTTTTAGGACTTTCCACGTCATCACATCTTCATTATTGTCCTATAGCAGCATGACCCTGCGTGTGTGATTTCTCACTCTAACAATTTGTTCACTGAGATGCGTTATTTTAAATGATATAAAATGACACAATTTGGGGGAGAGAAATGCCATTTGGACAGGAATTTGTTATTGCAAACGCTGGACTTGAGGACAGCAGGACAGTAGAGGACGAGATGTCTTTAAAGACTGGGCAAAGGGTGCCACAATGATTGCAGTCTTCTCTGAGATTTTAAAAATATCTCGAGGCGCTGCTGAGCTGAGCTGAGCTAAGCTTCCCCTCCTGTTTGATGAGGCAGTAGTAAGAAACATAAACATATGCGCATATTGTACACATACACACACACACACACACACACACGAAGAGAAAAAGGCTAACTCTGGAAATTCTCTCCAGCTAAGGCAGTATCTCAGAAACATAAAGCCCACACACACACACACACACATTTAAAGCCCATCACACACACTACACACAGGCATGAGGCCTGGCTCGGAGGGAGATAGGCACAGAGAGCTGGCCGTCAGTCAGCCGTGGAAGAAGAGGAGAGAACGGAAAGACAGAGGGAGAAAAAAAAGAGAGAGAAGGAGAAGGCAGCCATGTCACTTTTTAACCACAGGCTTGCTTTTTTTTTCTTCTTCTTCTTTTTTTTTTTTACACCATAACTCCCCTCACACAAACAGCACCAGCCATCAAACGCCAGTGCATGTGCATGTGTGTGTGTGTGTGTGTGTGATCCACATATGTTTTCCATATAGAACAGAAGTCAGGAGCAGGTGGCTAGAAAGAACCTTCCACTCGCAGGGTTGTTGAGACGGAGCCGAGGCTCCAAGGGGCATCACGGAGAGACAGGCTGAGCAACGAGGGTCTTATAATACTGAGCACATGACACATGGTGAAAAGTTTAAAGAGTCTCAGGTTCTCTAAAATAATATTTGACGCATTTTAGGCCTGAATGAAGTCGTCCAGGTGCACACACCACTGAAATTGTGCAGTGCCTCTGGTGATGGGTGCCATTACTTTTGAAAGCAATCCATTAGTCATCTTTTTGTGAGAAAAATTTTTGATTCCACACTGAGTTTTTCTTCCAGGAGATTTTGCCTTATTTCTAGGAATTTTTTTTATTTGTCCTTTGAGAAACCAAACAGTTCCTCCGATGGTTCCTTGGGTTTGTCCATTTTAATTTCTCTCATGAACCTTTAAATTATATCATGTAGAACCCTAAAACAGAGGGCTTCCTTTGCAGAAAAGGTACCATTTTGGAAAGTCTGAACGTTTCAGTAGCTGAAGAACATTTAGGGAATCATGCACCCTTTACGGGTTCTTCAAGAATTTGTTGCATAAAAAAAGCTCCTCATAGAACCCTAAAGAGAGGTCTTCTTTGTGTTGTCTCTTTTACTTTCTGTCATGAATGAATAAAGGATGTATGAAGACCCTGACCACTCTGAGCTTTCCGTTCAGGAAATTAGACCTGCTTAAAATCCTTAAACCATCCTCTAAAGAACTTCTCAAGAGCCTAAACGGTTGGTCTTTTCACTTTTTCTCAGAAAGGACCCACATTAGAAATATTCTATTAATAGCTTTGGCATTCAGAAAATGTTCAAGAGAGAACCCTTTTAGTAAGCTGGAAACAATAGTCATGTAACATACTCCTGCGCTCTTCACAGGTTCCTCAGCATCCTAAAAAGGTTCACTAGGTAGTCCTGTTGGCTTTCTCCCAAGGGTGACCCAATAACAGGTTGAACTCCAGAACTTTCAGATAAGGTTTCTCATAAAACTCTTTTAGGCAGCTTCAGTAGAACAATTGCTATCTAAGGAGCACATGTGCTCTTCACAGGTTCCTCAGGATTCAAAAAATGTTCTCCAGGTATTCCTGTTCGCTTTCTCTCAAATGTGACCCTTAACAGGTTGAACTTTTACTTTTTTATTATTAAGAAATCCCCAAAACAAAGTTGGGAACTACAAAGGTTTTGTCTATCACCATAAGGTTGCTTCAGGTTGCCTTCAGAGAGAACGATTGGAGGTTAAAGGTGTAAACCTATAACATGTGACTTCCTTAATATAACACAATAACACAATGCTAGAACTCTTTTTAGCATTCATAAAGTGAAATACATGCATTACAGTTGTAATCATAACTCCAATCTCTCTTTCTTTCTCTCTATCCATTTCTCAATCTATCCCTCTCCTTCACAGCAGACAGACGACGCAGCACAGACAGACAGCCAGCAACAGACGCAGTCTTCCGAAAGCTCGGAAAACAAGACGCAGCCGAAGCGACTCCACGTCTCCAACATTCCCTTCAGGTTCAGAGATCCAGACCTCAGGCAAATGTTCGGCGTGAGTACCTGCTTTTTTCCCCACCATCTCAGCTCGGGTGTTAGAGTACATCTGTTTACGACGCTCGGGGTCACGCTAGCATGACGTTGAGCACCGGAGCAGATACAGGGGCTTATTCACAATGTCACTCTAAAAATGTACCTGATATTCAGTGTTTGGTGCCTTTTAGCCTGAGATAAGCCACGGCTGTGACATACAGAATAATATTAGCAAAACATTCTGTTTCTCAAGTGAATTTTCTACACACATTTAGGTAAATTCATTACATGCACAGGTTTGAGATTAAAAAGGTAAAATGTTTATCAAATGTCCTGTGACAAAAACCGTCTGTTGTTCATCTACAGTAGCTAGGATTACTAGCGAATTTTATAAACATTTACTAACAATGATCTTAGAACACCTGTTAGACACGCTCTTGTTAACTAGCTTGCTAGCATTAATATTGTACTGTAAAAATCCTCTCAGGAATCCTGTCAAGTTAGCCAGCCTTAACTAGCTTCTAGCGGGATTGGAAATATGTGAATATCACTTAAAAATCCTCAGAAATCCTCAAAGATTGCTAGCTGCTAGTGCTGTTAATGGGGTAAGTTTGGTGTTCGTGGTGAACATTTTGGAAGATTTGTCTCAGATTAGCACATTTTAGCTAGCTGGTTTGTGTTAACAATGACAATGATGAGAATTCATGAATGTCCTTTCAGAAACCATGTCATGTTAGCTAGCTTGAAAGCACTGCGAGTGAAAATCTATGAAATAGGCTATTAACTTAAAAAAAAAAAAAAAATGGAAAATCCTGTCAGATCTTTGCTAGCTGTAGTGATGAATGCTAACCAGCTAGCAAAACAAGAATTATGTATATTATATATATATATATATTTTTTTTTAATCACCTCAGGATTCCTGTCAGATTAGCTTAATTTTGCTAGCTGGTTAGTGTTGGTGGTGAATATTAGGAGTAATATGATCATAAAATCCTCTCAGAATGCTGACAAGCTATCTGGTCTAAGTTATATATATAAAATATATTTATATAAAACTACAAAATTCAGCAGTGAAAACCAATGAAAAATTCTCTTAGAAGAGAAAAACATCAGGTTAGCTGATGTTAGCTAGCTGGCTAGCATTAATGATTAAAAATATCATACATGTTCATAAACATAAGTAAGTGATGGAAAAATGAATGATAATTTTTTTTTTTTTTTTTTTCTTTCAGCAATTTGGTAAAATCTTAGATGTTGAGATCATTTTTAATGAGAGGGGATCTAAGGTATGTATTAGAATCTGTTTCCTTTGCATGCTATTTTATGATGATGATGATGATAATAATGATGATAATGATGATGATGATAATAATAATAATAATAATAATAATAATAATAATAATATGCTATATAAAGTGCAGTATTGCTAATATACTTGATTTATTTATGAAAAATGAGATCATGATTGCAATTTAATTCAGTGTTTTTCTTTATTTTAATGCACAAGCTATTTCTGGAGAAACGTTTTTTGCTAACTGTATACGCAAGCTGCTGTAGATCTGCTGTTAACTCCCTGCGCAAGCCCAGATTTACACTAGCCACTCACATTAGAATAGTTGTAATAAATATAACAGACATAAAACTTGTACTTTTTTTTAATTAAGAGACTGAGCATCGTATGAAATTCATCGTTTAAATTGTTAACACAGTCTCACGGTGGCAAATTTGTCAGAATTAATATGTGAAAATGTGACGTGTGATTGGGGATAAACAGTGTGCTCGACACCATGATTACATACGTAGAAAAAGTAGGGAAAAAAGTAGGAAATAAAATCCAAAGATTAAGGGCGGGGATAATGTTTGAACCTTATTGAACAACTTCATTGATTGATTCATTCCAGCTTTTATATATACAGTAGGTAGATACGTATTATAGTCATAACTGTAGCTCGTGACAGACAGGTGTAACTAATGCTACAGGTTTACAACAGTCATAACTATTAAATTGTTTCCATTATAGTGTTAGTAAATTATAGTAAATTAATTCATGTACAACTGCGATAGCTAACAGTTTCATAACTAACAATAGTTGTGAATGCTTCAGTTATTTAAATTTAGCTTAAATTGTTTCTTTAAGTTCAGTTTCACCTTTGAGCGGTGAAATTGTTGACATCGTCTTAAAGTGGAAAATTTTACTATACAAGTTTGTCAAATGAAACTTTATGTACAGTATGTTTGGCATCAAAGAAGCCTTCACTGTTATCATGTTACTATGCTATTTCTTTGGCGACGCACATAAAATAAGAAAAAGGGGCGGGGTTATGCACATTCACTGTTTCTGATTTCTTGCAATTTGCCGTGAGATTGTGATTACAGTAAATCATTTGTTGTTTAAGTCGTAACGCATATGCCCCAATGAAATCCTGAAAATTTTATAATGCTTTAGTCTAGGTTACTGTTATAGCTATAATGACATTAGATAATGTTTGGTTGTTTTTTGTTTTGTTTTGTTTTTTTCTTTTTTTTCATTGTTTTCTTTAGAGGTTCTAACTGAACTGGTAAATTATTGTTCACGCCTTTGGCTTAATGGTTGCCCGTCTTGATGCTTGCATGGCGCAGGGGCAAATAAAAAGGAGCAGGGAGGTCTGTAAAAGCAGCAGCAGCAGTAATGTGTAAAAGAATGGCAGCGAGGTAGAGCTCAAGGGTTTTGTTTTTATTACTCTTTACCGTTTGTTTGGTTGGTCCTCGCAATCGTTTTTTCTGACTGAATTAATGATGTGCATGTTGTTCTCCCCCCTCTCCCACCTGCATGCAGGGTTTTGGTTTCGTAACTTTCGAAAGTAGTGCTGATGCGGACAGGGCGAGGGAGAAATTACACGGCACGGTGGTAGAAGGCCGTAAAATAGAGGTGCATGTAACAAATATTTCCCTTCTCGAAAAACAGTACTCTATATTTTATCTTTGTTTTTTGTTGTTTGTTTGTTTTTGTTTTTTTGTTTTAGTTTCTTTCTATGTTGCTTTTATCAGTGTTTTCTCTGTGTCTGCTTTACTCTCATTTAATACGTCGATTCCTCTTTTACATGTGTGTGTGACACCCCTCTTTCCTCTTCCTCACCCCAAAACCCTGATCCTCACCCTCCCCACACACTCACACACTCACTCACACACACACACACACACACACAGAAACATACCTGTTTGGTTTCGCCTCACTCATTGAACTCTGACAGTTGTATCGCTTCAATATCCGTCTTCTCTATTGTTGCTTATCACTTTTTTCTTTAAGTTGCCGTCCGCTTGGTTTTTACCTCGTTTCGTTTTTATTCAACAAGCAAACGGGTGCAGTGTGTTGTTTCGTTGTTAGCTTCGCGTCCCACTTCCGTCCGATGACGAGGCCGATCAGGGGATATGCCACGGCTCCAAACTTAACCCACCTACTGTATATCCAGAAGGAGCCTTTAATTGGACCTTTTCCAATTTTTCGTCCTCGGCAAAAGAAACGGACAATAAAAATCACATTTTTTTGAGAGAGAACTTGCATTATGCAACTGCGAGGAAGCAATGAGTCTCGCCACCACTGGTTTCCCACTCAACACTGTCTCCACTTCTTTCTTTCCTTATTTATTTATTTATTTTTTATTATTAAAAAAAAAAAAGTTTCCAATGTGACTTGTTGTCGCATTTTAGTAAGACATTGCATATTTTGCTTCTCATCTCCTCCCCTCCCTTTCTTCTCCTACGGTAGCCCGTAGAGCCCTCACCAAACTCTCACTAGCCAATACACACACGCTGAAATCCGAATGGTAAGTGGAGAAATCCATCTGCCATCTCGCGCTGCAAACCACGTGACCTTTTTTTTTTTTCCTTTTTTTTGACTTTATTATTACGTTCTCCTTGATACTGTTTTCTCTTGGTACACGTGGAACTTTAATAGATGCGTGACAGGCACTGATTGGCTTGGACTTGACTCGTTGCACATCTTACTCCGACTGTTAACTCCATTTATTGTGTTAACCAGTGCACCCTGTTTTTTAGCTGTCGTTCAATCTGGAATGCGTTTCTTTCTTGATTTTTTTTCCTTTTCTTTTTTTTTTTTATTTATTAATTTTTTTGATTTGATATTCTTGCAATGAGACGGAAAAGGCTCTTGGCCCGAGTGTTTGAATGCTAAATGTTGCTTCCTTTCCAACAATTCCAACCTACTCTAAAGTTTTCGTGTATGTTGCACAATGCCTCACTTGTTTGTTCCGTCTGTTTTCCTTTCGTTTCTTTTCATTTTGAACTTACATTTTTCCTTTGTTTTTCCTTTAACCTCCTCCCTCTTTCCACTGCATGCACTTTTATGTGAGACAAGCATTCCGTTTGTTAAGTGCATTTTGTGTTTGTGTGTGTGTGTGTGTGTGTGTGGGTTTATTTGTTTTCTTATATTTTTTCATTTTCACATTTTCTTTTAAGATGGTCTTATGTTTTGATGACGCATGCTGATCTCTTCACGATGACACTGTTGTAAATGTTGATTTATTTTGCTTTGTATGTCCTTTTTCTTAGTATTGATGAATGAGATCTGTTTAAAGTCAACTCTTGCTTATGACAACTGTAATTATTCGGATTATGTTCATATATATTTTAGCGTAATGCATGCGTACTGTTGACATATTTGAAGCCGTCCTGTCCTGCCATGTCTGTACTGACTTTACTCTCGCTGTGCTCAGGTGAACAATGCAACAGCACGAGTAATGACAAACAAAAAGACAGTCAACCCATATGCAAACGGTAAGAGTCCCCTAACACAAACACTCACTGTTCAAACACTGCTCCAAGATAGTACTCGACTAGTCACTTTTATCTCCAGTTAAAGTAGGATTTTTGTGATGTCACTATTTTTAGGTAGTTTTTTAATTACTGTCATTAAACCTGATCAACAACATCAAAGAGCAGCATTCTTTTTTCCATTCTTTTGTTCTTTCTGTTTCTTTCTTCCTTTATGTTTCCTTTTAAC
Organism: Clarias buthupogon; assembly: GCA_030014345.1. Taxonomy (NCBI): domain Eukaryota; kingdom Metazoa; phylum Chordata; class Actinopteri; order Siluriformes; family Clariidae; genus Clarias; species Clarias buthupogon. The sequence continues at coordinate 25,606,482 of JAQMYK010000008.1, forward strand.
CATCCTTTATCTATCTATCTATCTATCTATCTATCTATCTATCTATCTATCTATCTATCTATCTATCTATCTATCTATTTCCTTTCTTTTGATATGAATCTTCATTTCTTTTTTCTACTTTTCTTTCTTTCTTTTTTCTTTCTAGCTTAATTTATTTCTTCTTTCCAACCGCCCCCTTTTCTCTACCTTGCCTCTTTCCCTCATTCTTTCTTTATTCCTTATTTTCTTTCTATTTTTTCTATCTATCTATCTATCTATCTATCTATCTATCTATCTATCTATCTATCTATCTATCTATCTATCTATCTA
>JAQMYK010000008.1:25606890-25633085 GCA_030014345.1 Clarias buthupogon
TATCTATCTATCTATCTATCTATCTATCTATCTATCTATCTATCTATCTATCTATCTATCTATCTATCTATCTCTTCTTTTTTCCTTGATTCCTTTTCTTTCTCTCTCTACATCAATTTCTTTCTACCTTATTTAATTCCTTCTTGCCCTCATTCCTTTTTCTTATTACTTCCTTCCTTCCAACCTTCTCTCTTTCTCTTCCTTACTTGATTATTTCCTTCATCCCTCTTTCTTTCTTTCTTTCTTTCTCTCAGCCTGTTTTCTTCGCCGTCTGTCTCTCTCACCACGTCTAACTCAGAAACGGGCCTAATGATAATAAAGTGGCCTCAAAGCCAAATCTTTATTTTCATTCTCTGTGTTTAAAAAAGCAAATGTTTGTCAGATGAAACCAGTGACAAAGGAAATGATCCCGAGAGCTCTGGTTTCCTGTAGGATTAATCAACGGCCCAGCTACGGCCTTGCGGTTTTAAGTTATCATGATTGAACGTCGTCAGACAGATACGGCTGAAGTCTGATCTCTGTCCTGTCTCTCTCTGTCCAGGCTGGAAGTTGAATCCGGTGGTAGGTGCAGTCTACAGCCCAGAATTCTATGCAGGTGAGTATGTGTACAGGGTGTAAGCTCTGATCTGTGAAAATCAAGTCACCAAGAGAAAAAAAAAAAAAAACTAAAAGCCACTTTAATATTAGTTAATATAATGTGGTCAGCACTGTGGCCTCGCACCTCCAGGATCCGGGTTCGATTCCCACCTCAGGTCTGTGTGTGTGGAGTTTGAACCAGGAACATGCTCAAAATAGGACATCTGTCCAATCACGAACCCAAACACTGGCATGTTTATGTGAGGGTGAGGAGATCAGGAGAACCCAGAGGAACCCCATGAGAGAGCTCAGGATTGAAGCTTGGAGCTGTTTACTGGATGAACTGAGCAGGTAGAACCATGAGCAGCTAGTCACAGTGAGCTTCAGGAGGAAGGCTGCAGGAGCACTGCTTTACGTTTGAACAAGATGAAAAAGTCAAGAGTTGTGCGCTAGTATTGGGTTAATGAGGTGAAGAACATCAGGAACTGCAGCACACTTCATCATTTATTTAAAAATTAATCATTTTCCAGCACTCTGTATTGATAAGTTTCTCTTTCAGCTAGTGTGAAATCTCCGGAGTGAACCACAGGCTTCCCTGGCACGGGGTTGGGCACAGACTTGGTTCTGGCACTGGGAACGTGTGTGTGTGTGTGTGTGTGTGTATTTGTATTTGTATTTGTATGTCAGTGTGTGTGTGTGTGTGTGTACCCCACCAGCAGGGGGCTTGTGGACTCCGTTGCAAACCCAGCATGCATCTGTGAAAACAGTGGGATTAAGAAAGGATGCATGCGTCTCGGGTCTGAATTCATTCCCAGCTCCAAGAGGAAGGAAGCGTTTTTTGTTGTTGTTGTTTGTTTGTTTGTTTTTTTAACCTCCCTTTTCTGTAAAAAAAAGATAGGTCCGGTTTAAGTAAGCAGGGGTCGGAAACAAAACAAAACAAACAAACAAACAAACAAAAAAACCTAAAGACTCATTTCACGAGGAAATCGAGGAGCTCGGATGTGTTTTTTGGGAGGAATTGAAATCAATATTTTCAATTTCTCCAGTCGTTTACCTAATTTGTTGCACGATCGTGAAATCGATCCGCTTTCGTTTCACTTTTCCGTCCGCTCAGGACGAGGCATTAGAGCGAAAGGAACCCATCAGATGCTCTGCCGTTTCATCCTAATTATAATTAGTGGCTCATTAATGTGGCATGATTGGCCTGACTCTGAGAAAGCACTTCGAACCGCTTCGCTTGACTGAGGCATTAAAAAAAAAAAAAGGGCGTCGACATTGCAGTGCATCTTTAATCGCGGGACCAAATAAATTAGCGCGAGTGGCTCATTCTGGAGCGGCCAGTGCTTTCAGAGAGCTCTTGTTCTGAGTGTAAGCTTCTAATATTAACGAAATTAACGAAAATGCCTCAAAGCCCTGATTATTCAAATCTAAATTATTTCAATTATTTTTTACAAACCAATTATTTACAAACTGAAAATACCTTTAAAAATATGCCACAGCTTTGGCAGATAATTGAGACCACTAGCACCTTCCGCAAATACTCTCATTTTCAGAGAGTAATGCCGGTGCTTCTTTTTCTTTTTTGTGTGGTTGGGTTGGTGTAATAGTGCCCCCTACTGGACTGGAGTAGATTATCGCATCGTACGATACACAGCATTTAAATACAAAAACCAACAACACAATCAAGTCACACAGCGCGATACCTGTAGTAGTTTTTAGTACTTTAAAACCTGTAAGAAATAGTCTTGCTTGAGACAATTAATGCTGTATCGAATTGAAAACCATAATGCACACAAATGTTTTTCCGCGGCTAAGAGTGTCATCGCCGCAGCACGCTTTAAGTTTTCTATAAATGTAGATTGCTTTTACGCCCTCGTTCACATTTCGTCACAAGTCCCAGTTTGATTTGAAAGCCCTCGTATTTGCCATAATTTTCCAGAGAACGTGACACGTCCTGATGTGAAATTGAGAGAACGCTCAGCATGCGAGGAACAATGCGTCCCGACCCCGACACGTGTAAGGAGACGATTAAACGCCTGCGTTAATTAAGTCCTCTTTTTTCCGAACACATTTGAACAGCGTGCACGCTTTGAGATAAAAACGCCATTCGGATTACAAAGGCAATAAAGACAGACAAGAGGAGAGACTCCGGCTCCGAGCCTGAACGTCGTCTCCTGAAAATATTAAACAACTAAATAAATAAAAAGACGCTTTTATATTTAATTTTATATTACATTTTTTATATTTATAATTTAATTGCCTCTCATTTTGCGCTCTCACCTTTCACACGCAGGTTTGTAAATGTGGAGGTTTTTAAAAAATTTTTTACATCAGTAACAAATTCAAAGCTAAACATTTTTGTACGGCATTAAAGTTTCAAGAAAGCAACTTTACTTTTGAATTTAATACATTCATGGTTCAGTATTTTTTTAGCTGCTGAAGATTATCGTTTGGTCACGGTATCATTATTCCCACTGTTGTTTTTAAAAAACATACATTTCACAAAAAACAATTGTGAACAATTATAAACATTTCCTTCTTTAGGGAAGGAAGAATGCAGAAAGAGGGGAATGTTAAAATATGGAAAAAAAGAAAAAATAAATGACGAGGAGTCACTGTTTAATGTTCCACTTGAATCCAAAACGTCAACTTGCACTTTAGTATGACGTTCGTACCACCAGAGTGAGGGATTCTGCTAGACATAGAAGGTGTGTGTGTGTGTGTGTGTGTGTGTGTGTGTGTGTGTGTGTGTGAGACAGAGAGAGAGATGGACTTTTATCGTTGGATGACGGCCAGCGACTCTCCACCAACTCCACACTGTCACTATTCATCATCATGCTCTCTACCTTTCTCTCTCTCTCTCTCTCTCTCTCTCTCTTTCCTTCTTTTTCTCTTTTTCATTCTCTTACATTTGCTCTTTCATTCTATCTTTCGCTTATTCTCTCTCTCTCTTTTGCTCTTTCAATAGCTTTATCCCATTCTCACTTTCTCCCTCTCATTCTCTTCAATTTGCTTTCTCTTTCCTTTCTTCCCTCTCTCTGTCTCATATTTCCTTCTCTCTCTTTTATTCTCTCCCTGTTTTACTGCTTGTCTTTTTTTTTATTTCCTCTCTCCTTCTCATTCTCTCTTTGATTTGCTCTATTCTTGTTTCATTCTCTATCCATTATTTTTCATCCACTATCTGTCTCATTCTCTCTCATTTCTCTTCTCTTCTTTTCTCTCCCTTATACACTCTCTCTTTCTCACTTAATCTGGCCTTAATTTTGTTTCTCCTTCCCTCATTCTCTTCTTTTATACTTCTTTAATGCTTCTCTATGTCTTTCCTTCACTCTACATTCTCACTCACACTTTTCTCACTTCCATTCTCTCTCTTTCTCTCTCTCTCTCTCTCTGTCTCTCTCTTTTGTCTTTCTCATTTATGGTTGTTTTGCTTCTTTCTTTCATGCTTTATTCTTGCCTCATTGTCTTGCTTTTTCTTCCTCACTGACTGTTCTGTCTTCTGCTCTCATTTATACTTCAGCTCTCCCTCCTTCATGCCCTCCTTTTTCTTCCTCACACTTCCCCTTCTTCCTTTTTGTCCTTTTTTTCTCGCTTGTGCTCTTTAACTTACTTCCTCAGTCTGTCTCACACACACTCACTTTTCTTCAGCTACTTTTTCCAGTATCTTGTCGTTTCATCTCCCTCGCTCTCCACAGGATTCTGTCTCTCCATCTCTCTCTCTTTTCCCTTGCTCTCAGTCTTTCACCACTCCTGAATGATGGAGAGTAATTCAAGTTACAGTATTTTGTGATGCGACTGCAGATACACTTGCGCACCAGACCAGAGAGAGAGAGAGAGAGAGAGAGAGATGGAAATCTCAAAGATGTATAATGATTACCTGTAATTTCATATTTCTGGTTGTTGGTCTGTTAGCTACATCTAGCTTGCTTTCCTAGCAATTGTTAAACTTTGGGTAATGTTTAACCCTCAAAATATTTGCTTTAATTTAGTTTAGGTAGCTACAAAATATATGTTGGTTAATTCAGGTTAGCTGGTATGTGATAAATGTTTGTATTTGAATTAACTTAGCAAAAGAATGTCAGTGCTAATTAGTTAGCTACTGTAGGTGAGATTTAAAAAAAAATTATAATTCAAGTTACTTAGTAATATTCATTAGTTTGCTAACAATATTTTAGCTTGTAGTTTCAATAATTAAGTGGCTGAAAATAGCGAAGTTAGCTATGTGGTTATTGTTGGTTAATTAAAGGGTAATGCAAATTGTCCAGTATTTAATGTTGGTTAGTTAAAATTTAATGTAAGTTTATTGAATAATATATGATGGTTGGGGGTTAATGTTGTTTAGTTAAAAGCTAATGTAAGTTTGTAAGGTGTTAATGTTGGTTAATTAAAGGTTTCTGTAAGTTAGTCAGCATTTAATGCTCACTAGTTCAAAGTTTTTTAATGTATAATTCAAGTTAGTTAGCACTAGCTTATCAGTTCATGCTGTTTAATGTCACTCATGTTGCATTGTACTTGTTATTTGGCGGCTGAAATTAGACGAGCTAGCTGCTGGTTAATGTGAGTTAGCTAAGGTGGTTCTTTAGTAGGTGAACTTTAGTATAAATACATCCTGTTGTCTTTTATAGCCGCTGAGCTCTCAGTGCTTGTTTTTAAGAAGAGAAAAACATGTGATGTTTTTATTTATTTTTTTAAATATAATAAATAATTTTTTTTAATGAGTTCAACAAAGATGTAATGAACAGAAAATCCATTTCTACTGAGTAGCTCATTTTTATAATGTTTTTTTTATTAGCATGCGTATACAGTAGAAAATATCTTTGGGGTGATATGATTATGAAGTAGGAAGCTGCTTTTTTTTTTGTTAGCATTAATTTAAAAAATGCACATCACTGTACTGTATCTCTTCTTCTTCTTCTTCTTCTGTGTCTTACGTAAGTCACTTTGCATAAAACCCATCAGATCAAATTAACAGATGAAATATCTCATAAATTCTAGAATCTTTGTTTTTGATGTCCTTGATTTAAAAAAAAAAAAAAAAAAACTCCAACTCGAAGGCCTCGCTTGAGGGTTAAACACTTGAAGGTGAAACAGAACGATTATCGTGTTCACCTTTATACCAGAGCTCTTTTCTTTCACTAAATCTTTCATATGCCTAATGAATGATTCAGGGTTTCTGTTATATTTTTATTATATCACATTGTTTTAAAACTGTATGATTAATGGATGAAAGATTCTCATCTCCTTCCACCTCCTCCTCTCATGACCATCACCACCATTGCCGTCACCATCAGCATCATCATCAGCACCACTCCATTAGGATTAATGATTTTTTGGGAAAAAAAAATTATTTAAACTGTACTTTTCTCTCTCGCCGTGCTCATAAATCTCTTTACATTTTACTTCTCTGCATCTTTTATATTGCGTTTCTTTCTAATTTGAGTTTTAAATAGATGTCGTGCCTTTTTTTTCAATATGTAAGTGTATTTGAGAGACGCTTTAGAGTCGGATTTATTGCTTTGTGCTTCAATTAGCATGCTTAAAAAAACAGACTCATAAAAATAAATTGCATTTTCTTTCATTGTAGTTTCACTTCCTGTTATGTAATGCTATTCGTTTACCTCCTGCTTTACTTCCTGTTATTTTTACTTTTTGTTATATAATGAAGTAAACAATGCTTTTATGGTTTCGCATTGTGCCAGTTTAGTGGTTAGAACTTGTGAGAATGCTGTTGCTAGGCAGCTGGGCAATCTGAACACCCAGTAGGTAAACTAGCTAATGACTGAAGCTTGCTTGTTTGTTTGTTTATTTGTTTGTTTGTTTGTTGGATTTTTAAGATGGAAAGAGAATGGAAATGAGATCAACATGTCCAGAATATCAACATTTTCCTCAGATGTGTTGATAAATTGCCTAGAAGGAAAAGTCTGTTTGATTGAACTTAAGCTAGATATACTTAGCATTGACTGCTAACACAATTCAGACTCTGAGGGGAAAAAATGCTGCTAGGCAACTCGGGAATGTGAATGCCCAGTCAAGTAGTTAGCTAATCAATAAAGCTACGTAGCATAAGTCAGCAACTACAAGTTCAGAATGATGACAAAAAGGAGACAAAAGTATTTACCTCAGAAGTGTTGGTAAAATTTCTAAGAAAAGACTCCAAAATTAAGCTCTAAACATACTAGCCATTTTCTGCAAACTGAAATTCTAACACTTTCTGAAGTTTTATTTTCTGAACTTCTGACCTGTGATAGTATTTTAATTGTTTCTTGAAATAATAATTAAGAAATTTGATATCTCAACCTGACCCAAGTTGTGAGTTTGCTAAGTTAGTCCTAGCTAGGTTGAACAGCTAGCATACGTTACCCAGACCCAGAGGTCATTCAGATCTCTTATGACTGACTTTATAGCATCGTATACGACTGCGGAAAGAAAGTGAAAATAATTAGCTACTAAGCTAACAGCTATGCTAACCCTGACAGTGTTATTTCGTCTGTATAACAGCTTTCCTGGCAAGATATTTAGCTAGCTATTCTTACCTTATTATTAATTTAACGTAATGGTTTTTACTATTAAAATGACATTTCTGGGGGTTTTTTTTTCTACAGTTGAAAAAGCTTTGAAAAAGTTTTAAACTTTTAGTATAAATGTAGTAAGCTGACATTTTGTGAATTGTGGCAGTTCAGTATGCACACTTTTCTAAACAGTTCTGTGTGTGTGTGTGTGTGTGTGTGTGTGTGTGTGTGTGTGTTATACAGTGCCAGGCTTCCCGTACCCAGCTGCAACGGCGGCTGCAGCCTACAGAGGGGCGCACTTAAGAGGGAGAGGACGCACAGTGTACAACACATTTCGGGCAGCAGCTCCTCCACCACACATCCCGGCATACGGAGGGTAAGAGACCACGCACCCGAACACCTGATATAAAATATCAAATATAGAGTGAATCTCAGCACCTCTGTAGAGCCGCCCATTAATAAGAGGCATGTTCAAGTCAAACAGGGACTTGTGATGACATTTCTGCTGAATGAAAAGCGATTGATATTTACAGACTTCAAGCACAGTACGGTAATACCCTCTCTAGACTCTTAAACAAAATAAAACATCTTAACGGTGCAAACGTTTTAAAGAAGGCTGTACGTCCGTGAATGACGATCCTGACCGAGGTGGCTCAGAGCCCACTCCAGGCGTTCCTGTGAACATTCAGTGAGGAGAACGCCTGATCCTTGGAAAGTGTCAGATAACTTGACGCCAGCTTGCAGAAGAGACGCAACTGTCTGTGTGAACTATACGCACACTCATTCACCAACATGGTGGTTTGGGCCATTAAACTTTCTACTTTGACGGTGCTAGTGAAATACTACGATTAGTGCGTTAGTGTGGCAGGGGATTATATAGAGAAATAAAGGGAGTTTTTTTACTTGTATAACTGTTATTCTGCGCAAATCAAAAGTCCTGCTTTGACTTGAACGCCCCAGACATGTTGTTTATTTCCCTGTCCGACCTCCAAAGGGATGAAATTGTCTTTCTTTCCCTTTAATCATGTCGGCTCAGTGCTTCCTACTGTTTTTATATTTCGTACTTTTGTTGAAGCTGGCTAAAATCAGTTTTAAATGATCTGCTAGCCACACATGGCCAGGAGTACGAGAGAACAAAATTGGTCGTGCTCTCTGGGTCAGAATAATACTAGCAGGAGTCGTAGGCACCTGTCAAGTCTTGTATATGGAACAAGGCAGATTGTGACATGTTTGATTCACTTCCCGAGTCGATTCAGAGTCTATTCACTTTTCCTTTTTAAAGTCTTCATATAAACGTTTAGGCTTCCTATTATATTTTCACTTCTTGTGTGAGAAATGTTGGCAAATATTCTCCTCCGATCTTCACCTCCATATTCTACCTGACAGAAGTGATTGTGAAGACGCCCAGGCTCACTCCGAAATTGTTTCCTCTAACATTGTTCCCGTAATACAGTTACCGCGTACCTGGGCCGTATTTTAAATGACTCATTTGGACTTATTGCTCTTTATGAGAAACACTCTCGCACTCTCGGGTGTGCTGATTTCCGACGGGGATCTTTTTCACGCCGGCATTCTCCAGGGTTCTGGAGAAAATAAAAATCACATAGCAGTCTCTAAATCAATAATACAGTCAATAAACGAATATAAGACGCAAACATAGGATGGAGGGGAAAAAAAACCTTCATTCAGTTGAAGACATTAAATAAAGGCTTCCATTCTGTTTGAGTGAATACTGCCGCATGATATGGTTTTCTTTTCTATTTGTTATTCATTTGCTTTGAGCTTCTTCATTTAAAAAAACAAAAAAATAAAAAACAAAATGCGAGTGCCATCACTGTGAATGGATCAATCTGAAAGTGGGATTGTATTGGTGTTTGAGTGTGTCTGAGTGCAGTTATGAACGTGCTCATGTTACTTAAGTCCAGATTATTAGATTGAACAGTGTTTGCACTTGAATGGGAACATGCACTTACGTGGAGTTTTTGTCACTTTGTGTGTGTGTGTGTGTGTGTGTGTGTGTGTCTGCAGCGTCGTTTACCAGGACGGATTTTATGGCGCAGATATCTATGTAAGTATGAACAAGTTTTTTCTTACACCACTTGATTCCACCTCATCTCTGATTAAAACGTCTGTTCCAGTTTAACCCTCGTGTTGCTGTAAAAGCGGCAAAAAAGGCATTTCATGCATTTGTGCTAATAAATCTAACAGAAACTTTCTAAAATATTCATAAATAGACTTCACAAATGCCGACATGGCAAAAATAATAATAATTCAGCTACATAGAAAAAAATATGTTTAAATGTGGGGCAATTCAACATAGTTGGAACTTTTGGGCTTTTTTTTTCTTTCATTTTTAGTAAATATAGCATATATATATTTAAAAAAAATTATATTAATTGTCAAAAGAAAATTCTGATTAATATGTTTATCACAATGATAATTTCTTCTTGGTTAATCTTAAATGAAAATAGATTTTAGTCACTGTGATAAAAATATTATTTTAAGATGTGTGTTTTTTTCCCCACTCACATATCAGACCTGAACAAATGTCATGCTAATTAACATAGAGCGATAATTGTTTTGTATAAATAATTTCGATCATGACTTCAGGTCAGTTTGTTTTCTCAAGTCAATATAAAAAATTATACAATACATAAAAAAGTTATTGCAATAAGGATATATAAATATAGAACAAGTTTAGGGTTGCTGTCTATTCGGGGTCTGTTTCATTTGGTTTGAACTTTTAACACAAAGACTAGATTTAAAGGTGCTTGTTTGTGCACATTGCATTTGTTTATTATAATTGTTATTGCGATTTGCGATTCATTACATCATCAGCTGTTCCATTCTGCCAGTGAGGGAACCTGCGCCTGATTAGCATTTTTGCACAAAAGCTGCTACATTGTCCAGATGACTGCTAGCCCATTCAGTGTGTTTCTACATCACAAAGAGAAAACATTTCTAGTTTTAGCTGTCCTTGGTTTCGGTGGAGTAAAAATATGTAAATATGTAACACAAAGGAAGATTTCTTTATTCTGAAAGTTTGGTGTTTTCTTTGAGGAGACTGCTGTGTCTTATGTTACATGAACCGAGGTTACAGAGTATTGAGTCCATCACAGCTTGCCTACCTGTAATATGAAAACAAATGCTTGAATATACCACATAAGATCTACTGGAAAAGGCCCACATCCATCTGGACTACAACACCACCACAGTTCAAAATCACTTTCTTTGATTTCTCGAGCATGTTTAAAAACATCCAACCTCCCCCGCTGAAAGAGAAGATGAGAATGATGCAGGTGGACGTGCAGGTCCACTTGATAGGTAGATCCCATGTTGGTCCCTGTCTGAACACTTGCCAAGCAGCACTGGAGCACCAAAAGGAACCGTGTTCTTCTACTTTCCTCTTTACCTTGTACACCATGAGGTTTCATGGCAGGTCAGATCTTTTGCCATTTCTGATTGTTTTTTGCATCATGGATGGACAGGGAACAGGTTAAGAACTTCATGGAGTGGTATGGAAAGAACCATCTACTCCTCAGCATGGTCAAGACCAATAGGGTGGTAGTGGAGTACTAGAGCATTGAGCTGTTGATGCCTACACATACCTTGGTGTCCATCTGGACCACAACCTGGACAGAAAAGTCTACTGGAAAAGGATGAGCAGACTACTTACTAAGAAGCTGAAACTCTTTAATGTTTGCAGCAAGGTGTTTGAGATCTTCTAACAGTCTGTGGTAAAGCTAAAGATGCAAAAAAATAAAAATAAAAAAAATAAACTAATAAAGGTTGTCTTGAGCTGCTCTCTGGAGAGTTTTGATGTGGTGGTGGAAAGACGACACTCACAGCCATACTGGAAAAAAATTAGATTAGATTTATCATCCTCACTAATGCAGATAAAATAAAGTTTGGTGTAATTGATGATTTGACGGCGAGGTGGTTGTTTGTCTTCACTGCTTTGGCTACAACCCAGCTCGTGTCTGTTCCCTGGCGCGCCCTTTCCGTTGACTCCAATACATCGTGCCCACCAACAGATGGACTGCAGTCAGTAATCGTACACTTACAAAGTCAAAGGCTCCCACACGTCCCGGAAAACCAGGACATTTATAGACGTGTTTTACAGTCATGGAAGAGACCTGGAAAATAACACAAGCAATAAAACGTCCTGGAAAAATCAGTGAGATCGTTAAAAAAAAGTGGCTGCGGTTGCAGCGTTTCGAGTCATTTCTCCTCAACTGGTATGTCTTTCTTCTATAAAAGCAAATTTTCGGTGCTTTGTAAGAAATTAAATGCTTTTAGGGCAAACAATCCACAAAAGCTTGGTGGAATGCGAAGTCGAAGTCGTCCTTGTTACTATCCTGTAGTGTGTACACGTTTCACTTTATTATTATTATTATTATTATTATTATTATTATTATTATTATATATTTTTAGAAAAGACCATCAATTGATTGATTGATTGATTGATTGATTTTTGTTGCCAAGAAATTTGCAAAGCAGACTTCTGTACTGAAGATGTGATAAAACCTAAAGACCTATCTATCTATCTCTTTTAATTATGCAAATTGCTCCTCGTACACGCCCTCTTGTATGAGTTGTTACTATGGAAATGATAACATTTTAATATTAATATATTTATAGAAAAGAAATCTGCATCTTCTTCTGATTTAATGCAACTCTTAAGTCTCAGCATCTTAAGTCTCTTAGGGATGCGCCATTATTGGAAAATAATCAACATGTGGTGTTTTATTCCTTACTCGTTTTATACACTTACGTGTCACTCTCGTATCTCGTCTCTATAAATGTCACGGTGAGAATTACAGAGAAATTACAAACACGGCAGCAGGTGTGACAATTATCATCTCTTTTACACAACAGCACTTGGACAGGCAAACACACGCCCACACAGGAGCACCCGATCCCCAGCAGCAGGGTTTAGTGGTGCAGATATGCCTCATGTGTCCACACACACACAAATGGAGCACTTCACTTTCCGTCACCCTCTCTCTGTCTCTCTCTCTCTTTGTCTCTCTCTCTGTCTTTTTCACTTTGTCTCTCTCTCTCTCTCTGTCTCTCTGTCTCTCTCTCCTTGCTGCAAGTCATAAAGATAAATGATGGCCTGACTCTGGATCGGTATTAAACTCCTGACCGCACCGTCACTCCTCCTGAGCCAGCGGCTCTGTCCCAGTGCTCAGAGTGGCCTCGGGAGTAAAAGGAAGCTTTAAATACTGGTTCTAGATGTTCCCCCGTTTCCCCCTAAAAAGCCCAGCCGTTCTCTGAAACTGCGTGAGCAAATGATTTGGCAAGAGGGCTAGCTGGAAAGAGATGCTGACTGAATTAAGCAGTGAGTCATCATGCCATGGGATGCCAGGTCTTTAGAATCCCAGCATTTATTTTTCATGATCATGCACCAATATTCAACAGCATTGCAATGTGATGAGCAGAGTTACAATAGAGCTACCGCTGTGGTTTAGATATTTTTGTGTGTGTGGTGTTTTCCAGCACCAGCATAATCTGGATTGTGTTGGTCCTCTTCTTTCACAGCAAAAAATAATAATAATAAATAATAATAATATTAATAATATTAATGATATTAATAAAAATAAAAAAACAAGTCAGTTCCTGTTATCGCTTATGTTATAGCAGCTGCAAATAGTGATCACCTCATCAGCCCTTTATTTTGTCCTCTTTTACAGTTAATAAGACCAAAAACACAACTTTCTGCTTGCAGTTTTACCTCGCACTGACACTAGAGACTCATTCCACAAAAGTCTTCTGACAGAAAACTTGAAAAAATCCCTGTGAATGATACATAACCACGGAAACAATCGCCTCAGTAGCAAATTGCTGTTAATGAAGATTCATTCACATGATCTGATCAGTCAGAATCCAGGATTTAATATGCAGCTGAAATAAACTAGACATTAAATAAAAAAATTTGCATGTTTTAAAATATCTCCAGAATATTACCTTGGTAAAGGTTTCAGTATCTCTAGCATCATTTGGTGATTATTGTTGTACATACCTGGCAACCCTAGTCAAGCAGGGAAACCCCATTTTTGGAGCAGAAAGGAGAGCGAGGAAGGAGTGATGCAGTGTTATGGCCTGAAGGGAAAGAGAGAGAGAGAGAGAGAGAGAGAGAGAGAGAAAATGCTGCAGTGTAATTTCTTAGAGTAGAAGAGAGTTAAAATGAGGATGCGGAGAAGACTGAAGGACTTTTGCTAGATAAAAATCGAGAGATGTCTGCGTTCTCCAGTTTCACACAATCAGCATGTTTACGCCGATGTAATTCTGCACGACAAATACAATAAATCAGTTCATTTTGGGACGTTTATTGGCTGTCACTGGTCGATCTTTAACGGCTGTAAAGCGCACAGTGGTCTGAATGATGTCTCGCCACACAAGTACTCTCATAATAATAATAATAAGAAGAAGAAGTAAAAGAAGAAGAAGAAACTTGTAATATCTAGGTGTTGCTTAGGTTACTTTGTCTGGATGTGTGTGTGGGTGTGTCTTTTTTTTTTTTTCACATCAGCAACATAAGATCATTGTTTCGCCCAAGGATGCACCGTAATAGTTTTAAATCATAATAAAATAATCTTACATTTTACAAAAACGAGACGTGCTAATAGATGACAAAAGGGTATGATCGAAAGAGCACCTAGTCACATGGCTTTTAGGATCAGTACACATGCAGTCAAAATAATAAAAATGTCTAAAATTGGTACAAGACTGAAATTGTAGAGCAGAAATAAAGAGAGAGAGAGAAAGAGAAATTAATAATAAATAAATATTTTGCAAAGAAAAGAGAGGTGAAGAGAAGAACATGGTGGTAAGGTGAGAGGGCAGTGATGGAGAGACAGTGGAAAAGGAAAGAGGACAAAATATAAAAGGAAGAAAAGAGAGAGGGGGAGAGGGGAGCGCTGAAGTGTGACAGCCTGGAGGACGAGTGTACCATCCTTGATGAGGATGAAGGAAAGAAGAGCAGGACCGCAGAGAGAGAGAGAGAGAGAGAGGGCAGGGTGAAGAAGTGAAAGAACAGGACAGAAATTGAGTTTGGAGAATGGAGTCTGAGGAGTTGCTTCACTTCTGTGTGAGATTTTTGTTTAAGAGAAAACGCGGAGACAGGATGTGTCCGTCCTCTCGGTTTGAGATTTAGATTCAATTATTTGGACCGCTCACGTTACACTTCCACTCGTCTATAGAAGTACAGTATATTTAATATCAGAGACTAACTACAGATGTGCAGAGAGGAGTAGAAAGAGCAAACTGGGGAAAGTAAACGTGCAGTAAAGAAGCTAGCTAACGACTGAAGCTAACCATAATTTAGCTACAAGCCCTGTAAGGAAATGGAATGGCGCGGGGACACTGGCAATGTGTCAAACGTGTCCGGAATATCAACATTTACCTCAGATACGTTGATAAATTACTAAGAAAAGACTAACATTTTGACGAATGCAGACATCAGGGAAGTTAGCTAATGACTGAAGCTAGTGCTAATAAGTTAGTAATAAGCTACATGGCTGAGTGAGAGTGGAAACGAGTCTAGGATTAACATTTTCCTCAGTTATGCTGGGAAATGACTAATAATAGACTTGACTAAAATAACACTGTAAATATACTTAGCATGAATCGCTAACCATGCTCTAAAGCTGAGTTGCTAGGCAGCACAGAGTTGCAAAGGGAGTTCGCTAATGAGTGAATCTAGTGTTTACAAGTGTTCTGTGTTTTTAAAAGACTTCTTAACGGTGGAACGATTATGGAAATGAAACAGAATCAACAACGTTTTTGTAGTTTACTAAGAAATGGATAAAGTTACAGTAAATATACTTGCTAATTGAGCTTCTATGGATTCTGCCATGTTGACAGAAAACAATGAAAAGTATTTGAAATGTTGTTTGTATTTTCCTTTTTATTATTTTACCATTTAAAAAATATTTTTGATTTAATTATTTGAACTGCTCACGTTAACGTAAGTGTAAGTCTTGTACGAATGTGTAAGTTAAATAGGAATTTCATTAATAATATTTCAAATCTTCTCTTAATATTAAAAAACTATACTGTAAAATTGGCTCACTCTCACCAGAGGCACTAGCGACCTCTGCTACTTCTTACTAAACTTGTATTTTCTTTAATATTTCTATACATATTTAATATCTGGGTAAAAACCTGAAACAGAACCTGAACAAAGCTAATGCTTGTGGTTTCCATAGAAACATGTTTGATTGTCTTAAATATAGTTTATGATGTTAAAGGACATTAAAATAATGATATGATTGCGGTGGTAGTGGGTGGAAAGCAACAAGTGTCCCTTATAATTGTTCCTTTGTATGCTTTTGTGTGTACGTGTGTGTCTTGTAGGGCGGTTACGCTGCCTACCGATACGCCCAGCCTGCCACAGCTGCCGCTGCCGCCTACAGTGACAGGTAAGACACACTCTACTACTTACACACACATACACACACACACACACACACACACTAGATCTCCAGCAGAGCCTTGCACTCCAGCACGGATCAGTTTTGCTTCACTTTCCCTTTTTTTTCTCCCCCCCCCGAGGTCAAACCCCCCCCCCCTCACCATCCTCAGAGAGGGAAAAAGGCCACGCAGATTTATTAGTCTAATTCCCATCTCGAAGCAAGTTAATTGGCAAATTAAATCAAATGAGATGTCACAGCAAATGTAATGGCAGGAGGTATCCGCGGTGGACTGCGACTGCCAAATGAACCTGCGGTACCAAGTATCACTAACCCAGTCTTCGACTGTCTTCGTTTTACAGCATTTGTTTTTTTGCAAACAGTGTTCGTAATGTAGAAATAAATACCCAAATCCATTCCTATGATATTTACACGTTTCACCTTCACCTTCATTTAGTATCATATTACACTATTTAATTTAACGTCATATCTCTTGAAAAAATAAATAGAAGAGAAATTAAATTAAGGCAAGCACAACATTCCTTTCTCTGAGACATATTTTGGTATTAAATGACTGCAAATTGATGCAAGTTAAAATTATAAAAATGTACACTCACTCCAAAAGTACTTTTTTCTTTTTTTTTTACTGTCTGATGTTTGCTTTTTTCCATTGAAACTATTTAGTTAACTTCTCATCCAAAATGAAAAAAACTAATAGATTATTTGATGTTATTTTAACTGGTTTACAGGGAATCTGATTAAAACTAGATGTGTTTATCAGAGCTGGGATTCATTGTTGTTTAGGCCACACCCATTACTAGTTTCATATTTTGGCATTAGGTAATAAGATGTGTACCCACATTTTAAACAGTTTTCTATTAACAAATCAAAGTTCCATATTGAAATTCATATAATTTGCACCTTTTCACTACAATTTCTTCGTCATGATTTTGAAGCCGCTCCATGTGTGGGTGGAGTCACGCCTAGTTGAACTCAGAGAGAAGTTACGGTTTTCCCAGATGCCTGACTCGTAATGTAATGTAATTTTTAATTTTTTTTTGGTATTGGCCTGGGCCTTTAACACACCAACAAGATTCCCCCTCTAATGTTACCTCATAAAAGAAGAGCCCCTCCCTCTGCTTGTTGCTCAGCTCTGCTGTTCTCTGGAGGGGTGTGGCTCAGGAGTAGCTCATTTACATAGACACTGAAACAGCACTCTCAGATGAGGAGTGAATCAGAGGGAGTTTAAGGTATGAAAAATGCCTCACTGAGGAGTAGTTCAGCTGGGGCGTTAACACACACAGAGCTCGGAGGCCTGTGTTTTAATTGTTAAAGAAATAGTCAAATACAGGATCTTTAAGGGCTGGGATTTTCATTAGGCAAAATTAACCTTGTACTGTAGCTTGTATACAAAAACTTATTTATTTATTTATTTATTTTGAAAAAGCAAACATCAAACATGTCTTGAGAAATAAACCCCGTCCACTACAACCTACCACAATTAGATCCATTTACTCAAACCGCTTGCTTACTTCGTGTTACCTAAAACATATGACGCTCGTTAGATAAACTGGTAATGCTTGCTAGGTAAGGGTGACCGCTAATAGACGTCTCGCTCACAGCTACACTTGAATCATTAGCTTTGTTTTGACATTGTTCACCTGATATCTTAATGCCGTTCACCTAAAAATAATCTGAAGCCGTAACCCGAGGAGATAATACTGTATACCACAAAACACATTTGACACTTACATACTACAGAAATTATTAACACGTGAAAAAAATTAAATAATAAAAAAAAAAACAGCAACACAACACCTGCATTGAAGGATTTCAAACGTGAACATGTGAGTACATGGTAGTTTTCTTTTTGATCATGTATATATTTTTGTAACATAAACAATCTACTCAAATTCATTATTCACTCCCATGATTATTTATTTATTCATTCATTCATTCATTCATTCATTCATTCATTTTATGACCTCCTATCTTTCTGGACAAAGTTAATTGCATAATTATTATTATTTGTTAAAATAGCTGTGTCATAAATGTTGCTATGTATAAGCCCATATTCGGATAAAACAAATTAAACTGCACATTTTCTTGAAGGGTGCCAATAATTCTGAAATTGACCGTGCTTCTTGATGGGAGATCCTAACACGAATGAATTATTAAATGGCTTGTCAAATATTGACATTTCATTGACATATATATTTTTTCCAAGGTAGTAAATTCTGTACATGTAATGTTTTTAGTTTTTTTTTTAACTCATGTCACGAGTGTGACTTCCTGTTAAAGCTATTACATGTGATCTCTGTTTATATATATATATTTATATATATATATATATATATATATATATATACATATATATATATACATATACATATATATAAAAATTGTGCTAAGTGACTGTATTATTCTGTCATATTTGAGTAACAGTGGTATAATCTGTCAGCGTTTCGTTAATTTTATTTAATTTTTTTTTCCTGCATGACTCGAGTGTTTGTGCTGTGAAATGTGCTGACTAATTAATTGTGAATGCCATCATTACGTCACCCTTTTATTTTGTGTGTGTGTGTGTGTGTGTGTGTGTGTGAGTGTGGTGGTGTATGGTGTCCTCTTGTTGCTCTCGGCTTGTCTTTTTCACACTCTCTAACACACACACACACACTCACACACACACACACACACACAGAGTGCCCAGTGTGTTCGCACTGCGAGTAGCACCTATAACAGACCCTCTCCAGAGGCGGCGGCGGTGTGATTGTTTGTCAGGTGTGAGATTCGAGTAGCGAGATAATTAAATCCTTAATCACGCGTTTGCTCTTTTGTGGACGAATGTGCTGGAGCATAAAGACAGTCTGCAGTCTCTGAAGATCAGAGTGGGGTAGAAATGTGAAAGTCGATTGCTAATTTAATTTAAGTTTTAAAAAAAAAATCTAAGTTAAAAAAATACACTGGGGAAGAAAAGAGATTCTATCTTCAGTAGTAAAACAAACTATTCAAGCTAACATATCATTTATAGTAAAGTAACATTAAGCATAATTTAAATGGATTAAAATTAATCTGACTTTACACTTAAACTTTTTAAAATTCCACGTTTGATTACTTAATCAGCCCCCCAAATTTGTGATGTCACAAAATAGGCTCAATGGCTTGAACCTATATCGTCCGCTAAACTAACTGGCTAGCAATCGTTAAGGATCTATCATCTTAATGATTTTTGTTTGTTTGTTTTGTTTCGTTTTAAACAGATTTAGCTTGAACTTGGAGAATGTTTACTAGATGTTAACTAGTTGCTTGCTCGCGGTGATGGCGAGGATGGATATTCAAATATTCCGATTTGCATATTTATGCATATTCATTTAGCATGGCATTATTCATCAGGGAAATTAAGTAGATTTGAGATGCTCCTAGGCCTTATGTATTCATTTGATATTTATATAATTATTGTACATGGATTTACCTTAATAAGAAGAAGAAGACGAAGAGGAAAAGGAAGAAGAAGCATAGTTGCACCTACAGTATGTTCATGGGGAAACCAAATAGTCAGATATGACCGTAATATCTTATACAGTTTAATAATGTTTACAGCATCATTGTAATCCCTTAGCCTCCCCCAAGACTAACTTTTAATGGTACGATCCATTTTCATTTCCATGGTTCATGCTGTTAACAGAAAGTAATTAATGCTGAGTTTAAAATTAATTTCCTAAAACTACACATTCCCAAGTGTTTTATTTCTTTTACACTGCAGTCATCTGCTAATTAAAACAACTTTAATTAGTTACACACTTTTTAAAATCTTTCTGTAGTTACATTTAATGTTGTGGAACATCTGTGAAACAAGTTAGTCCCATCGCTGTTGGGAAGCTTTATTAGTCGGCCCTAAATGTTAGATACAAACCGCTGACACTGGAGACTCCTTCCTTTAACATTCCATAAACTTGACAGCATCAATATTTACACGTTTTTCTTTGTTATAGAACCAAATCTATTTCCAGATGTATTTACGGTTAGTCAGATTACATCTAGTATCCATTATATAGTTACTGTATATGTACAGTATGAGCTGTTACTATGTAAAATATAAAAAGAAAGGTATGTATTTATACATAAAAAGTTAGATTTTCTGTTATCAGAGCTGCTTTTATAGAGAAATGAATCAAAGCCTTCTGATTGAAGTGAGAAATAATTTGAATTTAGGATGAAAGAAGATGTTTGTATCGTGATCAGATATACTGTGTGTTTTCTGATGTTATATCATAGATTTTCGCCCTGAGACCTGAGATGATTTCTGCAAAATAATGTTGTGATGTTGAAACTCCATTACATCACGTTTCTTACGTAAATCGTTCGGCTCTCAGTGACAATTCCGCTCTGCTGTTTGCCCACGGCGGCGAATAAAAATAGTTTTTATTTAAGAAAATGAAACTTGCTGTAAGATCACCAAGCAGTGAAGTTTTAAGGAACTGATGCAAATCTGAACTTTGCCTATGGTAAACAACACTCTGATGGATTTCTGGTTTACCACGTCAGACTTTCTGAAATTATACTAAATAATAAAAACAAATTACTGAGCATTGTAATCGTCTGGATTTAATTATTCACATTCTGCCGCCGAGGACTGCGAAGCGTTCATGGCAACGAACAGATGTGAAATTGTCTGCAAATCAAGCGTAATTAGATATTAAGAAAATAAGGTTTTAATCGTTGCCAAGTCTTGGCGTGTCGACCTGTGGCGACTTTTCTCTCTGTTCTGACAGATCTCGTTTGTCAGAGTGCTGAGAATCTAAAAATTACTCATTTTCATCTAATAAGTGATGATGAGAGCATACTGACTATGAAGACAGCAAGATGGAATTCATGATAAAGTAGACTTTATACAGTACTCATAGACTTTACTAGATAAATTTATACAACTAACAACAACCAAAGCAAGGTGGCCAAACCAAACTACAGTATACAGCATCAGGTCTTAAAATACTGACACCCTTTAAATTAAAAATAAATGTATAAATAAAAAGTTGGTGAACCAAACAATTAAAATTTTTTATTTTTTTAAATTATTGTACAATTACCTTTTTGTGCCGGTGGTGTTTTTTTTTTCTCAGTGTCTAAGGCAGAGTTGAGAGTAAACATGGAATCATTTGTATGTTTTTTGGGAGTTTAAAACATTAAATGAGCTAAAAATATTGCCAGTGATCAGATTAGTGCTTGTTTTTACATTCTTTGTTTGGAAAGGGTGCGAATGGTTTTGGATGTGCATTTTTCAGATGATTTCAAGCTCTACACTGTATGTTGTTGATTGTTGAATTCGTAGATGGGCTCAATGCTTGCTGCTGTTTCTCTGGAGGAAAATGGATAGAATGATAAATATACCAGGATTAAGACTAGCAAGACTACTACTACTAATAATAATAATAGTAATAATAATAATAATAATAATAATATATCAGATTTCAGGCCAAGTATAAAAACGTTACAGTGTCTTCCTTTATAACATGTTGTTGTTAGTCTTTTGGCTTTTCCCGTCGAGGGGTCGCCACAGCGGATCATCAATCCGCACAACAACTTGGCACAGGTTTTACGCCGGATGCCCTTCCTGACACAACCCTTCCATTTTTTGCTGGGTGGATGGGGGTGTGGCAACCCACCGATGGCGGGGCTCGAATCCAGATCCTCAGATTCCTAAACCAACAACCTAGAGCCTTTAGCCGCCCATGTCTTCCTATATACTATATAATGTGCTATAAATAGTGTTAAAATTATTATTTCCAGCCATGTGTGGTTCATTATATACCAAAGTTTCCCAAATGTTAATTCAGTGTTCATAGGAAACAGGTGGAAAGGATTTGAATTTCTGATCACGCCATCTGGAGTGCCCTAGGTCAAGGCCAGATGGGTCAGGACAGCATGTTGCCGTTCTTTACCTCACAAAGCCCTCTAGTCCAGCCTCGATGCCTGCATTAGCCCACTGAACTTTGTGACCTTTGACGTTCCATGTTCATGCTCTCGGTTATCCGACGCTCCCAGAATCCACGGGCGAACACGCCAGCTGTGTTTCTGCGCGCCACAAGCACTTCCTCGGTTTCTTCATGTCGAATAGGCTGCTCAGATACGAAACAGCTTGTTGTGCTTGACCTTGCCGTTGTTGCTTGACTGAGAAAGCTTGAATTAGCTGTTCTATGCTAATGACTAAATAATTACTTCATTACTATTAACTTTTTATGCTCCTTTACATTCATGAACCATGAAGTTTCTTATTAAGCGCATAAAAAAACGATAACAAAGTGAAGTTGGTTGCTGGTTCCAAGGTTAAATGTCGTGTTTTGTGCCCAGAAAAATGACACAAGTGTTTTCACGCTGCTGTTCAGTCACGTCTAACTGGCTCTTCAGTTAATGCTTGTGTTCTGCAGCATTATGTAGAGGGTCATGTTTCCATCACGCTTTTGTAAAGCGCAACAAAAGTTGCTGCTTGGTTCATTTGTTCGACTGCGTACCCGCAACAAGCTGCTTTATTTTCCTTCCGGTCAATAGTGCCACGCTGAATCGCCGTGCACATAAAAAAAACAAGTCCACTAATGTGATTAAGAGGGCTGATTTTATACAAACACTCACAGCGAATGAATGATTCATTAAGTTATTAAATATAGCTGCGAGCAGCAATTAAAAATATGGCTGCCAAGACTGTGTCCCTAATTAGACGTGAGATCGAGGTCGTGATGCGTCATTTGTCACACCTGTGCACTGAGTCATATGGGCTGGGTAATGCAGCAAATGATGCGGGTCGCATTCACAGTGTTTGTTTATGTAGCATGCTAACTGCTAGATTACACTCTCCCTCCCTAGTAACTGCTTTTACCCGCTTCCCTTAGATACTGACTATACAATCCTTCAATATATATTAACTATATATTCCTTTCGTAGACACTGACTTTACACTCCCTGCCTTAGACACTGACTTTACACTCCTGCCTTAGACACTAACTTTACACTCCCTGCCTTAGACACTGACTTTACACTCCTGCCTTAGACACTAACTTTATGCTCCCTGTGTTAGACACTGACTTTACTCTCCCTGCCTTAGACACTAACTTTACATTCCCTGTCTTAGACACTGACTTTACATTCCCTGTCTTAGACACTGACTTTACACTCCCTGCTTTAGACACTGACTTTACACTCCCTGTGTTAGACACTGACTTTACACTCCTGCCTTAGACACTAACTTTATGCTCCCTGTGTTAGACACTGACTTTACTCTCCCTGCCTTAGACACTGACTTTACTCTCCCTGCCTTAGACACTAACCTTACATTCCCTGTCTTAGACACTGACTTTACACTCCCTGCCTTAGACGCAGACTTTACTCTCCCTGCCTTAGGCACTAACTTTACACTCCTTGTCTTAGACACTGACCTTACACTCCCTGCCTTAGACATTGACTTTACTCTCTTTACACTCCCTGCCTTAGACACTGACTTTACAGTCCCTGCCTTAGACACTGACTTTACACTCCCTGCTTTAGACACTAACCTTATGCTCCCTGCGTTAGACACTGACTTTACAATTCCTGCCTTAGACACTGACTTTACACTCCTTGCCTTAGATGTTGACTTTACACTCCCTGCCTTAGACACTAACTTTACACTCCCTGGCTTAGACACTGACTTTACACTCCCTGCTTTAGACACTAACCTTATGCTTCCTGCGTTAGACACTGACTTTACACTCCATGCCCTAGACACTGACTTTACACTCCTTGCCTTACACACAGACTTTACACTCCCTGCCTTAGACACTGACTTTACACTCCCTGCCTTAGACACTAACTTTACGTTCCCTGCCTTAGACACTAACTTTACGTTCCCTGCCTTAGACACTAACTTTACACTCCCTGCCTTAGACACTAACTTTATGTTCCCTGCCTTAGACACTAACTTTACGTTCCCTGCCTTAGACACTAACTTTACGCTCCTTGACTTAAACACAGACTTTAGACTCCCTGCCTCAGACATTGTCCTTACACTCCCTGCCTTAGACACAATTTTTACACACCCTGTGTTAGACACTGACTTTAGGTTCCTGCCTTAGACACTGACTTTAAGGCAGGAACCGAAAGTCAGTGTCTAACACAGGGTGTGTAAAAACAGTGGCTGTGTTAGACACTGACTTTAGGTTCCTGCCTTAGACACTGCCTTAGACACTGACTTTGTGCTCCTGCCTCAGACACACTCTTTGCATTCCTGCCTTAGACACTGACTCTACACCCCCTGTGTTAGATGCTGACTTTACGCTCCTGCCTTAGACACTGACTTTACACTTCTGTCTAAGAAACTGACTTCACATTCCTGCATTAGACACTGAGTTTATCCTCCTGCCATAGACACTGAGCTTTAAATTTCTACCTTAGACACTGACTTTTACGCTCCTGCCTTAGATGCTGACTTTACATTCCTGCCTTAGACACTGACTTTATGCTCCCTGCCCAAGACTCTGATTTTACACTTTTGCCTTAGACAATGATTTTACACTTCTGACACTGACTTTAGGTTTCTCTCTTAGACCCTCCCTCCCTTTTACACTACCTCTCTTATACACTACCTCTCCTTTACACTACCTCACCTTTACACTATCTCTCCTTTACACTACCTCACCTTTACACTATCTCTCCTTTACACTACCTCACCTTTACACTATCTCTCCTCCCCTTCTGTAAATGCTGACTTTACAAACTGACTTCCCTTTGTGCTGCCTTTTCATTCCTTCCTGAGCCTCTGCCTTTCTCCTTCTCCTTTAGACATTAACTTCCCTCCTTCCCTGGCTGCTGGTTTTACAGTTCTTCTTTAGATTCTAGCCTTCCGTTTTATTTTTCCTCCACAAATAGAAACTGTTACCATAGAAGTAGAACTCTGAGTGACGGCTAGATGGATGGCTAGCTTGTAATGATTTGTACATTCCTTTAAAAAGTCTTTTTCTTTTTTTCCCCATTTCCCAAACGTTAGTATTTTAGTCAAAAATGTTATTCATGGCTAATATGTGCTGCTGATCTCATTAATCTACAGTGGCTTTAGTGGGAATATATGTATATCAGTATATTTTGAATAAATATAAACATATTCCATATTACACCACATCCTGTATTATGAATTATTCAATATAAAATTAAATAAACCTGTTTTCTAGCTTTCCTTTTTTTTTTTTTTTTTAAAGTATCAACATCAGCATCTTGTTCTGTAAGGGGCGTGGCAATGTTGCATGATGGAAATTTGATATAAAAGATAATCCCAAATAATCATGATTATTATGCTAAAAATAAAAAATACTATATGACATCACATAAACTATTTTAAAACCTTGATCATATATGTTCCTTAGAAAATACCAAAGGAAAAAAAAATATGACATGTTAATCTTTACAAGATTTACAAATTCATGCTGGTGATAAATGGTGTTTCTTTCATGCTGTATTTGAAATGTTGCAAAAGAATTGAGTTATAAACCTGATATACGTGTGCTTTGTTTGGTTATGATACTGTCAACCTTCCATAACGCTCCAAACATCCCGGGTACGATGTGTAGTCCATAATCTCTTACATTGTGTCTTACACTGTGATGTTACCATTTAATACTTTGTAGTGATTCAGTGTGGTTGGATGTATGCAGATGCAAAATGTTATTCTGTCCTGTTTTTTTTTTTTTTTTTGGTAATGCTTTACATTAGGGTTTTTAAATAATGTACATATAAATGATAAACTTTAACATTAATAAACCTTACGTCAAGTACCAAAGTTGACATTTGTTAAAATTTAAGTTGAGACTACCCTTCAAAAATCAACAATTAACTTATTATATTTGATTTCCTTGTAAATTTTGGCAATTATTTAATTAATCTCTTGGTTATTTTAATTAGTTTTTGTTTTTTGTTTGCTTTACATAAAATCAACAAACGACTAACAAACGTGTCACTTTTACATTATTAATATCACTGCCATTTTATTTAATGCCAAAATTCACCTTAACTAAATTTACCTTAACGTAAAGCATTACCTCTTCTCTCTTAGTTTTCCCGTGGCGTACACATTTCTACGCATGTCTCAGTTTTATATTTATTACTTTCTTACTTTTGTTCGATATAACGCTCCGGATCTGGTAGCGCTTTGATTTACGCCACTATGCCTGCAGTGGTGTCAGGAGCCTTGATGCGCTCAGGAATAGACTTAAGGCCAACACAATCCCTCCAAAGAAGGGCACGGTTTAAAAAAGAGCAGATGCCCGAGAGCCGAACCGAGCCAGAGCGCACTTCGCACTTCTTTATTGAATCGGACGTGTGGATTGAGTTAAGCCATGTGTGCTGCGCTGCGTGCCTCACTTCTGATTTGATCTCATCTGTCATGTGATTTAGATTTATATATATATATATATATATTTATATATATACAGTACAGCAGGGTCATCTGGTGAGATATAGACGGAAAAATCTGCAACATTTAAAAAAAAGTGTAAAAATCGAAGGAAAGTTCTTAAATCCCACCGTTCTTATAACCATTAACGCTTGATTGTTACTGAATTTCCTAATTTTTCAAACCCCAATTGACCTTCCTGACAAGATTCATGAATAACCTCTAACGTCTCATGCTCTCGGACCCTGCTGTACTACATATGTCTTCTGGGGGGGGGGGGGG
>JAQMYK010000008.1:25633211-25638211 GCA_030014345.1 Clarias buthupogon
CCTTTTGGTTTCCTCCCCCCCCCCCCCCCCCCCCTCCTCTCACTTTTACCGCCCATACAGCCAGTCAGCAAGCGGCATTGTGAATTTTATCTTCTCTTGCAGAAATCATTTCGTCCTCGTTGCGGCAGATGAAATTTCTTGTAACACCTCTTCAGGTAAAATAAATAAAATATGAAAATGAATAACAGCTCACCCTCACTTTCTCGATGCACCCACGAGGGAGCGGGCATATCCTTTTTTTATGCACCTCGACAGTGAGTGCTTTTATTGCTCGCCTCTCTCTTGTTTCCGCCCCCTCAATTAGTGGATTTGACTTTCTTTTTATTTATTTATTTTTTTTTTTATATTTACATATATTTATATATATCTATATATATTTTATTCTTTTCCTTATTGAATGCACATTTTTTGACAGAGTGAAGTAGTCGTAGCATTTTGCATGAGGACAGCCGGCAGACATTGCAACCCCGTTTTTTTTATTTTTTTTATTATTTCTTTATTTCTGTTGGTTCCTTCCTTTGCAACTGGCACTGCTTTCCGACAGTGCATGCGTTCCCTCTCAGGAGTGAAATGAACACGCGTGCGTTTGTGTATGTGTGTGTGTACGGTTATGCGTGTGTCTTGGGGTTTATTTCCTTTTCCTTCCTTTCTGTGATCGATTTTTACTCCTTAACAGAGCATCTCCATCTCGGTTGACGTGTGTGTGTGTGTGTGTGTGTGTTGGTGATGATGGTAGTGGAGTGTTTGTCATGTTAAAGCTCGCTCGCTTGGTTTGTTACGTCTTGCACACCTGGCTGTAGGTGGCTAGACGTCCGAATGTGTTCTGGCTTTTTTTCTTTTCTTTTTTTTTTCTTTCTTTTTTTTTTCCCGAGGCATTGTTGGAAGAGAAATTGACCTGTCCATCCATCCACATATTGATTTCTTTTTTTTTTTTTTTTTTTTTTTGCTTTAACGACCCCTTTCCTGTTAACCAAGGGCAAATTAATATGCTAACAGGACGGCGGTTTCTGACGATGTCAGCCGTTTTGTGGAAATCTCGAATTCGGACGAGCGATTAGCCGCATGAGCCAAGTGCGGGAAATTATACGACTCCGGGTGTGAGCTTAAGTGCTTTCCATAACAGCTCGGTGTTTAACGTTCTGTCTTAGTGACTAGCTGGAAAAAAACCCACAACTGCCGCTTCTACCTCATCATAACACTGCCTTGAGATTCATTAATACATTTACAAAAGAAAAAAACGCCATCACTGTAGAGCGTGTTATCAGTAACCTCTAGCATGCAGCAGTCGCCGGCATTAATTAGCAAACGCGCTCTCGTGAATCTGTTTCACCTTTGACCCACGTCAGTGAAATCCTGAAAGGTCACACGGGGGAATCTACAAGAGATAACGATCTCGGATCATTCCTGTGCTCGAGAGATTTCAGTTCACATTTACGCTCAAGCCGTTATTTCTCTTTGAGTTTAAACCCGGCTTTATTTCATCAGTTGATTAAAAGATGCTTTAGTGAGGATCATTAAATTGTAAGATATTGTGTTGGATAAAGGATTCTGATTGGTCAGGAGGTGTATATCGACGCCAGCATCCTAATACAGTATCGTTTCTACAAAACAACGACTTGGAATAGGACAGGAAAGTAATAAGGTTTCTGTTCAGGATTTTTTTGGAAGGAGTCTCCAGTTTCAGGGTCATGTTTTGTGATATGGTCAGGACAATCTTTTCTTTTCTTTTTTTTCTTTTTTAAATGACATCAGGGGCGAACTTGTTTTTCGTGATCATCACGCACCACTAAATTAAACATGGATGAAAAGTGTACTGTCGGTAAATAATTACTACAATTCATTGGCTGTTGTGAGAGAGGAATCAAACTCATTTTGTTTTAACTTGTGGTAGCTCTGCTTCATCACACCACACCAGTGGTTGATTATTTTCCCTTGACAGCATGACACGGAGTGTTTTATTCTTCGCTTAATAATCTCGACGGACTTTAAGACGTGAACGAAGTCCACGAATTCATCAGTGATTAATTTCATCAAGATACAAAAACAACTCTTTATTTCATTCATTTTCAAGAATCGTAATTATAATTGGTAAATTTCTCATAACTGATGAAATAAACTCATTTAGATCGAGACTTTATGGACTCTCTCAGACTCCGTTTCAAATCTCAGCTGGTCGACCTTCCCGGGGTTAATTTAGCAGACCTGGAGAGAGTGTGCTTTTTTTTTTTTTTCCCTTCTTCATTCTGAGAGTGCGTGACCTCGTGCCCCCTGGCTCTCAGGTTCATATAGATTAAAACTATCTCCCGTAAACAGGCTTGTATAAATCGCTCGAGTGCGAATAAAAAGGAATAACGCGGTAATTTAGATTAACTTCTTAATCTTGATCCGGTATGCGAATATGCAAACGAGCTCATCCTCCGCAGGTCGTGCCCCGCCTCCTGATTGGCTCGATCTGGTCCAGGCCGCTGGTCTTTAACGAGGGCAGCAGATAAAACCTGGATTATTTTGCTTAGCCTCGGGGTATTTCAAACACACACACACACACACACACACACTCCTCCCCGTCAGAGCCGCGGCAGCAGGAGGTGCTTGTGTGTCTGTCTGAAGTGAAATCCTGATAACGGCGTTCCACTTAAGACAAGAACAACTGTCTGAAATCATTTTTATCTTTTCTTTTTTTTTTTTTTCCCCTCAGCACACTCGTCCTTTATTTCAGCCAGACGAGAATGATCTCGGTTCTCGCCGTTGCATGGATCGACATGCTATCTTGTCATACTTGGTTGCGTTTTTTTTGTTTGTTTGTTTTGTTTTTGTTAAAGATTGTAAGTAGCGATGTTCCTCTGCATTCCAGAGCATGACGGCAGAACGCCTCGCCGTTCCTCTTTCTGTGATTCCATCTGATTGTCATCGTGCAAACACTTTAACATCGTGTGCGCCTGTGTATGATTAAACGCTTCTTTCTGTCTCGGTGTGCTCATTTTCATCACTCAGAAGGTTGTGTACTGTATATGTCTGTTTGTGTGCGAAGAGTGCGAATGTGACACGCTTGTGCTTTTTTTTTTTTTTTTGTCTTTACAGTTACGGACGAGTTTATGCTGCCGACCCCTACAACCACGCACTTGCTCCAGCAGCCACATACAGCGTTGGTGCCATGGTGAGCCCTCGTTACGTCTCTCCTGTCGCTCGGCCCGGCCTCTCACCTCTCTAGTTCTTTTCCCATTTGGGCATCATTTGCTTCTCGTTGTTGCTGTTGTTGTTGTTGTCTTTTTTTGCGTTTTCTCTCCCTCCCTCCCCACCCCAACCAGTGCATGGATTTTAGCACAGCTGACACCGGCTCGCTTAAACTTAATTGAATTTGTCTTTTGTGCTAACGGCAGCCGAAATGCCACATTAATCCTCGCGGTAAACGTGATGAATGTCTTAATTTCTTGGCAGTGTAGTGCGTGTTAGTTATTATATTTCTAATTTTGCGAATATCACCTAGCCGAGCGCTCGGCTTAATGAAATAATTAGTCATTTTGATAATTGAATCCATCACCTAAGTGGCGCGGCGGCAGCGGCGAGAGCTAAAAAAAAAAAAAAGAGGGGGGGGGGGGTAGGATTGATTGAGAGAAGCAGAGGGAGAATGAGAACGAACGCATCGAGTCGAGTGAGCCGGAATTAGCCTGTGGCTTCGTGTGATTTCCATCACGATGCAAATTTTATTTAACTTCATACCACTGTATGGATTATTATAATATAATCATAACAGCACAGGAAGTCCCTGAAGTTAAGGACTCACCTTCTTGTGTGTTTTTATCTGGACAGCAGAGTAGGGCTAAGACTAGGATTTGACAGGAAATGAAAGCCACACAGTTCTGACCTACCTACGGTTTCGATTCACAGTGGAACCTTGGATTGCGAGTAACTCGGCCTGCGGCCGTTTTGCAAGACGAACGCAAAATCTTTAAATAAATGTTAACTTGATAAATGAGCGAGGTCTTGACATACGAGTAGTACGCATGCGCTTTGTCTGCCGAGCGTCACGTGATCAAGACCGAGCCAACGGCTCTTCTCTTTCGCGCGATGCGGGATTGTGCGTAATCGAGCTCGGTCTCAGTGCGCGTGCGTCTCTCGTATAGTCAACTAAGTATAGTCAACTATAGTTATTATCAAAATATGGACCAATAAGGAAAATGGGAAAATTTAAAGAAGGTATTAAAAAAAAAAGATTATTTAAGGCTAAATACCAACATTTTAATAATGTCGTTTAGGAGTTTAGGAAGAAAGCAAGAAAAAAAAATTTGAAAAACAGGTAAAAAGTTGGGAGCAATAGAAATGGTTTTTATTTTGAAAGTGTTAAAATCAGGATGCGCAAAAAATTTTGATATTTGAAAATTTTGCATGTTGAGGCTCATTTTACTTTCCAAAGTTTAAAAAAGTGGAAGATCAACCTTAACAAAGAAAAGTATTCAAAGTTTAAAACAAGAAGAAAAAGTTAATGCTAAAAGGAAAATGACCGGAGAAAAGAAAAAGATAAATAGAACATGACTCGAATGTAAACTTAAGTGAATGTTAGCATGCAAACTTTCACATTACGAATATGGTTACGTACCCGAAGGAGCTTATTTATACTCAGATAAATACTTCATACTGTAGGTCGCAGCGCACATGTGTTCGGTTTGCTGACCGCCAATAAACACAAAGAAGAAAAGTTGAAGGAAGTCAGCCTTCACACTAAAGGCTTTTTTAGCCTTTAGTAGCTTTAACTTTGGTTTAGCCTTTAGCTTAGCCTAATATTACTGATATTTTGGCAGAACTTTCAACAGCCTGCCTTCCTACTTTATCATCGTGCTGTTCAGAGGGATGAGATCAGTGCATGCTGCACACACACGCAGATTCTAAACAGCGGTCCACTTCCGTCTTTTAGGTGCAGTTGGCTTTCGTAATTGTGTCAGGTGTACTCGAACCCGTGTCCGAGTCGCTTGCATGAAAACACCCTTAGGAACGGAACTGGTCCC
>JAQMYK010000008.1:25640711-25645353 GCA_030014345.1 Clarias buthupogon
CGTGCGTGTGTGTCACACACCCGGGGCGAGAACTCTGATCATATTCCACTGCTGTAACTCTGCTATACTTTTCTGCTTCCAGTAGGTGTTGTGAAACGGGCCTTTTCTCCTTGTCATTGTATGTGCATGCACTCTATGATCCGCATAACAGTAACCATCAATAAAGTTTCTCAAGATAAGGAGAGCTCGTCATGGCCTGCTCCTTCTTCTTCTTCTCCTTCTCCTTCTTCTTCCTCTTCTTCTCCTTCTTTCTTTTTTTAAACTCATAAAGTACTATAGTGAGTGGATCGTGTTTCTCAGTGATGGAGTACGTCTTTTCTCCCCCCCCTCTGATTCAATTCCGACCGAGCTAAATTGCATTTAAAAGGCACAAGGAGCTCGGATAAAATTGATGCCTCCAGAAGCGATGTGCTCATCCCTCAGGTTTTTTTTTTTTTTTTTTTACTTCCTTCTTCTTCCCCTGGAGCCGGGGAACGATGCGGAGGCGAGAAAGAAGGATGCAATCTGATAAAGGCGCAGCTTCTTTCTTCCAGGCTTCCGGCACACAAAGGTTATGAAACGGATCTCCAGCCGGATCGTTCAGTTTGAAACGTTTGGGAAGCTCATAAAAATAAAATAAATAAATAAATAAATAAATAAAAAAAACACCACCATCACCACCAACAACAACAAGGTGATGTGTGGGAGGTGATTTTCACCGAGAGCAGTGAACTTTGCTAAAAATATCACTCGGTTTATTTTATTGTGTATGAAATCTTTTTTCTAATGAAGCCTGAAGGAAGGACAAGGACAGGAAATTCATGAAAAGAAGAAAAAACAAAACAGGGTGGTGATGAAAATGTGTTTAGTTGAGCGCTCTAAACCCGGCATGTTGAGGCATTTATTTTTTTAAACAGCTATAGTTATTCTCAAAATATCGACCAATAAGGAAAATGGAAAGTAAAAGAGGATTGGGAAAATTTTAAACGAAGGTAAAGGTATTAAAAAAAAATAACAGTAAGATTATTTAAGGCTAAATACTAACATTTTTAAAATGTCAGGAGAGTTTAGGAAAAAAACAAGAAATAAAATGATAAAAGCAAGAAAAAAGTTGGGAACAATAGAAATGGCTTTTATTTTGATTGATCTGGGGAAAAAAGGGTTAAAATCAGGATGTGCAAAAAATTTTGAAAAATTTGCATGTTAAAGCTCATTTTACTTTCAAAAGATAAAAAAAAAAAGTGGAAGAACAATCTTAACAAAGAAAAGTATTCAACGTTTAAAAAAAGAAGAAAAAGTTAATGCTAAAAGGAAAATGACAGGAGAAAAGATAAATGGAACATGACCCGAATGTAAACTTAAGTGAAAAGAAAAAAGAAAGAAAATAATCAAAAACTTTAAAAAGGTGACAAAACAAGACAAATTGGTGGGAAAGAAAAAGAAGGAGAGTCCTGGAAAAGGAAGAAAAGAATGTGATTGAAAAACAAATATAAAAAATGAACGATGAAAATGGAAAACTCTGTAGTTAACTTTGTTAAGTGCGTATTTCAGAAACAGAACAAAAACCGAGAAGTCGAGAACGTGTCCTTCCATCACGACTGTAAAGTAGACCTGGTTATTACGGCGGCCGCATATCATCAAGGTGTGCTGGAACTTTCTAAATTATGCGCACTGCAGATAGTTCTAATTGAAGCCGAGACGAATTGCCTCCTGTTCTCGACTCGATCTGCGTAATTAGAAAAACTTAGCCAGCGGATACGTGGCAAGATAAGCGATATAAATGTTTAAACGTGATGAAGGAGTCACATTATGCTAGGTAATTACAACTCATCTTCACAGAAATGGGTGATCAATAATTAACGCGTCTCGGGTCACGTGTCGGGGAGCGTAATTTAAAATTGGTTATTAATTCCATTATATTAGGAGGGGGAAAAAAATCCTTTTCTCTCAAGATGGGGTTCCTCGGGGAGACTTGAAGCAGGCGTCCGCGTCTCTTTAATTCGGTTCCTCGGCTGTCTTTTCTGTTTCCTCCTGCAGTCCTTTCACGCGCCCTGGCGCTCCCGCGCTCGCTCCCCGCAGCTCCTGTCAGTAATAATATGATACATGTTTCGGAATTAAATCAAGTATTAAATGAAGTAATTTGGGTCTCTTTGCTCTGTTTGAGTCGCTGAATGGGCCTGGATTGATTATCATGCAAATTGCAGCCGGTGTGTGAATGGTTGCTTTCCTCGCCCTCAGCTAGCCGTCGCTTTTTTTCCCCCCGTTGCTTTTTTTTTTTTTCCCCTCCTCCCTTCAGCGCTCTGGAGTCTTACAAATCAGGCATGCCACCAGCCCTTGGGTTTATTAAACCTCTAAAAACGTTTAATTTTCCACGAGCTGTTCATGCTTTTGCCTCCATTACGTCAGCCGAGGGGGGAAAAAGAAATAGGGGTCCATTTGCTGTTCTGCTGACCGCCAAGGAGTAAAAAATAAATAAATAAATAAATAAATAAATATGACTGGCATTTCGTCAAAGTAGGGATGATGAAAAAGTCTAAAAGAGTTTAAGAGAAATAATTCTGCCTTGGACAGAATGTAAATCAGGATTAGACCGAAAACATATTTGCATGAATACGGTAGGTTGCTGCACGTCCATCCTGCCAGAACATGTAGCACTTATTCCCTACACTTACATTCTTACTATTATACAACACCCGGTGTCATGCTGTTGTTGTGAAACGGGGAAAAAAATGAACCGGATTTTCCTTCTTACACCCCATCAATTCATCTTACGGCTTCTTCCTAATTAAAGGTCGACGTGTCCCTTTATCAGTTTGTAGTTAAACGTAATGGTGTGCAACTTTCACGAGACAAGATTTAGCAGTCACTTTCTAAACAGCATTATCTTTTATAAGCCGTTAATAAAAAAATAAATAAACGCAGCTTGTCAACTTGTTACTAAGAAATCACAAAAGCGTAAAACTTACAGCTTTAGCAGCTTCAACACCAAGAGGAGACTCTTTTTCATAGATGTTAAACAACAAAGGACATTAACAGTAATTAATACAAGTCTTATTTGCCGCTACACTACTGTAAAGGCTGCTGTTACCGGAAATGAATCAACACCAGTGAGGATCCAGATTTTAACAGCGCTGTGGTTTAAACAGGATTATATAATTAAAGAAATCCTGTGAGCTGTTAGAATTGAAACATAAGAAGGATTGTTTCAAATAAGCTTAATGCATAACAGCAGGTCGACTCATACAGTCGATTTCATACTGTAAAGGTGTATGCAAAAGTTTGTGCATCCCTGATAAAACTTACATATATGATTGAATATATATTATTATTTACTGTAACATTGTTTTTATTGTTGTATTGTCTGACGTTCATGAATTATAAAGCATCTGTTATAAAACATTGGCAGTTTTCTTTTATAGTTTGCTACAAATTTTGTGTTTTTACTTCTTTTCATAAAAATAAAAAAAAACAGGCAAAGGGGGGGGGGGGGGTTAGGGCTGGATGAGGGGATGCCCAAACATTTGGGGTATTTCCTGTGTAGCAAAATGTCCAGTGTAGCAAAATTTCAAGTCTCGCGTACTTATGTAACACGCAGCCAAAGCTGCTCGTTTTTATTACAGATTTGTGCTAATAATATAAAATCCTAGAGTGATGCAATTATGGTGATATAAACATTCCCTACGAGCACACCAGCCTTTCTCCTGCATGGCCTTTGCCAAGCCGCCGCATGACTCATCGAGGCCTCGGTTTGGCAAATGAGCAGGAGTCACACGACGCCACGTTCTCTAGATCCTTGTTTGGGTTTCGACCTTCAGCAGTAATGAGGGCCCAGTGGAATCCACGCTCAGCAGCGGCATTTTCATCTGACCGAGGGACCGAACGTGGCCATCCATCACTAAAAAAATCTATTTTATTGCAATTAAAGCTAAGCTTTCTCAACGATATCTCAGAGACACGTTGTTTAGATTCTGAGGGGGGTTTTTTTGTTTTTTTTTTCCGACATGCATGATCGAACTACAGTTTATGTTTTTGCTAATTCTGACCTCTTTATATAAGAACTGCTGTTTTAGGAACAGAGCTGAACTGAGGTGGTCTATAGGCCTTAATTCATTTTAGCCCCCAAAAAGAAATAGATACACTCATGCAGTCGTCCAGTCAGACAATCATGTGGCTGAAGCACGATACATAAAATCATATGATCAAGAGCTCCAGTTAATCAGAAATGGGGGAAAAAAGCTGATCTTTGTGTCTTTAATCGTGGCATGGGTCTTGGTGCCAGATGGGCTGAGAGTTTAATCAGAATGGTGCAAAAAAGCATAAAGTGAGCGACAGTTCCGTGCAAGTAAATGCCTTGTTGATGAGAGAGATAAGAGGAGAATGACCAGACTTATTATAAGGGTGTAGAAACTTACAGGATATAATCACTCTTTACAACCGTGGTGAGCAGAAAAGCATTTCAGCATGCAGATCCCATCAAACCTTTAGGTGGATGAGCCACAACAGAAGAGCAGAAGAGCATCAGGTTCCACTCCTTTCAGACCACAACAGGAACCTGAGGCCATCATGGGCACAAGATTGTCCAGACCGGACAGTCGAAGGTAGTTGAAGTTCACCTGGACTCAAACCAGTTCATCTGCCACCAACAATGGCAGAAATCATAGAA